>JAMWET010005750.1:0-262487 GCA_024036415.1 Prochilodus magdalenae | reverse complement strand
TCCCTGTAGCTCCTCTCCCCAACCTGTGAACATGCCTATCAGTCTTACAACTCCCAATGAAACTCATCAACCTCCACACAAACAATCCAAATGACACGCATGCATTTGGTGAAATCATAACCTGCCCACCAGTTGGGTCCTCTCTCTGTTTACTGATCTGTAGACATGTCCTCCTGCTCTTGAAGGCAAGCCCTGGCCCTCTCTGCATGGGTCAGGGTTGTCCCATTGGGCTGGATTGTAGTCAAAGGTTGCTTGCACATAAACCTGAAAGATAGCAGGCCGACAGTCCATCAGTGACCTTAATCTTGTCTATGTTTATAGTCTGTATGACATTCATACTTTACAATTCACAATAAAATAAGTCAAAAATAGTGTCAGTGTTAGGAAACTGTCACATTATTATTATTCTTGTTGTTTTTGTTGTTGTTGTTGCTTTCATTGCGGCGTTTGTTGTTTAGTGTGTTCATGTTCCTTGCCTTTATCAAATTCTTTTCAGTCAGAACTTGGCTTTCCATCCGGGTGCTTCTTACGATGATCAATAATTAATGTCCATTACTTATCATCTATAAAAATCTAACTTCACATACATACATACTTACGTTTCACTTTCTAACTACTATATTCTTACAGCTGCACATCCTTTTAGAATACATAGTATCTCTCTCTAGTATTTCTCCTCTCCTCTCCTCTCTCTCCTTCTTTCTCTTCCTATCCTTCTTCTCTCACTCTTCTTAATTTGAACATCAGCGCTACCTGTGGGTCTCCTGCCCTGTTTCATTGCCCCGGCAAGCAATGACCATAACTTTACACTGACCTGAGTCTGGCTCTATCATGACTCTACTATGTGTTGGCTTCCCTCTTGTTGGCCATTTACTCCCTCCTGGACTATCAGACTGGACTAATAGATATTTCTTCCAGCCTGTTAGTTGTGGTCTTCCTCGTCTCATCCGGTTCGACCTGAGGGAGGTTTGTGTTCCGCCCTTTGAGCCTGGTTTCTCTCCTCGAGGTTTCTCTCCTTAATCACAGGAGTTTTTCCTTGCCCTGTTGCCTCTGGCTTTGCTCAATGGGTGGCTTGGACAAAGGTTTTCCCCACCCCCTCCACCCTCAAATTGTCCTGTACATTACCTTGTTCTTCGTTTTCCCTTTCCGTTTTATATACAAACTGATTTTCTGTGAAGCCGCTTGAGACAAAACGTTGGTTTGTAAAAAAGCACGTGCGTGTACAATAACCTTGATTGATTGATTGGATTGACATAGTGCTGGGTTGTGTATTTACAGTGGGAAGGATGAACCCATGGATGTATTCAGGTCTGAAGGAAGAGTGGAGCTTCTGCTCTCTTAATCAAGATGAATCTTTAAGTACTGTTTAATCCTGAAAATGAAAGTTTGGGTAGTGCTAGCAGCTTTGCACAGTTGTCAGTAGTAGTGTCGCATATAGTTTTTACAAATGTGCTGAGTGGGACAATTTAGTGAAATTCAGAGCTCCCCCTTAGTAATAGTAGCTGTTGTGTAAAATTAACTTACAGTAAGGTAATTAACAAAACTCTATTCTGGACTCATTATTCACTTAGCCTACATATTTAAGATTTTCATTCCATTCTTAAGGGTTGCTGCAGTTACATCATGTGCCCTGGTAGTAGCTTTTTTAACACACATACACAGCCTTTTAACAAAATATTCACTATACCAGAACCAATACATGGATCAGTGACTTGGTCTTTCAAGCTTTTTGTGTGGAATCTCTTTACCCAGAACATTTAAAAGTATTTTGTATTCTAGCACTGCAACAAGAGGAAAAAGGACTCTCTCAGTTTGTACTTATTTTGCTACATAGACACTATGCTACAGCCATTCCAACTTTGAGAGACTAATGGAGAGATTAACATGTCAGGTAATCGAAAAATACTGAATCGCTCATCGTGTTTTGCACTCCACACTCTATACCTTTTGATCATCTTGAACACAGAAATTGCTTTTCTACATGTTTCCCAGTCTGGGTGACATGTCAGTTGTGAACAAGCTGTTAGGCTTGTGCCTCACACACACAATACCTCTACATCACACACTACACTGCGACCACACACAATCGTGCCTACCAATCATATACCACACGACACAAACACACACCACACCACATTCCACAACACATCCACACATCACATAGCACTCACCAAAACTGGGGCACTACACCATATGCACATGCGCGGAACACTGCACAGAACAACATCCCACTCTAGATTTGGATGGTACAGGACCAAACAAATTTGCAGCCCAACATTTCACTCTGCGTTGTGTCATTATAGGAGGTCTCATTGGGAAAGGACTCAATGACACTGTGAAAAAGAAACTCATCGATCAGTTTACATTTTTCCATAGTATAACAACAATCCTGCTACATTTAATTCAGGTACACCCGATACTCAATGTACATGCACTATAGAAATGATATGTACAATTTAAGTATGTGTGTGTATGTGTGTGTGTGTGTGTGTGTGTGTGAGTGAGAGTGAGTGGTGTTCTGCCCTATGATAGCAATGTCAAGTGTTATTAATAAGGCTCACCAGGGATCACTTTACGAGCACAAAGGCATCCTGGGAGACCAGCAGCTGAGTGGACATGCCGGTAGTGTGCGCATGTGTGCGGCTGAGTTCAGGGGTTACAGTTTTGTAGGGCAAATTAGAGGAAATTAGAATATCAGGTTTTTTTTTGAAGCGGTCAATTGTCTTAAAATAAGGTTTGGCAGGGTTGTAATTGATATTCGATAATGACAGAGACTAAAAACAATTAATTTTGCACAAATGAATGAACTACATAGGCAGCATACTAACTGAAAAAGGTGAATAATGTGCTGTGTGTTTGTTGTTATATCCTGTGGAGGAGATGGAGCATCTCTGTAGCTGGGCAGTATTTTCAGAGTGATTCCTCCACTGCAATCCTTCAGCATCTCCTGCAGCTCTGTGGGGGTTTATTCCCCACTTCTTATCCCATTCAACCATGGCTCCTTGATGATGTCACCTACCTAAACTGTGCAGCAAACCCCTGCTTGTCAATCATTCCTCCATGCAGGATTCGGGCTAGCTATCACGTTGAAAAAGGTCCATCTTTCTCCACCCGGAATTTGGACACCGTCCCTACCACCAAAATTATTTGTGATTAATGTTATTCAGTTTTTTTTTAGTGTTGCCAAAACTTTTACAGCTGTACTGTAAGAAATACCTTATTTATGACCTACGCCGTTCTACTCTCAATTTCTGAATGACAACCGAGCAGCTATCAGTAAACTTACTGGCAAGTCAATGTGTCGGTCATAAACGCTAGAAAATTACATGTTTTTTAAAGCTAAAATGAAAAATAGGTATATTGAAAAAAAGTACAAATTGGTCAGTCACATCAGTACAACCACAAGGTTGGGAAATCCTGATTTTTGTCAGTTGAAGTGAACTTGAAATAGGTGAAATGTAAACTTCTAATGCACTTCTATAACCTCATATTCAGTATCAGTGTTTTGGATAATTGATCTTTTCTTAAAGTTACAGACTGACTTTCAAACATTGTGACATACTTCAACAATGGGATCTTTCCCAACTGCTCTGTCACCATCTGGTCATGAGGGACAGGGATGACCATAAGACTCATGCCTATAGGCTAAAAGGCTTTGTGTTTTCAGCACTGTGTTCATGAACACAAACTGATGAATAAAAACCTATATACCGTGTATTTAAAATATATACAATATTAAGAAATAATAATATATATATTTTCTATACAATTTAATATACAAATTAAAAAAATAATGATTTAGCTGGTATTTGGCTTATTATCTTCTCAATTAATGTCTTGAGTAACGCATAAATCATACCATATTATGAAATCTTTGTATGTTCTATTTTAGCAAGTGTGTACAATTTGAATAGTATATATAAAACATGGAGTATTATATTTAAAAATTTACAAGCTGAATAGCCTACAGCAAAAATTTGGCTAATCTACCAGTAAAAGCACAATTTACTAGAGGCTCTCCTGCTTTCTTAGAAGTCGCGGATGCCAATCATCAATCCTGAACAAGCGTCCGCCTGCATGAGGGCATTGTTGACTGCAGCGTCGTTGGCCATCTCCACAGGGGGTTGAAGGAGCCTCATAGCATTTTTTGAGGCCACCATGTCGTGGGCCTCTAAGAAGAGGACTGAGAGAAAGAATTGGTAAGGGAAAAAGTCAAATGAGGTAAAAGTTGTGTAAAAGTACAGATATATGACCTCACTTTAGTTGCGTACCTTGAAACTGTGAGGCTCTTGAAGGATTTTTGGAGAGTTCTGCAGCACTGTTATCTCGTACACTCAGGCTACAGATGTCCCCCCAAAATTTCACTAACCAGCTCCACATTATTTTCTCCTGCACTGCCTCCAGCTTAATGTCCTCTATAAACGCTCATGAGCCTAAAAATACACGTGGACACACAAGGGGTTGGCTTTACTTTCAATCACATTCACTATATAATAGCAACAGCTAAACCATTATCCAGTAAACGTGACAAGATGAGCTGTCAATGAACAGTGTGTTATTCTTGAATAAATGAGATTGCAGGAACCACGTAACAGTAAACTACTTTGTGTAAGTAAGCATGGTGTCAAATCATAAATGTTGTTATAGGCATTTACTTGGTTGCTTTTTTTTCAATAAAGCAAGCACTTTTGATTATTTGCAATGTTTTTCTGCAAAGTCTGTGCAATTGTTATGTTGGGACTTATTGTTAAAGAGCTCAATTATGTAATTGATCATAATATAACTAGTAGATTCATTCAAACACTGCTATTATCACGGACGTCGATAGCCCTAAATCAAATGTCATTTTAGATACTATTAAAAAAAACTACCAATAAAGCAGTATTGCAGGCATGTTTGTGTGTGGGTCTTACCTTGGCGAGAGAGCGGACAATTGGGCTTTCCATGATGCCTTTAAGGAAGATCAGGTCAATGTCTTTGGCTCCGGTGGAGGTGGGCAGCTCCTCCAAGTTATCTAACACTTGCTGCATAGCTGAACAATTACAGAGAAATTGCCATTACTAACACACACTTATAAAACTGCTGTTCTGTACTGCATGTAAGTGCACATATTATTATCTCTATTACAGAGAAACTACCTTTTACTGTCATGTACTGTCATGCATTTAAAAATATATACATCTTCTTGTTAGAAACTTTTCTTTGTTTTTTGTGACTTTTTTAAATTACAAAAATGTTTTGTTTATTTATTTCAGCATTCAAATCAACAAAATCCCAAATTTTCAAGCTTTTAAAGGGCACATAAATACAGACTGTAGCCCATCTTTTGTCATCCACACCGACTATTTCATTCTTAAATGATCGTTTTCTGGGCACAGTGCAGCAACAATGTTCTTGCTGGAGATTTTTATACATGTCAGTGTGATCGTTAAGATAAGAGTGGTCCACCACTTAAAAATATTTATCCAAGAGTGGCTTGGTGCCCAGAAACTGAGGATAAAAACTATGCATAGAATAAGATAAGTTATGGTCTTTAACTGTACACCTCAAAAGTGAACCGACAAGATGGCTGTTTGTAATGAAGTGGCACTAGAATGTGTGCAATACTGATGTTAGACACAACACAGTCAGGAGAGCATGAACAAAATCACATACAAACAAACACACTGCTCACCCTAACAGCAGGTATCACACAGCGACAGCCATATTAGCAGAGTGAGTGCACTACAGACTAAATACAGTATTAAGACTAACATACATCACCTCAGGTCTAGTAAATAGAATAATAATTAATGATTACTGTTCCAGCCAGTGCTTAGCCAAGGGGTGCCCTGTGTCCCTAGCATGAAGGTTTTGGCTTTCCAATTATGTGGGACAGTCAATCATCATGATTATACTTTATAGTAAAAATTGGTCACTATGGTAATTACCAATTAGCGATCAGCATGTGTGCATGAGGTGTCTACATTATGATGTGCTACATTATAAAGTAGACTACGTGATAGTAAATGGAGTTACCTATGAAAGTAGTCAACTGTAATAATTTAATATGCCAATTTATTTTTCTTTGCTGTTGAAGACATAACATATACAGTACTGTATGAGCGACTTATTCATGTATTACCTGTAGAGAGGGCAGTGTTAAATATTATAAATATTATAATATATATAAACAATTCAAGACTCTATTCAGTTGTTTCAATTCCTTATTTAAATAGGCTAGCACTGTGTTGATGTCATACTAAAGCTGTGAAATAAAGCTATTGAAATCTGTATAGGTGAAAAAAGAAATAAAACAACTCTGTAACCATTTGAAAGTTTCTTTGGCCAGTAAAATCTAAATTATGTGCTCAAAATCTTTGCAAAATCTGACAATATTGTGATTCTAAAGTCCAGGTCCCATTTTGCGGCAAAATGTTGTGCTTGTGTAGCCATGTACACACTTCTTGTAGCTTCTGATTGCTTTAAGTAGTCTACAGGCAGTTTACCAGTTCTATGCTATTAGTTCATTCTTTGTACTTAAACTTGTTACCTCAGCTGATTCTAATATAAGCTCTAAATAAAATACCAAAATTGTGTTTTTCATATGTAAAATTCATGAATCTATCAGCCCTGTGCTTAACCCAATATACTGTGCCTCTGTTTAGATTATGAAGTGGTTTGCTTGTATCTGGGCTACACCTACATTGTACCGTAAGAATAGTTCGCAAACCTTTGCACTGTAAAGACAACCACTGCAAATTTTCATGCAACTGTTATACACTGCCTACATAGGCTGATTGCATTTCACTATACACAATGAGCCCAATTCTTTACAAAAAGTGCCAATATGGCTTGTTCGGAATGAAAGCTTGCAGCCACACATGCTTTTTTTTAGTAGTATTTTGTTGCTGAGAACTGTGATAATAAATATGCATCAGTATCCAGCTCAAATTCTTTGCGATCATGACTATGCCAACATGCACACAAAGGCAGACAACATAACACTAATGCATGTCAAATACAGTATTGCTATTCGCAGACTGATCAAAGGAAAATGCTGCTTTTTAAAACAGGCATGTTAAAGCATTTTGCTTTATCACCCCAGTCTCTGCAAAACAGACACCTTCAGCTATGGTAGTCCTTTGTACTTGTCCTGGAAGCCCTTAACCTGCTCATTCACATTCTTTTGGTCAGAGGTGAATTTGGAATAGAACCACTAAAATTTGTGACCCAAAGTACACAGGTGGCATGATAAGAGTGCAAGAGCATTGATGTGTGTGTGTGTGTGTATGTGTGTGTGTGTGTGTGTGTGTGTGTTTGTGTGACAGAGAGAGAGGGAGAGAGAGGGAGATAGAGTGTGAGTGAGAGAGAATTTAAAAGAATAACAGTCTTAATAAGAGTCTTTTTCTTCTTTGACTAAACCCATAATTACCTCTGTCAGTAAAAAAAAATACTGTGTCTCTTTGTTAAAACAGCCAATTAACAAGGCAAGATTTATATTCTTAAAGTTTGTCTTGGAACAAGGAATTATGCAGCCTCATCTCATGGACTATAATCATGTCACCAAACTACAGAGATCATCACAGGCTATTCTTCCACATACAGGACTAAATTGTTTGTGAGTGTGTTTGTCCTGACTTTGTAGAAAACCCAGTGAAAAAACGACTGTTTTTTGCTCATTATGATGATTTTTTAAAGTGCTTCATGGATGTTTGATTGTATAACACTGAATAATGAAGCTCTTTATTTTTGGTTATCGAAGTTAGATTTAGGCATAGGGTTTAGGGGAGAAGGGGGTTTCTCAACCACAGAGCTGAGGACAATAAATGGTGCACAAAGACTGTCTGTAAATTGCATCAAAACAGCCTCCCACTCAGTTCATGATTTTTGACATAAAAGTTCATTCAAGCTAATCTGTTGATGCTTTTTGTTTAGTGACACATCACACATTGAAGGGTCATGCAACCAAAGATGCTTTCTACTGATAAATAAGTGGACCTTGTTGTTGAGCCAGTTGCAACATTTTTATAAAATAGTGTATAAGACATATAGAGAATACATTTTGCTGCTGTTAGAATAAAAGCTTCTCCAAAATTATAAAAGAATTAAAAAACATACTATACTTTTCTTCCTGTGTCTTTTTGCACATTTATTTTGGTCCATTCATCATGGAACTAGTGTAAAGGGCAAAAGGAATACACAATTAGAATCTGGACGGATTTGTTCTAATATTGTGCTAAAGCAAGTTGTATTTTACATTAGATATAGCACTTTATTTCCAAGCTTTCCACACTGTTTTCTATATCAAAACATGAAGAGAAATGTCTATCATTTTTATGTACTTTACAGAAGATAACAAAAAATGAACACTGGGCTGTTCAAAAAAATAGCAGTGTCTGCATTTGTCTTTACAAACTCACAATAGGTACTTTTTGTTGTTTAGGATTTAGCATTTCTGTGAATCACTAACCTAATATTTAGTTGTATAACCCCAGTTTTTAGAACTGTTTCACATCTGTGTTGCAACCAACTTCTGGCACCTGTCAACTGGAATTCCAGCCCAGGATGATTTCACTATATCTCACAATTCATTTACATTTCTTTGTTTTGCCTTAAAAACGGCATTTTTGATGTCACCCCACAAGTTTTCTATCGGATTAAGGTCTGGGAATTGGGCTGGCCACTCCACAACCTCAATTTTGTTGGACTGGAACCAAGATTTTGTTAGTTTACTGGTGTGTTTAGGGTCGTTGTCTCATTCAAACACCCATTTCAAGGGCATTTTCTCTTCAGCATAAGGCAGCATGACCTCTTCAAGTATTCTGATATTTGCAAACTGGTCCATGATCCCTGGTATGCGGAAAACAGGCCCGGCACCATAGTAAGAGAAACTAGCCCATATTATGATGGTTGCACCACCATGCTTCACTGTCTTCAGAGTGTACTATGGCTTGAATTCAGCCACCAGATTCAAACCTGTTTCTTTACAGAATGATTGACCTCACTGGCTTCACACCGCTATTATTTTGAACACACCCATTTTAATTAATTATTCAAATACACAGACTCAAGAGCATGCAAATCATGAATGCTGAGTCTGTTGGTTTTCTAATGATCTACTATACCAACTGGTAAATTCTTTGTCATAGGATAATAGAATTTATACCAAAAACAGTGATTAATCTGGTTAGTCATAGTGGACTGCTATTATTTTGAACACTACTGTAAGTCCAAACTAAGGTGTTCTTTGTGAATTTTTTTTATAAATGTGAAGGCTTGACAATACACATATTGATGCCTTTAAACCTTGGTGGTGCTGGTAAGGACTTTTGACATTGAAAAGTAAATAAACAAACAAATAAATGAATAAAATTAAGCCACACTCACTAGAAGCTCAGAAAACCAAACTGAAAATAGGAAAATCAGCAGCATGTTACATATATTTATTTAGCCCACACGGTGTGAGAAATGTATAAAATGTTAATGAATCGGCCAAATCAATAATCAGTGCGTCCCTTGTTAATAGACAACCGACGTCCCTTGCACTACAAAAAACAAACCTGTATGTGGGTTTAGGGAGAAACACACCAAGAGAAGATGTCTCTGACTGTCGCCTCCAAGTCTCACCATGTTACTGCTGTTTATTTTACACTGTGAATATGTCTGTTAGAAACTAAACTATCAGTCTCATGGCCACGCAAAGGATATAAAGGATCAAAAAGTCAGGAAGCTTGCAACAGAAAATTACACAGGAATGCAGCGCGCGCACACACGCTTCAATAATAGCACGGCATCATGCAGCCCATCTTATCCCTATAATAAAAAGACAAACACATATTTGTGGTTTTGGGCCATTTACAGATCTGTGTTCAATTAACTTAATTACAGTTCAATCACAATTTTCAGAGCTCTACATACAACAACAACAACAAAAGAGAATGAACAAAATATTTCTGTAAAATTACTGCTTGAACAAGCTGCAATGAAAAACTGCTACATTTCCTTTGCTTGATTCAAGTATGAGCTGAAATATACTATAAAACAGTGCCGGAGTGATATATTTTATTAATGTAGAAATTGTGCTAACATTCTAATCAAGCAAACTCTATGTTTTTCAGTGTTTTCATGTGTAGCATCACTAATGTGGCTTTACAGAAAAAAGAAGCACTGAGAGATTTAGCTTGTCAGTTTCCATAAGACTCACAGCAAGCAGCTCAAAACAGTTACATAATTTTTTACTTTTAACTTTTTTTGTTCTCCTTTTCTCTAGTATTATTTGACATTGTACAAGGAATTATTAGTTTACATTACATTTTACATTTACAATTATTTATTTGTTATTTTCATTTATAGATTTATGTATTTTTATTATTTTTATTTGTATTATTGTTTTCATTTAACATTTTAATTTTCCTTCTATGCTCATTGCATTTATTTTCTTTTTTAGTATTTTTAATTTTTAGTTTTTATGTTTGTTTTTGTTTTTAAATTAGATTGTATTGTTATTATTTAATGTATATACATGAAATGTATGTATATGAATTATATTATGTATTTATTAATATATATTTATTATTTATCTATGCTTTAGATAAAACACATGCTACTAACACATAGGCACACACACACCCACAACATTCTATGCAACATGGCAGTATTATTTGTAATTGGCTTAATTTAAATATTTGCATAAATTCTACCGTAACAAAATAAATTACATGAATGTTAATATTGTCAACAATAAATAACTGGAAGAAAAATGATGCTGATGTATTACATCAATTCAACAAAACTTAAAACTTACAAAAAATTTAATACATAAAATGCTGTTAAATAATTGGGATGCCTAATTTTTTTTTTTTTAAAGATCAGCAGATTATTTTTGGATCATCAGACTACGAGTATGTTATATAAATAGGTGCTTATTTAGGTATTCCTCATGAATAATAATATTAATAATAATAAGAATTTTCATTATATACCACACTTTCATGATGTAGTGTTAGGGGGTGTTTTACAAAAAATAAACAAAATAAGATTAATAAAATTATAAAACCCAAAAATTCTTAGAACTCCAGAAGTTTGTTCTCATCAAACCAATTCATGATTTTTCCCCAAAGAATCTTAAAACTAAAATTAATTAATAAATTAAAAAATGCCATATATGTCAAGAACAAAAGAAAATTAATCCATAACACCATGTCTACAAATAAAAGACTTTTCTAAAAAATAAAAGAATGAAGATCCCAAATTTGTCAGATATTTATTAAGTTAATTCATTAAGTAGCTCACAAATAAATAGGTAATTTAGTTACCCATTATGCGCAACCTTGACCTACCAACACATTTAAGGACCCAGACTTCAGGTAAAGTAAAACAGCACAAAACTGAAGAGCAACACAACTGTGATGAGCAGTTCCCAGTTTTAAATACTGTATATTAAACAGGTTATAAGACAAAGACATTTTTCTAAATGACTTGCATAGCATGCTAGTGAGCTAGATCACAGCCTCTTCTACAAACTCTGAGAGGTGACCAGTGCCCTCTGATAAAGTAACAGAAATGTCATGGTCTGACAGAATATTAGATTTGCAAGTTAAACAACATCATGAACCAACACAAATCTCCACAGCAGAGCAGGGAAGACATCCATGCTTGTGGACCATGTGTGCTAACTATGATTTGTTAGACAGAAAAAGGACCATAAGCTAAACACAGCATACACTCAAATCTGCACAGTTAGCCATCACATACCTGAAAATCCACGCTAACCAGAACACCTCGGCCTTCTCCCTCTCCTGTGAGAAATATCTGCTGCCTAAATGCTTCACAGGGGTGAGAAATGTGGGCCTCATATCTCTCTGAACACACAGCAGCTCCGGCTAATATCAGTTTCAACAGCAAAATGGAAAACTTCCAGCTTTTACAAGACTAAGATTCTCCTCATACATTCAGTCTTTTAAACAACCTAGGAAATCAGCCTTTTGTATCACCGTAGGTGTCCTAGCTAAGATGCTAGGAAGCTAACCATCTTTTAATCATATTTTTATATTTCTTGTTAAAAAATAAAAGATTTAATTTTAAGTAATTTGGAGGTATTTGTCCATTAATTTTAAATTATTTTCCACAATAAAACGAAACTAAATGTCACCATGTGCTAGATTCTGACAGCGACAAAATGTTCCTGTAATCTTTGCTAAGTCACGCAACCTTTCTCTTGCATATAATCACTGATAATGTCATTTTACTTTCAAACTGCCGAAACAAAGAAAATACCAAACAAATATTGCAATGCTATGTCAATGCTGTCATGCTATTTAGGCTATTGGTTATTTACAGACCCTCAAGGAACTGACCTGCCATCGACAGGAATTCCCTCCCACTTCCCAACCATTCTTTACTTCATATCACTTTTTTCATCTTTTGTACATGTATTCTTTGTATTTCATTTGCTGTCAACATATTTTCATTCTCTGTGATAGGCATGCTGAGTGGAATGGTAACAGATTGACCCATACATCTGATGTCTGTTTTTGAACATTTCCACAATACTGCACTGTTGACCTGTACTTAAAGGAGTATAGTGCAGAAAACCGAATCTCCCTCACCTTTATGAAACAAAAGGAATTTGAACTGATACGTAGTCATTATTGTTTCAGAATAGACCATTCATACATACACAAAAATTAAACTGAAATCTTTACTGTGATGTCACAAGAACCAAATTACTTACATATACACACCCATACCAGTCTAATGTGGTTTAGCCACTCCTATTCCAAGGTTCTGGACAGCCAATCAGAAAAAGAACTCTGTTGGTGTCAGTATCACTTGGCCTGGATACATTACAGAATTCTAAAACTAAAGCGTTTGATGTAGTGTTTAAATTTTTGGACCACCTCAGTTCATACAGTACAAAACAGTTACGTCACACAAACATGTTAACATTTATTGACCATTCCACTGAAGTAGTTCAAAGTGTCACAGAAAACATAAAAATAAAAAATCAAAGCAAAAAGAGTCTTTTAGTCTGAAGTTCAAAAATTAGAAAAATGCTTTAAACTTTAAATCAATTCAGTAAAATACTATGTATCTGCCTATTCCCACCTACAGCAGGGTAGCTCCTCCCATTTAGGCTTAAATTAAAAGAAGTGGTTCAACAAAAACAATACAGGACAGTCAATCAGAACAGACGTGATTTACCTGTAGTGGTTTTTAAGGAAACGCAGTAACAAAAACAAACTGTTTATTAATAACGAATAAGACTGAATTAGAAGACAGTCAAGTAAAAATGTATTGACTATTTGCTAGATAAAAGTATGTGCACACCATGGGTGGGTATAAATAAATAAATAAATATTTAAGCAGAGCTGAGGAAAATAATTCTAACCTCTGGAGGAATCTGCCCCTTCGGCAGGCTGTCCGGCCTCCTCTGCAGTGCCCCCCATGTCCGATGGTGAACCATTTGAGAATGTTTCGCCCACGGCTAGTACCATCTCTTGTTTAAAATCAAACTGCACTGACCCTGACTGCACACACAGCAAACTGACCAACACTTGACAAAGAGCATGCAAGTTGCTTAAACTGATAGAGAACAGAGGGGTGGAAAGAGAGAAAGATAGAAAAAGGATAAAATACCAGCAAGGGAGAGACAGTGCGAAGCTGTAAGAGAATGAAAGGAAAAGGAAGGGAAAGGAAGAAATATAAAAAGAGATTTGATTGGCAGCCAGGCTTACCCAGATGTGAGTACACTCACATCCAGTCAGTGAGCTGTTACTTTAAACCCCCCCCCCCCCCCCCACCCTAACCCAGCAAACTCCTAATCCCACAATCCTCTCCTGCTGTTTAAAATACCATTAGATCCGCCCCCTCAGTAACTGCCCATCAGCTACCCTCCAAAGCCATCTAGCCTTATGTAAGCCTTCTTATATAAGCCCCATTTACAACTAGAGCTGCCCGTAGATGTCATATGACACATCCCTTTCCTCCAGCACACCTGGACCCACACCTGCAACCTCCCCCGCACTTCATTCATGAGTACTGAGTTCATCATCACGCTTCACAGAATGATCTCTGTTTTTGGCACTGCAGTGGAATTCTGACCTTAAACCTGAACCTGTTACATCTTAACAATGGTAAGATGTTTAGGACTATCTACCACTCCACTTGAACCCTAACACTTTATCACAGGGTTTTCTGACTCATTTTTTTGCACTCAGACACTCAGAGAGGTTAATGTGAGAAGATCTAAAGCTGCTGCCAAGATCATTTATCATAGTCTATGTGTGGACTCAAAGCAGAGAAACATGGCTCTTAGAAGATCAGCTCTGCACATGCACAGCTGTGTCGTAAGAGGATATGAACTGTCCTATGTAATCCAGCTACCCCTCCCCCACCTCCCCATTTCTGTTTTCTTCTCCTCCCCCAGCATGGTCTGTTGTAAATCTGAGTGGGATTTTAATCCCGCCACAAAAACACGGCATTACAGAATTTACTCTGTGCTTCTTGGACACCGTTAAACTACCATTTCAGAGTCTCAACTCATTTCATTTTTAACCCTCAGAAGTTGGGAATTATTCTTACAACAGTAGCACAAATATTTGCATCCAGAATAAAAAAATTGACAGGAATGAAACTTGGCAGACAGGTGTGGCATTGTGAGATATCCAAATGATTCAAGTGTCATTCAAAATCTGCAGGAACTGTGTGAGAATATTCAAGCTGCATTGGGATGTATTATCGTAGGACACGATTAGGTACCCCTACAAGTCCATGCTGAGATGTATGCATGTTGCATTAGCAAACATGGTAGTCCAACACCATACTAAGAGACAGACAATAAATATTGCCCATACCAGTCTAAATGTTACATAATTTATTGTTTCCTGGAAACCTATCTTCTTTACAAATGGCATTGCCATCAGATACTTCCTTAGCAGTACTGTTTTTTGATGATGAGTGTATTTTTTTATATCTACTGTTGAAGACAAAAATTGTAAAAGTACATTCAAAACTCTTTTAAAACATTTACATTATTAAAAAACATATAGCTCAAATCTGTCACATCTAAACAGAAGGTGACTTCAGTTATTACATCACTTGAGCATTTGCTAAAGTGAACATTACTTAAAATACAGTCAGAGTGCTCACAGATACTCAACATTTGGTCCGCCCTCAGGGTTCTAATGTATTTGACATTGATGTCATCCACAGGGAAGACATCCTATCAGTCTGAAATCAAATAAGAATTTATTTCGCTCCCAAAAACTATTTCATGTCAAATTTTATTTCCCCTGCTTTCCTGAGATGAGGGACTCTGAAGTCACATGGAAGCATTGTTAAAGTTTCAGAACAAACCATTCACTACTCATTCCATGAGCTCCATGGAAACTAATCTGCAAAGCAGCCCATTCCCAGCTCATTTCTGTGATGTCTCACAAAAACCAACTCATATACATATCTCCACCTATGCAGCCTTCAGCAGTTTGAGCCGCTTTGTAAATAAGGCACAATACAGAACAACCAATCAAAACATTGCTCACTTACATATAATCTTAAAGGCACAGAAATAGTCTGTTTAATATTATGAGAAACAGCAAGGTCATGTAAAAGTAAATTATGCACATATGGTACATAAAATCACACTAAATGTTAAAAAATACAAGACAAATGTGGCACATAGATAATACTTTAATTAAAGACACCACCATTTGAACAAAACTACAGTTAATGTGAATGTAATCACAGAGTAACACTAGCTGGGTGTTTTCTCTTCACTGTAGGTAGAGAGGGAAAGTCAAACATTGTATTATAGTTTTTTTTAGCTCACTAATCTACAGAAGAAAATTCAGTAGATGTTTTATAGGTAGGAAAATGTCACTATTCAACACTGTGCTTATTTACTTGTACTTGACCTTTTAAAAATGCACCATGTGACGTAAGCCTGGTTAGTGTAAACAGCTATCAAAATGAATCAGAATGCATATCCCTAGTCTCAATCCGAGTATTAATTTGCCTGAAAATCATACCCTCTGAGAAACAATACTATGCTACGTTACATTACTAGGAATCAATGAAACAGTTTGAGTATCAGTAAACTGGCACCTTGATGATTGTTACGATTGTTTCTGGATGAACAGATTAATTGTTCTGACTGTTTCTGGACAAAACTAGAGATGTGAATATTGAGTACAACATTAGTCAAAGCCCCTACCAATTTTTTTTGCAGGATTAGATACTAAGCAAATGATTGTATTAGAAAAAATAGCTAAAAAATAAAAAAGATAAAATGGCTTAAAAGACAAGTTTCTTTCTGGAGAGACAGAGGACTTGTCTGGCCAGCAAGGTTCCATGAATATACAACTTGACTTTTAGATAAAAATTCTAATCTAAGAATCTACAATTGCAGTGTAATATGTTTAGAATAGGGAACTGGAGTGCTGTTACATCGCGAAAATCTACTAAACAATATTTTATTGCTAGTAAACGTCTAATGTCAGTTAATTCTTTAAATCACTCAATTTCCAGTTAAGTTCTGATTAAGGGGTATTTGTACTAAACACTTTGCATAATTAAGTCGTTACACAAACAAAATCATTCAGTGTGGGCTGGTATGACCCCCTGAATTTTAAAGAGCCCAAAATTGTGCCTCACCCGATCGTGGTGGTTTGATAGGGAAACCAGACATCAGATAGAGACCTGAAATGGAGTCATGAGTATGTTTGCCTTGATGGCTAAGACGTGGCACTTCTTTTCAAGAGTTGAGTTTTAAGGTTAATAGCTCACAAAACTATATGAATATAGGCTTCATCACGTACGTGGATATAAAAGATTGTAAGGCAGATCAATGTAAGACAAACTAGCCCACAAAGATTTAGCACAATTTTATTATTACACATGTAGATTTATTATTACACACAACGTTTTTTCTAATGTATAAACTGGCTATATTTTAGATACTATTTTCTGTTTTTAGATGATTCATATCAACTGTACAAAAACCACTCTGAATAACTTTGTTTACATCTCTGTGATTATAAATCTGTGAAATTTTTTGAACAAAAAGTGCGTACTTGTCTTAGACATTAAACCGTGTAGCTGATAAAGTAAAAATATTGGCGATGAGAGTCTCGGCAGGGCCAAGTTACGTCAGTCTGTGCCTAGAATTCTTTAATCTACTCATGTTCTAAAACCGCTGATCATGTGTACGACCAGGAAATGGAGCCCCCCAGCTTGTATAGAACATAGCCATTTATCACTTGTTAGGCCCTCATGGATGTCTAACTGAAGTATGGCAAGCCTCACTGATAACAAACAGATCTATAATGAAGACTGAACACATATCAGAACGAACATACAATATGACATCATGTGCAAAGTTTTCTTCACTTTGTCCCTTATCTTAATTCCGCCGCCATTCATGTTTTGTCCTATAAGTGTTGTTTTATGATTGACCTTTTCTACACCCACAACTTTGCTGGTGAATTCCGTACTTTGACTCCAGAAGAAATTTAGAATTTAATATAAAGGCTGTAACACAATAGATATGAGATTGAATTTGAATATTGTTGCTGTCCAAAGACAGACCTCCATCGCTAATTACTAGATTGACTTTTGTAGATTCGCAACATACAAAAACACATTATCACTGGTTGAAAGTTAAACTGACACTAAAGAAGTTTACACATGGGTAAGAACTTGTCAACTGTGATGAAGGTTGTCGGCAGCTTACACCATCAGGATATGTTCGTGGCATGTCAATGAACGCTGTGAGAGTTTTTGACATTGTGTTAGCACAATACAAGCATATGTTAATAGAATAATGATTTCACAGCCAAAATAAATGTAAAAACTAGAACCAATATATTGACATTTTTAAAGGCTTAAATTAGTTTGGTTATTTGCTTAGACAGCCACTATGAATACGTATAAAATGCTTCAAGGGCGGACTCACACAATCAGCTGTAAAACATAAAATCGCATCAGTATAAGCCATTAGTGTGTGATATAACATTGTATTTATTTTTTTGTTTGTTTGTTTGTGTTCATTAACACCTAGTATAGATTTCAAACAAGCTAAGTTGATACAATAGCCAGCGGTAATGAATTATGACTCCGTGCGAGAATCTACCTTCATGCCGAAGCCTGTGCTCCAAGATCCATCTTAGCGCATCCCCCGTTCTCACCTAAATCCATACTTCTTCCCCAGTCCCCCCTGCATACTAGTCCTGGAGCAGCTGTCTTTTTAAAGCAGTTAAGTAAGGAGTAGTGGTGGATCAGCTACCATAACCTAAAAGAACAAACCACAGTTACTTTGGCATACCAGGGTCAAGTACACAACTAAATTTTCTTTTTCTTTTTTCTACAGAAAATAGCTCCCCAAGAGGAGGGTCGGAGAGCACTGATATATGCTGTATTTCACAGTGCACAAAATGAATGTCCAAATTGATATCAATCAGACAAAGAACTGATAGATTTATCTTTATATTTATGAAGTTATAATTAAAAGTATAATGAAATTGTAAAGCAAGCACAATACACAACAGATAACGTAAATTATATAGTCACTACAATGCCACTAAATGCACAGTGGTTCTAAATCTCACCCCAAATTTGTTTTAGTAATTTACGAGTATGGCAATAAGAAATGAACTATATCATATGTAGATGACAGCCAGTCAGGAACTGGTTAGGTGTTATGATAATAAACAATCCTTTAGCTGTGGAACGCCTTGGGACATGTGTTTCCTGAACGTCTAGATTGTGGAAAGCTCAATATCATCGACCACACCACAAGCAATACTGGCTGTACATACATTCCTTAATGCCTTATAATGGCAGCAACTAATTTGGTTCTGTATTTAGTGTCCTGCCTATTGGCTGTTCCTCCACACTACACTGGAGAAAAATCCTGATTAAATCCTGTGTGTCCCAATAGGCCTCAAAGATTTCTGACAAATGTCACACACCTCTTTACCACCACCACCACCACTACTAAACACACACATACAAACACACTTTACCTACTTCTTCCTGATGATGGTCCCACCTTGTGCTGCTACAAAGCTCCAGGAAAACACAGAACCTACAGTCAGAGAGAAAATATATAAAGCTAGTTGACGTCTAACACACACACACACACACACACACACACACACACACACACACACACACACACACATGCAGTTGGTCAGTTGGTTCCTTTCCCCAACCGGGACGGAGGCCGTCACTGCTCTGCTAATAGCACAATAGCTTGCTTGTGTCTATACTGACCTGACACTCTAGGATATGTGGCACTGAGCTGCTTTTAGCAAAGAGCCAAAAACCATTGCTGGCTCTTTATCCGTACACACCACAAATGACCTTGAAAAAACTTCCAGCATTATCATAAAATTCCTTGAATAGAATTGCTTACATCTTCTCAGATACATGACAACATGGTCAGAACTGAATGGTCAGAGATAGATCATGATCTTGTAAGGCCAGTAGTCATAAGCATATTTTCAGGCCTTCCTGAAGTCCTGAAGTACAGGCTGGGACTGACTATCAAAAGGACAAAGGGAAGGAACAACAAAAGGAAGAATTGAGTTTAGAGGCATACAAAGACAAACTAGTTGCACTACAAAAAAAAATCTACACCCTGCGCAAGTTAAACACTAACACTGTAGGTTTTTTTTGGATCACACACTAAAACATCCACAAACATCAACATTTAAATGGCAACAACAAATCCTATGCATGAAGTTTTATTTATATACTATATAAGTATATTTATATACTCATTTATTTAGATACTACTTTCTCTAGAATTTGAGCCATCTATGGCTTGGGGTATGGGGTCCTTCCATACCCCTGACAGATAAAATCATTGGTTCTGCTGACTCTGTAGAATCCATGTCGAGGGCATAAAAACTCTTTTCACTACATGATGGCACATTATAACCATCTATATATTACTTATATATACACTGGAGTACCCTTGTTGAGGACCAGGGCTGATAACCTTTGCAGTAGAGTATGCTGTCATGGTGTTGACCAAAATAAATTAATGAATAAATAAATAGGTGTTTTATTTTTATTGTGTAATGGCTTTGCTTCTGCCCCTACAGTGCACACCATGGTTCACCTACCTATAGACTCGTTGTCTTTAACATATGCAGAACTGTGCTACATTTAAAAGCTGAACTCCAACTGGCAAAAAGTGTGGATGTGCCCATCCTAGCCCCGCTCCCTGCCATGGTTGCTGGTAAACAGACAGACAGTTTGTGTCAGAAGGATTAAAATGTGAGGGATTTAGAGGAACTTCTGTCTCGGCAGCTCAAGCCAAACACCCTTAGGACATCCACATATG
Source organism: Prochilodus magdalenae (assembly GCA_024036415.1). Taxonomy (NCBI): domain Eukaryota; kingdom Metazoa; phylum Chordata; class Actinopteri; order Characiformes; family Prochilodontidae; genus Prochilodus; species Prochilodus magdalenae. Next base: position 242,155 of record JAMWET010005750.1, on the reverse strand, counting down.
AAGGCACATTTAATAACCACCAAAAATGTGATGTTCAGCCTTTGTGCTCAAAGTAATCCTGGCTCTCTGACTTGGAATGTTTCTTTAAACCTCTGAGACAAATTACTGCAGGGAGAATTTGTTTTTCTTTTGCTTTTATTCTCTTACCTTGACTAATGCCACTAAAATACCAACATTCTTGCAAAACTAGCGATACAGCAATATTTTGTGTTTACTAAAACATATTTCAGGCCCCTTCTCTTGTGTATTCCTTTCTTCATAGACATTACAAGATATAAATGTACAGTGTAGGCTAATGGTTTTATTAGCACTTCAACACACAAATGCTTCCACAGGTTTCCAGTGGGCTTATAAAATACAGGATTATAAAAGTGAATGTTACTTTAGGTAGGGCAGCCTGCTTGCTTTCATTCGAAGACCTCATGTCAACTCAGCGGCCTTTTTTTCTTTTAGGATTTCTGCCTGACCACTTTGCTGTTGCTGTGGTCTGCAGATTTTTGTAGATGTTGCAGCTTGGATAAGACCTTCCCTGCCTTGTGGGAGAGGATCATTTTAGCTACTTTTGCAGAAGGGTACCTGTTTCTGCTCTTGTAACATTTTAACCTGATTGTTTCTGCACTATTCTGGACATCAGTTAGATACATTGTTATACCAAAACAGTACATGCTTGGACAATGTCTGATTAATCATTATAATTGCACCAATTTGGGCAAAGTGTACAATTTGTGTTTAAAAACGTATTAAAGTAATAAAGGCCCATTTCACCAATAAAACTTTGCATAACTCAACCATTCTGAAGTCGTTTAGAATGGTGTACAGTTCTAAAACAACTGTAGTTGACACTGATAGGAAACAAACATCCAAAATGTTTTTAAGCGTACTTTTAAACGATCCCTCACAGAAATATATTATATTAGATGATCACTGTTATGCTGTCTCAAGCAAGAGAAATTGTTTTTCGTGTTTTGAGATTAGACCCATAGAGGATATTGTATGACAAAATTGTCCCTAAAGATTTTATGTTTTCAGCATCACATATAAGGACTTTATAGGTTTACTGGTAATTGGATAACAACTTTTGATGGTTATATTTGCTTTGCAGACATTGTAATGTCTGGTTTCTATTGCTACTAACTAAAAAACAAGCTTGAGTTTGTAAGTTTGTGTAAAATCATCTAAAGAGTTGAATTAAGCAAAAATTATTAAAATGTAAAGGAATCCACTTTATAGTATTCAATTCAGTCACTGAGCCTACTAACCTTCAGGCCTGAATTACACTAAAAGAGCTTGTCACTCTAAAGCATGCAGCCTCTATAAGCAGTGGAGACACGTTGTGAATTTCAGGGACTATTACATCCACATACAGAGACATAGAATGGTATAGTTCAACTACTCTCCACACCCCCCTCCCTCTCCACACACGCTTATACACAGAGAGAGACATGCTGGGTATATAGGTCAGTTTGCATGACCAAGCACGTTCAAATAAGAGGATTACACCATTCTTGGCTAGGTAGGCTGTGCTACAAAAAAGACATAAAAAACAGTGTAAATAAATAAATAAACAAACAGATAAAGAAAGAAATATGATAACAATAATTTTATTATTGTATTGTAATTTGATTAATACTGTTATTGTTATTATTTGTAGCAAAAGAAGCTGTAGTATTGCTATTATTTACATAAGAGCAACATAGGTGCTTAAGATCATTTGGTAGGAGTAAATTTACCAATTAATTTACAGAACATACATAACATTATACTGTTATGTATTTATGCATTATATTGAACAAAATAATACATTAGATAACAAAATTCCAGCTACTGAACCACCACGACACACTTGTGCTTTTACTGTTGCTCTGGTCAGTGCTACTCTGTTGATTGCTTCCCTGTCTGCCACCACTCAGCTCAATGATCTGAGGACAGCTCATCCACTTTACATGCCTTAGGTAGTTATACATGACATAACCCATTACAGCACATGACCACTCTGTACCAATCTACAACCCAGTGCTTGCAGCCTCTCAGAGAAAGACGGATTTAAGACAGGAGGGGACAGAGGGACGCAGATGGATGAAAGGGCTGGTAAATAAGAAGAGTAGACAAAAGGGCAACACAGTGATGTTCACAAAACAGACCAAGTTTGCAGTAGCACTGTCAGCAGAAAGAGAGTTCATCTGTCATAATCTACCATTAATAATCTAATATTAATCTAGTACCCAGATCTCAGCAGAGACTGAGGGCAGAAATGAAACAAGCACCACCACCCAGCTATTATAAACTAACACACATCTATGGTGAATGTGGAATTACATGTGGAGCACGGGACGCATCAATTCTATCCAATACATTTGGGAGGAGCTGGAGTGATATTTGTCATTCAGAACTTATTACCCAATATCAGTAACTAACCTCACCAATACTGTCCTGAATAAATGTTTTGTTAAATCGTGACAGCAACGTTTTAATATCTAGTACATGTGTAGGTGTCCAATCCTTGTCCTGGAGAGCTACCCTGCTGGAGAATTCAGATCCACCACATTCTATTATTCATATGCTCCTAAAGGCCTTCCTTACCTGGACCAAACATGATAGACTTTGGTTAAAGCTAAACTCTGAGAGGTCAGGGATCTCCAAAAAGAGGATTGGCTACCCTTAATCTTGTATTCCTGTTAATGTCTTTGACTGACAACACATAGAATACATCTGCTTCAGTAATACATGTAGATGATAGAAGTTTCTTGACAGACCGGATGTTTCCAGTGGACGTCCGTTTTTATGTTTATTGACATACAGGTGAATATGTGGCAACAGTCTGTGATTATCCCTCATGCACTCACTGCAAGAGCAATCTTTTCTAAACTGCTATGTTATTTTGACTGTAACAGGCATTACATTAATGATAGTAATTAATGTTGCTAGTTGTTACTATAGCAACCATCATTTAAGAACCTTATGGAAAACACACACTCTTTGGAACTTGTTGGAATGAGTGTATTTTTAAACATCTTAAAATGTGAATATCAACTGTTTCTACTCCTACATCCTCAAAAGTGCTTTGCTTACACAGCTGATGAAGGACTTCCGCCAAAAGCATCCTGTTTATTTAGAAACATTGCATGCTATCTTGGAACTTTCCAGTATTCCAGCTGGAAGAAGAAAATTAAAACTCTACATATAGGTTTTATTGCTGGTTGCCATTTAAGAACTAGTTTCTTAATGTTTAATGTGTTTCGGACACCTGCTAAACTGGCATTTCTTATGAAACTAAATATATCAAGAAGGAAGTCCACACTTAGTAACAGTCAGTAACAGTCTCTTTTGTGTTCAGTCACGAGAGCATTAGGTACATTAGCCATCGAGGCTCCAACTCTTTTTTAATGATGCTTTATAATTTCAGAGAAAACACAGTTCCACCGCTATACACCTCTAGTCAATGCTTAGTGACCCATTCCATCATCATGGCTTTTATATAGAGATCAAACAAGCTGTGGGAGCAAGACTGAACAACTGGAACTGTTCACTACTTTGTATGACTAGGTTCTGCTAAAAAGAACTTGATGATACAATGCATAACGTCATACAGGGGTTGTATAATACAACTGCAGCACTGTAAGCAGTTCATTTACTCTGGTTTGTCATTTTATAAAAGCTATTTTAGCATGAAAAAACACACCATCACATGCAGAGACTGAAAATACTAACCTTAGTGGTGCACCCTTATGCTACTTGTTTTTGAGGACCGATATAGTATCACAAAATGCAATATTGCGATACTCAAGTATGTCAATATTTTCTTACACCCCTGCCAATTAGGAGTGTTTGGATATTTTAGGCATACACTGTAGTCGAGCCTACGTCTCTTGTGTACTGGCTCCGATCCCCAAATTCACAATCTTTAGCGTAATGACGTTGTTCTGAAACGTCAGCATGCGGAAGTCAGACAAGGCGCGATTAACACCAAATATCGAGCTCCAGTATTTACAGTTTTACTTTACATCTGTGACAGTCACACCGAGAGCCTGACGTTTACCTTTGTCCTCACACATAACTTCTCTCTCTCTTTCGTTTACATTCAACGGTTTAACACTGTCAGGAACGGACGGCTTACTACAACAAGGGCACGACCTCCATGCACTTTCTGACTAAATAAAGGCTAAAACAGTCTACTAATTCAGCGTCTGCCTCGTCTAATGTGCGTTTAAGACGAACTAACCGTGAAACCACGGTGACACTACCGTGTCTCAGTGCCTCGTAAACTAGGCTGCCTTTGTTTTGGCTACAGCAGTGTGCTACAGCTCTGCTTGTTACACGAGACTCATTCAGAAGCGTTGTCATTTTTCCCCACCCGTTTTCCGACATGTCCCGCCCATCTGCGCTAGGATTGGCTAGCAGTGCATTCCCGACAGAAGACAGCTAATGAATAGCAAGGGAGGAAGGCGGGGCTTGTCGGAAAACAGGCGGTAAAGGCAGCGCCATTCAGCAAGCTCTTCACAAACTTCATTCTGTTTTTATAATGGTCAGAGCTGTTATTGATTAATTGAAGGTCTTCCAAATAGAGCAGAGGTCCAAAATAAAGTCTAGTGGGTCGAGCAATATCGTTATCAGACAATTGGTTAACAAGTACATAATAAACAAGCATCGTGAATTTCTGCTCATTTTACTATCAAAGTCACTGTCGTAGTAGCACTTGATGAGGACCGGCCTTCACCGGCTGAGCCACTGGACACATAATAAAGGCGCGTAAGGGAGCAGGTCGAGTACAGCATGCGTACACACAGACAGACGGTTTTGGCTTGGCAGGGGGCTGGACTTCCTTAGGCTAAGTCATTTCTGACATCTAAAAGTAATGTAGTGTCTGCGCAAAATAACGATTTGACATAAATTAAGTCCAGTACGCCCCAGTGCGCTCTTTGCGGAAGGCTCAATGTTGGCACTTACCCAGCAGTTATGTGAGGTTATTTGCAGTCTTGCAGTAGTCAAGCTCCAATATTCAGCCCCCCTTCGCAGTAGTAGTCCCGTGGTCTACTATCCAGAGCCACACGATGTCAATCAAACTTTTGAGTCACTCCTCCGTGGATTGCGTCACTGATTATGGACGAATCGGAGTAAAACGGCGCTTCCTGGTTTCCGCCTAGTGGAGGAGGAGAGAAAAGCGCTCAGATGAGTATTTAAATGACACAGAGAAAGAGATACAAAGCCCATAGGACCACTCAGTTATCACTTTAGACACTATCTATCTATCTATCTATCTATCTATCTATCTATCTATCTATCTATCTATCTATCTATCTATCTATCTATCTATCTATCTATGTGTTGTTTGTGTTATAAAGTGGGTCACATCAATATGCCACAAAATCTGGTCATACTAGTTAACGTCACAAGAGGGCGCACTTTCCCACAAAACGTCTAACATCTGAACGATTGCCTTAATGCGAATGGTGACAGGTCAGGTTTGTGTCACATTATGGGAACCACAAACTATGCATATAAACACGTTATGGAGACATTTTGTCCTTGTGGGTCCTCGCAATGTAAATCGTTAAAGTTCCAGGTCAGAGTAAGGTTGCATATTTCTGTGGAATATGTAACATAATCAGAGAGCAGGTTTTTATACAGTTTGATATCGTTGTAATTGGATTGACGTTGTAGTTTCTGTAGCCTAAATATATGGTCATCCGAATTGTATGTTTACCACTGTGTTACATCACCTTTCTATGTAACAGCACTTAATAATCGTTGGGTACTCAGACACAAACTGATCCTGTTTAGAAAGGAGAGGTTTGTGCCATTCTTGTGTGCAGCCGGGCGACTGCACAGGGTCTTCATTGCTGTATTAAGAGGACTCAGCCATGCTCCTGTAGCATGTGCAGAATGTGTCTTGGCATTGTCATCAATAATCATGATAATTACCCACTGTTACCCCCATGCTACGAGAGACATGACATTTGTTGTGAAATACATCTTGTTGTGCAACCTGGACACATCTTTAGTGCCACTCTTCCCCTCTCCTCAACCAGAGTCAACATGAAGCCTTTTCAGCAGCTTCCATGATGTTCTTCATGGCTTTTCGCTTGTGCATTCTGCAGATCCCTAGGAGTCCAGGACCTGATGTAGAGACTGACCTGCAAAGCCCCTGCAGCCCACTACAATAGGTACATGGTGGTACACTTGGAGCGGGGTTGCTGCTGGCTGTTGTCAGTTCGGATAGAGTCTGCTACTGCCCGCAAAACCTAGTAGTGGCCCCAACAAGGGCCAAGGGCTTTGTTGAGGATGTGTTCTGAGGATCCCCTTTTCTGGCAAAGTTGAAAAGCAGGTGAGTCCACCAGGCCTGAGGTGAACATCATACATTGACTGGACTATGAACTTGAAGTGGTGTGGCTCCACCTTCCAGAGCTCTGTCCCGGTGATCTTATGGCCAGCTGTATGCTCCCACCTGGTCCAGGCCCCCTGCTTGGACATGCCCATCATTCTGCTGAAGTGAGCTTCCTCTATCTCGGCACATACCTCCCCCTGCATTAGCTTCCGCTTCTTTTTTCCACTGGCTTTGCTGTAGCTAGATTTTGGCTTGCTGCCCAGCCTGGCCTGACCAGCAGTTACTGTGCCCACCACAGCAACTTTGCCTCCACCCATTCCATTGCATCCTGGGCATGCCGCTTCTGCCCTGTTCTGATCTCTACACCTGCTGAGGAGACCTTGATGTCAAGGGTGAGTATGAATTGCTTGGTGTAATGTCCAAAGACTGCTTAGGCTCCGTGGCCTAGGCAGGATGCCTTGTTGGTAAATCCAGGCCTTAAACTTTCCAAGAAGGCCAGACCTGTCCACACTGACTTCACAAGCATGCTCATGGCCAATGCAAACAGGGACACAGAGATGTGCAGCTGGTGATGATGAACTTCATGCTAGTAAAAATCTGAATGATACGAACGGCAGATCACAATACCTTTTATTTCTGGTGTGTCTAGTACAGCTTTAGCAGTCTGAACATTGAACAGTGTTTCGTGACCGTGGTTTGTCAAAATATTTCTGAACCCAAGCGGCGATATCTATCAAAGAAACATAATGGTTTTTAATGTACTGCTCTCTGAGTGATTGACAAACATGAGCATTCAGGTGTGTTTTTAATCTTGCCATTTACACACTGAGATTTCTACAGATTTCCTAAATCTCTTGATGCTATTATACTCCACAGATGGTGAAGTATGTAAAACCTTTGCATGTAATGAAATGTTTAAATAAACTATTGGATTTTTTGCTGATATAATTTTTTCGCAAACTGGTGAGCCCCTGCTAGCTTTGGATTCTAGAACTAGGCCTTTCCTGGGTGATCCTTTTATATGCCATAGAATGGAAAACTGTATTTACATTGGCATTGTTGAATAAAGAGAGCAACAGAAATGAAAATGTCAAACTGTGCTGAAACATACCTTTTCAGGTTGTGAATAGGATGTTGGCGCTTTTTATACTCTTTTCAAGGAACATGATTGATGTTCAACTTTAATTGATTCTGAATTTGGCTTCTTAATTATCAGTTTCTTAAATCAATGTTCCATTCCATCGTAAATGCTAAGCTTGTCCAGGCAACATAACGTGTGACTATTTGAGGTAGATGGTAAAAAAGAAGCCAACTTTAATGCCCACATCTTTAATAAGATGCTGAACAACATTAATTCAATTTACTCCTAGTTTGCTCCAAAAACCTTTTGCTTACTCAAATCTTGAACAGCATCAAACAGGCTTCACTTAGCGTATGAGGGGTAATTCTGTCCCATTCATCACAATTCAGCCAATCAGAACCCAGTGACATATACCAGTCTTACAACTACAGTAACCAAAACAGGCTGTTGTAATGTAGGGATAAATAATTGTTGTGAATTGGTCATGTAAATATGAAGTATACCTGTTAGTGAAAGTTTGACACATAAGTGTGATAAGAGAACTGTATTTGAAAAATTTGAAGAGAAGATAAAAAAAAAGTATAGATTCTATAAGGTTGAATTCACAGCGCTGACACAGTCAACCAAAGAAGTACACCACAAAAATAAGAATACAAACCGGTGTGCGTAACAGAGTGTGTGAGACTGTGTGTTGGTGTATTGCACATTTGACTTTGTAGAGGACAGAAGAATCCTCTACAAACTATGTCATTAAGAAAAGACAATGCGTACAGGAATAAACCAATGCTTTGAAAGCTAGGATAACCTGGGCAACTTCATGCAGGTGTGATGTGTTTAGGCCTATGCACTGATAGCACTGTTAAGATACAGCTACTGTGCAAATAAAGGTTGTTAAAATTGGGTATATGGTTTACCATAAAGCAAATATTAAACTGCTGCTCTGGATATGTATCTGGTAGTGCTGTTCCCAGGAGTGAACTATTGACAAATGTCACTGTCAGAGCACATCGCATCAAGACGTTCAAACAGCCCAAGCACACCTGTGGTTTTGTGCGTTTCCTTCATAGAGACCATACTGCAATGAGAAATAAGCCTCTATTAGCATTGGTGTTGTCGTATCCAGTGTTAAAATAGGATCAGCCATTTATTAACCTACAGGATGTTTCATTAATCACTCTACAGGTTGATCTGGTGACGCTGTATGGTAAAGAAATTATTTTTAGGGGGATTTAAACGTTATCTCGTACAAATTACACAGAATACAGAAGGCAGTCAAATGTGCTGCCTTGAGACATAACAAAGCAAGAATTAGCTCAAGAGAGGCTGATGATTCTAAATAAAGACGTGTGGATTCATTGGATTTGATACATTTAAAGCTCGCAGTGTATGAGAAACGTCACTGCTTTATTTCTGCAGTATCTGTACAGCTGTCTTATGATAAAAATGTGCATCTTTATGGAAAATGACCTCAGTATATCAGTATAATCTTGTCAATACAGTGCAAAGGCCAGAGACTACTCTTCATTTATTTATTATATTTAATGTACAAGTTTATTAATCAGCATCAGGAAAAAGCATAAAGCATATTGATCAGAAAATTACACTGAAGCTTTAACAACTAAATTTTATATCATTCTTTGTCATTATTTGGTGCGCCGTCCCTTTCCTTTCTCATTACATCCATTACTTCCTTTCTTTTTGGGAGACTTGCTTTAAGGTTTTCAAAGAAATCTGCAGAGATATTTTTCTCCAAATTTTAGTTTTAGAAGTTGGTTCAAAGTTTGCAGCATATGGGATATGTCACTGCTTTTTTTGGATAAAACTGTGCATTTTTATGGGAAATTCACTTTCAGATTGTCAATATAAACTAAACTCAGTATAGTGCAAAGGTCAGAGACTACCGTTCATACATTTATAATTTGTTATTTTTTCAGCATCAGGAAAAAATCATACAAAATAAGTATCTAAATTAGTTTCTAAATAATTTTCTATATTTCTTAATCCATTTGAGAAACTTTTTTTACCTACGTTCTTCTGACTTTCCACATCCTTTTTGCGAGTAGATGTTGACATATTTTTTACCTGCTTGCAATTTAATCATGTTATTCAAAAAACCAAATGTAGGTTTAGAAGCTTGTCCTGTTATCAGTGTTGTTGGATATGTGGTGTATTTACCTGGGCAGGGAATCATACCCCAGAAAGCTGTGTGAAGGACACATGATTTAACTGACTACAGTACACCAACCAAACTAATTTCCTCAGAAATATCTCCTGACTGAAAATTATTAGGCCAAGGGGTTTGTTTAGTGCTGTAGACCCTTTATTGATAATTTTTGTAGACATATTTTATGGTATATTTACTTAAAGCTACATTAACATTTACAAATATGCTTTAAAATATAAAAATATTTAAAAAAAGTTCTCAGAGGTATCTCAGACAATGTCTAGTTACAACAAAGGACCAACTGGGTGAACCACTTTGCTACAGCGCCATCCTGAGGCAGACCAGTGCTGCATCTCTATTTAAAAAATAAATAAATAAATAAAATAAGTTATAATAAAAAGTTTATCTTCAGGGATCACCAAGATTTTTGAGAGACTGAGAGAGTCCCTGACTCCCTGTAGTTTTGCATCTTGATTGAAGATTACTTTGCAAATTAGATTTTAGCCAACGCATTAGGAACATTAGTGGGTAATTATGTTGATTTCTGTGTACCATTTCGAGAGGGCCATTCCAGCCACTGGCTATTATACAGTCAAGTAGCCTGAGCCCCCTCCCTCTTAATCATCAGAGGTATTTAAACGTAGCTGCCCCAGTTAGTTGTCCCTGCGTTCATAGTTGAAAGTAATGCACTCAAAGGAACAGAAACAATTCTGTAAAATTTCCTTTAGATGTTTATTCAGTTTGCTGTCTTGTAGCAGAGTCAGATAGATACTAGCTTTGGGTGCCTAAATTAGCTTATACGTAGGCTGTATCTGTCATAGACTGATTAATGTATTAGAATGTTTAAGAAAACAGAAGCATTTCTTTCAAATATAGTGGTTTATTAGCACATCTATACTGTACAGTGAATAATGTCCTCTATTCATGAATGTGGTTACAGTAAAAGTGATGAACATAAATAGAAGAGGTATATGTACAGAGGTCATTTCTGGGGACTGCATGCAATTACTGACCCTCTACTGATCTTAGATGGATGTTGTGAGCAAGGAGATGTCTTAACATAGACAGATTCAGAAGATCAAAACACTGCAGATGTCCTGAATGGACCAATTCCATTATTCACTCTTTAAGAAGCAGATATAATTTATCTACTTGACATATGCCTAGACATCCTGCAGCATTTTTTTTTTAATGCTGAAGGTGGTTATGGTTGTAGACATTCGCCACATGAATGAGGTCAGATGCCGTTGAAAAAGTTGAGAGGATGAGCACAGACATGTTTAGCTACACACGCTGACTGATGTCACCACATCAACGGGTCATCATATCTGTAAGTAATAAAAAAGATGAAAGTCAAAAGGTCTTTTCTAAATCACTCTACATGCATGCGCAGTAAAGTCTTTTTATCAGACTTATTATCAGACTTATTATAAGACTTATTATCAGTACTGAGTTTTTATCAGTATTTGAGGAAAGGATAATTACTTTCTTACTAACTGACGGGCCTTAGGAAAAATCAATGATACTTGAGAATACATGAAGGGTACATGCCTGTCCCAGCCTGGATCTCCTCTCCAATTCTTACCTGGACTGCTGTCGGGTCTCTGTGTCCCCAAACAGCAGGTTCGAGGTTAGTGCATCAGCATTCGACCTTTTCCCATACCTGAAGGAGGAAGAAAGAGCAGGGACTTAATTTATGAAAAAAGCAAATCTTTATTCTGTCCAGAACTTAGCTTTTAAGTAATCATTTGCATTAAGTGTACTCCAAGGGCACTTTTGGAGCCAATTATTTTCATTACTGATTTTTTATGCAAGAAATCATTTTCTGCAGTACCATTTTCCCCCACTACCTACTCTGTATGATGTGTTATGTAAATTGTTACCAAGCAAGGCAAATGAGTTAAGTAGCGAGCTCTATATCAGTTCATTTGGTGAAACTTGTAGAAAACCTTCCAGATGACTGCAGCATTAAAGACAGCAGCAATTCGCTGACTCTTTTATTTTGGACAGAAGAACATGTCTTCACAGATACAAGAATTTTACAAAATCAGAGGTGTCTTTTTTTGTCAACTGTCAAAGAAATGCAATTAAAATCCTCAGCTGTCTCGTTTCACAGTTGGTGTGTCTTTGAACAGCGAAAGACCTGCGTTTAACAGAAGCTAATCTTTAAAGCGGTGAGTGGGAGGCTCTTAATTAGAGAATCAGCGGGGCATTCTCTGTGGATTTATACCGACCTCTTAGAGGCAGCTCAAAAAATAAACAGCCTCATTCCACAGCAAGCCCAATTACAGCACATCTTCTTCTATGCTGGAAAAATTTTATTTGTTTTTGTAGGTAACCTTGTTGAGCTGTAATAGTCAACATTACTCATTTGATGCTTTCTCATCATGTTTAAAGCTGTCTTGGCAACAAGAGAAAATTATAATTAAGAAATAAATGATGTAATGGTGCCACAGTTTTTGTGATGTCTCTCTGGGGGATTTGTTAGAATATATGTTGTCATATGATGTGACATATGATCCTACTAAAAACAAATAAGTCGTCCTACAGAGAGTAAACCTGTAAGCAACGCATTGCAAACAATAAGACATACATTTTTGCCATATTATATTTGTGTGTTTATATATGCTAAATTCAGTAGAAACAGTGGTTGTGTACTATTTTTACATAGAAAATCAACAACACATGGTATAACCTCCTGAGACCCGGAATTGTTGTGCAATTTTAAATTCTCCTAGCTATTTGTGATTAGTAGGACCTAACAAGTATGAAACCTAAACATTGCCTTTGTACAGGAAAAAATAATGTCCTCATATGAGGCCAAAGGGTCAACGTTTTAAAAAGTATCATGGTACAGAGAAGCAGAAACGTAATGTCCTCATATGCGGACACTGGGGTCTCAGTAGGTTAACCAGAGGTGCCATAAATTTTGCATGTGGAAGTATACATTAAGAAATTAGAGATACATAATAGCCCACATATTATACTGCTCTGAAACCTTTTGGATGGAGTGCCCCTTACAGTTTTGTGTTTTAATTATTACTTACAATAGAATCTATTACGTTTCTACATATATTAACAATATAATCTATATTATAACAACCCATAATACAATAGTGCTTTACAGTACTTCTCTAATTATAAGCATTAGTTTTGCTTCATATAACATTTATGCCCTGCTGTTTTATTTCATCTTCAACACTGTTGTGAACTACAGGAAACTAAGCTTGCTAAAAGGTCCTGTACTTTATTTAGGGCTATATATCATTGTAATATGACGGGGCAAGAAAACCCCGAGATATCGAGATTTCCCACCTCTGCCTTGTGATGAGGTTGATATAGTGCCTTAGTGCGGAGTAATACTTGGCCAGCTCCTCGGCAGGCGCATCCTCTCCAGGGTTGTCCGGTTTTGTTGGGTATCCATCCGCCAGTGCCGCCAAACACAGCAGGAGCGCGCAGGCAGCCCAGGCGAAGAGCACAGAGAGCGGAGGACGCATCACTCACACTGAGAGAGAGAGGGGGAGAACTGAAGGGAAACATAGAACAGGTAAAAGAAAATCACCTTCGATTACCTTTTAAAATAAGAAAGACGAATAAACGAGGTTACTTCTGAAAAGAAGGCATAATAAAACACCACAAATCTGACAGAAGTTCCTAAAATATTCATACAACTCCGAGATATGTGTCTAAAATGCATAGAAAAACTATAAATACGTACTCCAGAACTAAAAACAAACACAATTTTTGTAAAACGTCTTCCTGTCAAAGAACATACAAATTACGTGTGACATCTTTCACACTTCTTTCCCTAAACGGACACTCTGCTAAGGATCCCTGAGAGAGACAGATTTATATTTTCCTGCAGAAAAACTCATGACAAACATGACAAATTCATACTTACAGCGGGTGGAGCTTCAAGTGGTCTTCTGTCCGTGACTGGCTCGGGGGTTTCCGGTCTGAATCATGTCTCGCGCTTCCCGGGCAGTTTTATAGCTGCCTGGCTCGTGCAAAGGAGGAGGAGACGGGTGAACAGCAGCAGTCCAACGTCATGAGTTAGGAGTTCTGTCATCATCCTCGCTGACGTCGGTTTAACAGCTAATTGGAAAAGCGTTTTGATCGAATCCTCAAAACATTTCATCTTGGATTACATACTTTCTAAATGGCTGTGTCCATCAAACAAGCCATTACCAGCAAATAGGATGTCATGGGCCCCAGTGCACACAACATAAATGCCTTCTCCCATATGACAGTGACTTAAAAACTGTAAAAGTTAAATAAAAACAAAGTGTTTGTTCAGTTCCTACATATATTTATGCCTCAAACAAGTTTATACTCTCAACTCATGGCACTTCCAGGCCCAGGTTATCAAGTAATCAGACCCTGGTGGTCCTGTACCTGGGTGCGTTCTTAGGTGATTTGGAAATTTTGTGTGATGTCACAGTGGGCTCCATTTGAACTATGCAGCACCGTGGTGGCCTCATACTTAATGTGGCCAAGAACCACCTACTACTGTAGGAAAAGGAAATTTGACTGATGCGCAAAACAACCAATCACAAGCCTGCTGTTTGGCTTGCCATACAGAGGGAGGCAGTCTTGAAAACATAGTCACGACATAAACAGTTCCACAGGAAGCACAGACATATATGATGGATGGAGCATTTGTGGCTTAGACTACAGTCCACTAGGCTTAACTTAGACTGGAACAATAAAATTTCACACAGAACCAGTACACGGAAACATGTATACATTAAAGAGCGGACTGTCAAAATGCAGCTGGCAGAATCCTGACAGCATGGCCTTAAAGATGCATTAAAGATCTCAAACTGTCTGTCTACACAGAGAATCTGTGGCTGAGACTAGCAGCACTGGGCGTATCAGCACTACAAATGCACATAGTTTTATGCAAATGAGACAAAGCAATAACAAGATTATACACACATTAACACGACCACAGGTTATTATAAACCCATCAACAGATGCATTATATATGTTTAATACATATATATTTACATATGCATTTATATTTTTGTATATTATTTTTTCTCATTGAAGTTAACCTGAGCCATTTTTGTGGCTTTATGTATCAAAGACCACAATTAATTTTTACATGGCCTTTTCCAACCTCTCTTCATCCCTGAAGAATGAAACAGGTTTCATTAGTATAGAACATAGTATCATTTCTCATTATGCCTTTAAGGCTGATCTAGAATAAACCAGCTCTATTCTTATTGATTGTCCTGTATGGTGTCTTATCCAAAGCATAAACATTCCTTAGAGGCTCAGTAAAGGAGAATGGTTCTAAATTGCTGCAGGCTAAACAGGTGAATACATGTAAATAGGTTTGGTTCTTGTGACATTACAGAAAACACACAAACAGACTGTTCTCACTCTTTTTTTTTATTATGATTGAATATTTAGTAAATTGTGGCATGAAGTGAGCTACTTCCATCACAACAGGGTGTGAGTTTCCTGCCAGAAGTGTCTTGAAGCCTTTTGTTTACAGACAATGAATTTGTTCTATATTTGTACTGTATGGACTGGGGTGTGTTGATACTGTTTACATATTACTAAAGGCTATTTTATTTTAAAAAATGAAGGAAATTCAGTTGTGTGTGATATGAACTCTTTAATTAAGACAGAAAACATTAACAAACTTAAAAACACAAACCTGCACAAACTTAAGCTAAAGCATGCCCCCACAGTGGACCAGATTTTTTATAAAGTTTGCACATCACTACTAGATCTTTAACACAGGTGATTAAAATTTTACACTAATCTTTGTAAATGAGCATCCTTTAATTAGGTCTCACTTTTACACACCCCCAGGCTCATCTTTGACTATGTGTATCATCAGATTCAAAGTACAATGGTGAGATGGCCAGTGTATATGCTAAATGGTTAGGTTGAGAAATTGAATTGTTCTGTGATTTATAAATGTATACTTGTGTCAGAAACACTATGAAAGCCTCAGTAAAGATAAGACTGAATACTGAATGCCAATTGTATTTAAATGAAATCAAAAAGTGTTTATGCTGATCAGTGTTAGAAAAAAAACAAAACACAAAAACAAATGAAATCCAGAGTGACTCAATGGTTTGTCATACTGAAGTATAAAAAACATCCAAGGATAGCTGTACTTTTCAGTCTACTACTACTACTACTTAACATGAAAAGCAAGGGTTGCTTAAGTATTTAGTAAGGAGATCCATCAATACAAGTCTTATTTGTATCTTATCATCACCAGCTCATGAAACTCATGGCCTAAAATAAACCTTAACCTGCAAGTGGCAAACACTTGGCTCTGTGTGTCAGTTCTGATTCACTTTTAATCAGAGTTCTTTAGTGAAAACTACATAGTTATGTATTGTCCAGCAGGCCAGTACAGATCAAAAACAAAATCATTTAGCATTGTGAATGTGGTCTTGTCTCTTTGCATTTAATCTAAGGTAGAGGTCATTCCAGCCTTGCTAGCATTTAGATTAGAAATAATGACATATTACAGCACTCAAACAAAAGGGCATTGGTGGCCATGGCTGTATGACCTCTGTGAGTCAAGACAACAAAAAACATGTCATCAGCAACGCTGTAGTAGGGAGTAATCAAACCCTAATTTAATAGTAACAATGGGACATGTCACAGAGGTACTGTATTTATTATAGATGTGTCTCAGCATTTAACACAATAACAGTGGTCACAATAATAGAAGAGTTCAAACTGATACTTGCTCTGCCACTCAAAAAGCATGACTGATTATGATTGTGCACCATCACGTATCAGAGGTTCTCAACCAGAATAAATTGAATTGATTAACTAGGTTAACACTGAGCACGCTTTCAGCTTTAAAATATCGTCTACTTTCAGTGGTTTGTGTGCGCAACTTACAAAACAGCCTTCTTTTGGTAGGTCGATAAAAGTGACTTTGTAGCAGTCCAGTTTAATTCAGGACCAAGACTTTGTAATATTAAGTTAAAGACAACACCAAGACTTTGTAGTAGTCAAGTTTGAGTCAAGAGTGTTGAGTCCTAGTACATGGTATATTTAAATTAACTTTATTCCAATTCTCTGAGTACCCCTTAAAAAGTTGTCTGGGTTGAAGCACACTGTCTAACCTGTCCATGCCCGTGTTCATCTGCAGTAATGGCTACTTAACAGCTATAATCACATCATAACTAAATACATACACACGTACAGTATGTACATATATTCTCTATATACATACACATAGAATGGGCATAGTCTAGGGAAAGCCTAGTCCTTTAGGAGTTCTATGTTCTTCAAAGAAAGACATGTAGATATTTTTGTATTTCACCTTTAATGGGGCATAACAGTAATTTTAAAAGGGGCAAACTAAATAACTGTGCCCGCCAGTCCCTCGGATGACACTGGAGCCCACATTCATTGGTTTAGGATTACTTAGACAAACTTTTGTTGAGCATTACAGTACGTAGTTAAATCCACAATGTCAGTTAAAAAGCTACTGTGCCAAATGTTAGGTGTGTATAGAAGTGCCATGAAATTCTCTGACTCTAAGGTTTCTGGTGATGGCCCATCCCGGATGTGATTCCGCCTTCACAGCAAAACTGTGACTTATAGGCTTACAGTTCCCAATAGAAAATATATGTTACATTTTAAAACACAAAACTCACCAACAAATGTTCTATACTGTTGCACATCTTAAAGTCTATGTTTGCAGGAATAATGAGACAAAATTACCCCTGAAATGCTTTATCACTTTATCACTTTGAATCTTCAGTCTCTAAACATCTTTCAAGTGTTAAGTTATGAACAGGAATGGCAGCAGAACAAAGTAGTAAAAACTTTATTCCTCCAACTTGTAAATATGTTGAGTAAACACTGAAATGATTGTTTATTTTGGGGGGAAAATATCAATAAAATCTATGTGGTAATATGGCAGGTAGTGTGCTAGTATTGTTTTCAATATAATACAAGTAAAAATGATAATAATTGTTTTTAGTTTTTATACTAATTTTACATGCTGCCTGCTTTTCCTGATTTGGGGTTGTGCATATATTCTGTATGTATATCATATATATATATATATATATATATATATATATATATATATATATATATATATATATATATATATATATATATATATATATATATATATATTCTTGTACTGTTATGTTTTTGTCTTTTTGCCCACCCTTTATTATAACCTTCTACTGTTGCAGTTAATATTGCCTGTCCACAGCAGTATTTTTTTGGAGTTTTTTGGACTCTTTTGCTGTTGCCGTACTTTTGTTCTGTGATTGGCACAGTTTTATTTTTTCCCACAGCTTTATCGTGAAAACCAGTTAATTATTCATGAAAGCGTTATTGTTACAACAACATAATTACATTGTAATGCTAATCTGCCCAGTAGATTAACAAAAAGTTATATAATCACCAGGAAAGGCTGTTTTGAGGTACTTTCCTGCTACATGAAGAGTTTAAAATGTCAACATTATTTCAGAACACTATTTTCA
This sequence comes from Prochilodus magdalenae, assembly GCA_024036415.1. Classification (NCBI taxonomy): domain Eukaryota; kingdom Metazoa; phylum Chordata; class Actinopteri; order Characiformes; family Prochilodontidae; genus Prochilodus; species Prochilodus magdalenae. Next base: position 224,096 of record JAMWET010005750.1, on the reverse strand, counting down.
GAAATAATGTGCCTGTGATTATCGTAGTTTAAAGGCTTATTCAATACAGCAGCAAAACATCAAACGTCCTCATTCTCTTAGAAATTAGCGCCTGTTCCTGCTCTGAAATGGTCAATTAAGATGCGTTTTTAGTTCAGCTGAGTGTGGGTGGGATTTAAAAGGCTCTATATAAGCAAAAGAAAAGTAGAAGAAGGAAAACCAAAATATAAACGCTGTGACAGGGCCTGAATCCTCCGGTGTTCTGCCTCCAGGCTGGTGCTATGTTGTAGGTCTTAAGTCACAGGTCATCACTAAGGTTTGATGGAACTTTAATAAAACCTCCCGCATCTGCATCTGACCAATAAAATCATGTCATGGCTGTGTTACAAGCTGCCACTCAAAATAATGCTGCCTTGGAGGCCAGAGCAAATAGGGACATGGCGAACTTGGCACTCTTGTGGAAATACATGCACACACAGTGTGAATCCCTCCACAGGATTAATGGGTTGTGTTTAAATTGGGTGTAAAACAAAAGTACATGAAAAAGCTATGCATAAGCACATGTCCAATTAAAATAATGTTGATTATTGAAATTTTGCAAATGTCATTTATTTTAGACATTCTGTGTTTGAGAATATAAAAGCTCTGTGGAATCTGAGTTACAAAGGCTATTCCTATTACTAGAGTTTAGGAGAAAGTCTTGAAGTTTTGAATATTTGAATACAATTTTAATAATTACACTTATTTAAGACTTTATTTATGACTTTAACACTATCCATTCTGCTATTTAAAAAAGCAATGTGTAAGACTGTGCAACCTGTTGAATTCATACTCCCAACAATAAAGGGCAATATATCTCCAGAAAGTTTGTCTACCCCTATCATAAGAAACACACAGTCCCCCTCTTTAAATTAATAGCAGAATTAATAGCAGTTTACTTACCCCTTACTTGGTATCTGCTTACCTACTCCCCATTAACCCAATGCTGTCTGATGAAAGGGTGATAAAATCTGACTAGCCTGGACTTCTGTGCCAAGGTGTTTAAGCCATTTTTGGGGGTCTGGGGGTAATTATAAGAAAATCCAAACAGCTTTCTTGACTTGCAGTGGGAACTTAACAGTGAAACTTTACTAGTGATATGTAAAAAATATAGAATAATTAGACATTTATAATTGCTTTATGGTTGATCAAAATTCTGGATAATCTCCATGTTTCCAAACATATGCTTTGTTTTTTTTCTCCAATTGCTGTTTAACAACCATTTAACTACCACTAATAGTACATGTTTATAATTTTTTTGTATCACAACATGCTTTTCTCAAGCATGCAGTCACATAACACTAATAATAATAGAAAAGAAATTGCTATTTAGCCTTAACTTAGCTACTAAATCAACCCGTTAACCAAATTTAATTGACTGTTGACTTCGGTTTCACTAGCCGCACCCAGGCATGATTACTGCTAGATCTTGTGAACTAAATATCACTTAAATAGAACCTTTCTGGCAATGCGAACTACCTAGAAGGTCTCAAAACCCAATTTCTACAGAAATTCAAATACCCATGCAAAATAAAGTAATTGGAATCTAACTAGCTGTAACGTTTTACAAAGCTAAGGCTATGGCACTCAAACAAACCACAGTGGGAGACATTATTTAAAATGGAGAAATTTTGGAACAATGGTAGAAGTGGCTCATCCTGTAGGTCACAAAAGAACCCAGACCTCCCTTGTCTTAGTTTAGGTCAATGCACATGATTTCTCAGGAAGAAGGGCACTAAAAAATGCAGGGGGGAAATCCATTCTGACCTAAAAGAACACAAAATCTCTTTTGTCAAAAACATTTAGAAGACCACCAGGACTTCATAAATATTATTATGTGGACTGATGAGTCACTATACAAATGTCTTATAGAATATTATACAAATATTTAACATTGGTAGTGTGATGGTCTGGGGCTGCTTTGCCTTTGCAGGACCTGTATGACTCGTGATAATTGATGGAACCTTTGATTCTGCTCTATTTTCTAAAATCCAGCATGTAACCTAATTACAACAATTCTGCAAAGAAGCAAAGTGAAAAACTCACCGCATGTTATTGCAAATGTTTGCACATGTTACTGCCATGGGTGTGGCACAACCAGTTATTAGGTTTAGGCGGTACTTTTCTCTTGCTTTTTCACATGAATAATAAAGATTTTGAATAAATCTTTATCTTTAATAAATAGAGTCGACATTTAAAGGCTGCATTTTGTGTTTGCTCATGTAGTCCTTATCTTATTTAAGAATTATCTGATCTTAACATTTAAATGTGACAAATTAGAAAAGAAATCAGATTGAGGGTCAAATACTTATTCACAACAATATATATATGCATATATAAACCGTCTTCATGTGATATTAAGTGTCTTCATGTGATAGTAATGTGTTTGAGTGGTTAGTACAGAGAAGTGTCCATCAGACAATCAAGGCACTTTAAGTTTCTTAAATGCATCAAAATTGTTTGAAAAAAATCACATGCAACGTTCTCTGACTCATGGCTCATTACCTTTGTCATTACCACTCTCTCTCCCTCTTTTTTCTTTGTATGGCTTTTTTTCTATCTTAAGCCCATTACATAAAAGGCAGTTGTTTTAAAGACGGAAGTTATAGAAACAGAAAAAGGGTATGTGGTCAAAAGACAGCAGGACTAATTCCCCACCACTTATCCTGTCCTTTGCTTTCTCTCTCTGTTTCTCTCTCTCTCTCTGTCAGCTAAAAGGCTTGTTGTCATGAAAGTAGTACTGGAAATAAACATTTTCTTCCCCGCTTATACTTTTACTATGTTTCATTTCCCCATGACCATGACAGTTGGTACATGTTTTGTAATATATATATTTATATATATAATATATACATACATACATACATACATTATATGGAGTATATGAAAACCTCTCTAAATTACTGAGAACACATACGCATGTAATCTCCATTGATCTCCATTAGCAATTGAATAAGTCATATTGAGGAGTAATTTTAAACAGAGCACTGTCATGGGAATAATTATTTAAGGTTAAAATATCAAAATGCTATAATGGTAAATGATGGCATGAGGGTGGGACTTGCACATCTGCAAAAGCTACATTAAGGCTGAGTGATATTTATGTTTTTTGGAGGAACATATCCAGACAATGTCTTTTCCAGCTTTCTGGCTTTGCTCATTTCAGCAATACAATGCCAAACAACATTCTGCATTTATTACAACACATGGGTTCATAGCAAACAATGCAAAACTGGTCTGCCTGGAACCCAGACTTGTCACCCACTGTAACCATTGGGTCCATTATGACATTAAAAACAGGACAAAGGAGACCATAAACTGTTCACCAGCTGGAATCCTATATTAAGCAAGAATGATAGAACCTTTCCTTTTTTAAAAACTACAGCTGACCTCCTCATCTCCCAGAGTGCCGTTAAAAGAAGCACTGTGTGGTTTAAATAGTTACTACCTGCAAGAAACCTACCACCCAAGTGAGTCCTTGTCTGGGAGCTGTGCTGTATTACGTCAATAAAAGCCCTTGGGCAAGACTCCTAACACTACATTGACCCACCTGTAATATGATTAACACTGTATATCACTCTGAACAAGAGCATCAGCTAAATGCCAAAAATGTAAGAAGAGACATAACACAGTGGTAAACATGACCTATCCCGACAAGAAACGTTAATGACGATACAATTCCTCAGTTTAAATATTGCCTTTGTGCTATGTTTAATTTAATAACGAGTTTAAATGATCACAGTATTCTGATTTTATTTACATTTTGCAAAGGGTCCCAACTATTTTTGGAAATGAGAGTTAGATGACAAATTTAAGATTCACATAAATCCAAAATGTGGCAGTAGTTTGTTGTTGTTCATATTACACCACGACTCTGTCCCTGTGCACATAAGCGAGTGAACTCAACAAAGGCATGGTGGTTGAACTTAGTGTGTAAGAACTCCAGCCCAGCAAACATCTTTGGGATATACTGGAATGTCTATTGTGAACCAGGTCTTCTCAACCAGCATCAGCGCATGACTTCATAAATGCTTTTTTGACTGAATGGGCACAAATGCTCACACCCTCCAAAATCTTGAAGAACCTTCCCAGAAGAATGGATGTACCCCAAATTGTATAGTTGTGATGGCTAGGTGTCCACATACTTTTGGCCATATAATGAATATATAAGTATCTGCATGCTTTACTGAGGGCAGCAGTGAAGGAGGAATTAGAAGGCGCTGGAGTACTTTGCCACACAAAAGGAGAAATCATCTTTGATTCTCTTCAAGGGAAATATATTGATTTGTGTGGCTGCTGCTGCCTTTTGTCTTTCTTCATTCACTTGAGTTGAATAAGCAAAACCGTCAGCTCGGCACTCATCAATCCTTCTCCTCATCCTCCTCTTATTCTTTAAAGCAGTGCAAAGCGGACTAAAAATCTCAGACGAGTGGAGACAACTCATTGTGCGCAATCACAGCCATGAGACAGCTCTGTTTTTTAAGCCTCTTAAAAAAAAATTAAAGATGTTCCTTTGACACACTTTTCAGCTTCACTGCATTTGACTTTTTTTCAATAAAATGAGAACCTTTAAAGTGAGGCAAAATCATTACCTTAATGGTACTGTCCTTCAGCATACATCCAACAGTGTCTGTGAAAGTTCCATTTGATGGTCATTCACAAAGCCAAATTCATTAACTGTCACATGAGATATATACAGTTTTTCTAGGTTCTGAGGATCATTATTTGGCTCTGGCCAAAGCCAAGAGGTTTGACACATCTCTCCATGCAGACTGAAATTAATGCCAACTGCTTTTGTTTGCTCAAAACAGAATAAAAAACATTGTGGGTGTTATTTATTCAGAAGCTGATCTCTGATTCTTTCATGCTGTTGTACTGGCACATGATTGAGCTGGTTGACAAATTGTCAATTTACATGTAATTTACATATTGGATAGGGATTTTAATATAATCTACATAACAACCTAAACTGTTGTCCAAGTAAATAATAATTAGAAAAAATGCCAGAAGTGAGAAAGATGCAACTTAAAGTTTCTTGGTAAGGTGTTTACCGGAAGCTACAGTTTATACTGAAAGAAATTGCCTAATTTAAAAATGTACTTTGGTTCTATGTGAATGTAAAATCACAGATTTGCACAATTACTGTTGTTTATTTTATTTATTTTTCTTAAGACATTTGTGGAAACAATACACATATGGTGGAAAGCAGAAACACATCAAACCAAAATCTCAAACAGGCATATGAAGACAAATGATTTGCATAATTTTTACTTCTTCAAACATTAAGGGACCACACTCATCAGAAGAGACCACTGTTGGGATAGATGCATTTCATCATAGAACAAAGGTGATCCATCAGAATAACTTTTTACTAATTTATAAATTACCTATACCTTCTGTAGGTATGGTCTGAAACAGGTAGTGCTGCAGACCAGTGGTGGAACAAATTCAAACATATGACATTGTGTTAGTGATGTTATGAATACAATGCATGACTTCTCAATAGCACACTGAGTGGAGTTCTTTCTGAAGGCTAACAATTTCACAAGGTGTTAATAATAGGCTAACTTGTTTGCTTTCAGGAATCTAGTTTAACATCAATATGGAGCTACAGTACTGCGTCCCCCTGGCAAAGACTTGATTTATTATCTTAAAATTTCACTTATTCAGAGAGACTTACCATCTGATGAGCCTATCTAAGTATTTTTTAAATAGCCCTTTGTACAGCAGTAGCCTGAATTGTCACTACCAGGCAATATATAGTCTCTACAGCAGCATATAAGGTACGCAGCGGAATATTTGAGTAAGAAGTCAACTTCAAGCCATCTCTAGTTAACTTTAAGTAAGATTGATGCAGTTGTCAAGCATTGTATACTTCGGTCTCTATGAACATGATTAACTTAAAAGGATATTAAGTGGTATTACTTTGAAGGCTTTAAAAATTATATAGATTTACAGGGGTTGGACAATGAAACTGAAACACCTGTCATTTTAGTGTGGGAGGTCTCATGGCTAAATTGGACCAGCCTGGTGGCCAATCTTCATTAATTGCACATTGCACCAGTAAGAGCAGAGTGTGAAGGTTCAGTTAGCAGGTAAGAGCACAGTTCTGCTCAAAATACTGCAATGCACACAACATTATGGGTGACATACCAGAGTTCAAAGGACAAATTGTTGGTGCACGTCTTGCTGGCGCATCTGTGACCAAGACAGCAAATCTTTGTGATGTATCAAGAGCCACGGTACCAGGGTAATGTCAGCATACCACCAAGAAGGACGAACCACATCCAACAGGATTAACTGTGGACGCAAGAGGAAGCTGTCTGAAAGGGATGTTCGGGTGCTAACCCGGATTGTATCCAAAAAACATAAAACCACGGCTGCCCAAATGACGCTGTATTGGCCGCAAAAGGAGGCCTACACCATACAAATAAATGATTGTGGTCTAAAACCAGGTGTTTCAGTTTCATTGTCCAACCCCTGTATCTGTTTGATTCATTATGTAAAGCTAGTCATTTACTATCACATTTACAAACCTTTATCCCCTTTGCATGTTATAATTCTCTACGTCTTTGAAAACCACTTCCAATGTTAATTCTTATTTGGCATGTTTTTTGGCATAACAGTGTCCAACAGCATTTCAAAAGGGAAAAAGCAGATCACTGTATTTAGTGTGTCGAACCTTTGTCTTTACTGCAGATTTTATTATTTTCTTATTTCCTTAAGGAAGGAATCTGCATTTGAAGTTCTTTAAATGCTACATATGTGACAGGTTTTGCGGTCTCCTAGGTCTTGCACATTGTATGGTCCCATTTTTTCCCAGCATTTAATACTTTTTGATACCTTGCACTATATATGTACTATTTTATGTATGTTAAGTGGACCTGGTAAGACTGACATTGCATGTAACTCCAGTACCAGTAGGTACAGTACCAGTCAAAAGTAGACATGACTACTCACAGAAGGTTTCCTCATTTTTAGCTTTATTTTTAGACATCTCATCAAGTTGGAACTGATAAGCATAGTCTTTAGATGTCTTTAAGATAAACATCAATTTAGTTGGATGTATCTAAATTTTTGACTTGTACTGTAGGTGTACCTAAGGGTTTAGTGATTGTATATTATCAAACATGTTTGATAATGACTTGATTTACGCACTCTCGACAATTGTACAATTTCAATCTCATCTCAAGCAGCTGTCAATCACTGCCTTACCCTTACAGCAGAACACAATCAGCCCTATCCAGAGTAACTATGGGAGTGCAATTATGCTCAACAAGGTACTGGAGAGGTTGAAGGTCTTTGTGTTGTGTCTTTCTCACTCCTCCTCGATCTACCTGACTCACTGAGCTGTAAGGTTTTACTGGTAGAGAAGGGGTTAGGTGCTTTGATTGTGTGCTGGCTAGAGGTCAAGCAGTCACATTAAGGTACAACATTTTTACCTTTGTCATATAATTGACGGAAAATGGCTTGTTCATCATTCTCATTACATGAATTGGTCATAAAGAGTTCATAGACACGCACACACACATAACGTTATCAAGGGCTTCGATCAAATCGAAATGGCACCTTTCAGCTGCAATCCCTTCTGCTAGTATGGTCCACAGGGACCATAACTATGGACCCAGGTGTGTGTGCGCGTGGGTGTTGAAGTAAAAACAAACCCACTCAGACACCTGCTCTGCTCTCACAGGACGCAATTCCATAACATAGACGGACTGACTCACACTGTGGACGCTGAAATTAACCTGGCCCACCTGGTCTCACTGCAGCTTCAAAATATTTATGGCAGTCTTAATCGCTCACTGTGAAGATCGCAGACCAATTTTAGCATGCAATCACAGTTCACACCTCAAGCAAAAGCCAGGGAGTAATTCTATCTGTTTTTTAATTTGACTGGAGATTAAATCACTTTATCTGCGCAGATCTGACGTATGTAATGAGATTAGTTAAATATGCACCGCGTCTCCATTATGACAGCAGCTGTCCTAATTCTAAAAAACAGCCGTTTAGAAATCCTCTCTAGGGGCTTACTTCTGTATTTTGCTAAAAAGTTGATGGTTCTCACGTTTCCTCTCTGATGTCATTTATCGCTTTCTCGCAGACTTGGAATGGCCATGGTGTTGTATTGCCAGCCCTCTATAGAGAAATTAAATCCAGGGTTTATATTTTCTTTTTCACTAGCCAGACAATAGGACACATGAGACATTGACTTGATTAGATTGTTACTGTAGAGCATGCAAGCATTTGTGTCTTGGATTTGAGCACCTAGATAGCTTTGGCTGATTTTTCATTTATTCTAGAGGTTATTTCAGATAATAGTCAGTCTGTTGCACAATTGTGTGCCTCAGCCATGTTTCAGAGGGCATTAAACACTCAGGTTCTGACTTGTTATTAGTAAAAATGCAACAAAGAATTGCTCTCAAATATGTAAATTGATTCTAATCAGATGATATACAAAAGCCCAATTTTCAGTCTCAATGGTTAATTGTAGCATCCCCCTACACAATATTTCAGTGTGTGTTGTTTTTCTTCTAAACAAAGAATGCTATTTCTTTCCTTTTTTTGCCATCTTTTCCAATCTTTAATGGGGCATGCATTTTTGATCCAAAATCAAATACAGCCCAAGAACATTTTCTCTGAACCCGACAAAATTCTGCCCTAATTAACCTATGAGTCCATCTTCAGCAAAAGTGCTGAATAAAGCACTTTCTTTTTTAATGGCGATAACAGCTAATGAACAAAAATATCCCTCTGAACACATAAAAAGATTGCCTAAACAAATTTGTCATGAATGTTAATCTTTTTGTTTGCTATTTGATTTCCAGAACTTCTAATTAAACACGAGCACAGACCTTAGAACCTACATTTTGTCAAAAAGACAGGATAAAATCTGATGATCAGAATGAAATCTGAAGCCATACCAACCCCAGTACATATTTAGAAATGGACAACCGAATATGAGCAGACAGGTCCTGTAGGATTTGAACAAATATTTAAAGTTCCTATTTAGGTACAGCTGTTCAAGCATGGCATTCAAGCATAGCACCTTTGAGAAACACATCCCTGATATTAAACCATGATAATTTGATACATTTAGCATTCAAATGAAGGAACAGTGCTTATTTAGCTCACAACAGCAATCCAATGATTGCCTGTATGTTGGAAACAAAAGAGCAACCTGATTTCACATTTCATCACATTCATAGCTGTGACCATGCAAGCTAAAAGTAGGCTATGAATACACCACTCATGGACTGCTTGAAATACAGCCAGTGTTTTTTTTTTTTTCTTTTTGGTTTTTTTTTGTGCTCTCTGTTATTGTTGGCTACTAAATTAAGGGTTAATAACACTATTTAAGTTTAATTATAAGGTTTAATTAAAGTGATTTAACACTTGAAGACCTCCTTAAAAGTCTATAGTTAGCATCGTCAGTTTGCTGACAATACAATTTACATTTGCAGGTTTGAGTCTGAAGTGTGTTAAAAATGTGCTAAAAAAATGTAGTGCTTTATGCTACATGTGCGTGGCATACTAAAGGTATATTTATAAACAGTACAGTAGACTATCCTTTACAACTACATAATCATATAAATGCGTTCATTAATGGGCAACATAGAATATAATGAACTTAAAACATGCTTAGTGATGAACAGATTTATATACTATACTTCAGATTAAGTTCATTAATACATTTTAATCTATTTTGGCAACAAACAGTCTACAGAACTATGCATGTGCTAAGCCTAATCAAGAACATCAAGATTGTTGTAAGTATTTTTGTTGTAAATAATTTTCATGAAATCTATGCAACACACTGTATATCAAGTTTTCCTGCAACTTTCACAAGCTGTACAGTAGCATTACAGTAAAACTGTACTATCACACACTTAGGACATTGTCCTTATAAAATGTTAGTAAAGATTAAATTTGTGCATTGTTTCATGTACTGTGTAGAAATGTGAAATGCTATTCATTTGAACAGCTTTTGTTTTAGTCATCAATGCTTTTGAATGTTATTAAGGGAGCAATCATGAATGCGGTATAATCTTTTAAATACCATACGCTAAAAATGTTTTTTTTCCTCAGAAAACACTAAACGTGTATTTTAGTACACGTCATTGTTTTCACTGTTTAACACTGAGTTAAGAGAGTTAACACTGAGGTTCATTAAATTATTAGCTATATCTGTTATATAATGTTTATAACTGTACAATTTTAACTGTACTGTTTACGAATATACATTATATGCTGTAGCGTCACAGTGTTTTCTGAAAAACCTCAGAAAATGGAAAAACTGTTCAAAGTGGCAGCACAGAGGGTAGCGCTGGCACCTCACAGCAAGAAGGGCCTGGGTTTGATTCCTAGCTGGGGTGTTTGGGGTCCTTAGTGTGTGGAATTTGTCCCATTTGTCTGCGTCAGTAAACTTCCACAATTCAAAGACATGCTGTTATGTTGCTAAATTGCCCCCTATGTGTGAATGTGTGTGTCTGCACTGTGATGGACTGGTGGCCTGTCCAGCATGTTTCCTGCCTTCTTCCTATTGTGTGCTAGGATAGGCTCCAGCAAGTTCCACACAACCCAGAAGTATGAGTAGATTAAAAGATGGGAGAATGAAAGTATGTATTTAAGTTGAAGGAAACTAGTTAATTTGTTTGGTAACTCATGAACTAAACCTTTAAAGTTGTAAAGTTGTAATGTATGTATGTATATATGTATGTATGTATTTATTTATTTGCATAGGAATCAGATCAGATTTTTAGGTAAACAACATGGGTTAGGCGAGACAGTAAAATAACACGCAGTATAATAATATGTTTAAAAAAAGGGGAAAAACAAGCAAGGGAACCACATCAGGGGAGACCTCATGAGACATGCATGATGACAAAGCAACCTGTAGAGCAGACCAACACACACTAAAATAAAAATTTTGAAAACAAGTGTGGTTAAAGCCAGGATTAGTATCGGTAACCAAAACTGGTAAAAAAATAAAAACAAAACAAAAAAACTAAATCAAAACTAATATTTACTGCAACAGTATGTAAACTTACAGACCTGCAGGACATCTACCGACCCCGCTGTCTGAGGAAAATCCAGAAGATCCGGTTGGACTGTAGCCACCCAGCACACGACCTGTTCACCGTTTACTGCCATCAGGCAGGTGGTACCGCAGCATCCAGGCAGGAACAAACCGGCTAATGAACAGCTTCTACCCACAAACCATCAGGTTCCTGAACAAGCTGTGAGCCAATACCACTGCAGTCTGATACTTTATTATTATTAATACTCTTATATATCACCGATATTGACAACATTACTGAGTCACTTTAAACAACAGGAATAGACATAAACATACATATTTATATTTATATTATAGCTCTCTCTCAGACTATACCTGTCTTATAAATGCACATATCAGAATTTCTACAGATCCCTCCTGTCTTTGTATATTCTGTATTTTGTGTATATTTTGTATTTATTTAATATAACTCTTTTATATCTTTCTTTTATTGTTTAGTATGTATATAGTTTTGTCCTCCCGTAGAGTATCAACCTGAGCCTCACCACAAGCATTTCAATGCATAAATGTCCTGACATGTTGTGCATATGACAAATAAACCTGAAACTTGAAACTTTGCTTGTCAGTGGGGTCGCACCACAAGGAGGTCCAGGAGTGCACTTCCTAATGGTTCTGTTCGCGGAGGAGGTGCTTGTTGTGGTCGTCCTTGTCTTCAGCCCATCTCAGACTTTTAGCTCAGCAGTACAGATTTAATCATATTATGAGGGCATACCTTTATATTAAAAAAAATAGCAGAAATGTCCTGTTTCCCTTTAGTCTTTAGTAAGTCCTTTTCTAAGTAGTCCAGTTTTTCTCGGGCACATAAAATCCTTTAACTGATGCCATTGCTGAAACAGTTATTTTTTATCATGGTTTAGATATTTTCCAGATTTAGTAACACACCTTTCGTCTAAACTAAGCTGTCGTTGGTTTAAACTACATTTGACAAAAAAAAAAAGCTACTTTTGACCAAGCTTGTAAAACAATTATTTAAAAAATGTTTGCTGTACATACTGGGGAAGAAACTTGAAAAAAAATGAACCTGTTGCAAAAGAATCCCTACATACCATACTCAATCCAAACTCAATTTCAGAAAAGCTGGGACAGTATGAAAAATGTAAATAATGATTTGCTCGTATTCAACTTTTTTGGATATATGCAATACTAGTTAAAGCAATTAGTTTAAATGTTTTTTTCTCCAAGCAGTCTGTCCAGGCCTGTCCATCATGAATATTCACTACGTTTAAAGATTAACTAGCATAAGCTTTTAAATTGTGCAAAAAATATATATATTTAAGGTGGAAGTATGGCAAAAATATAATATTGTGATACATTAAGAGTATATGTTATGTATTTATTCAAATCTTTGCAGCAATTTCTATTAACTTGAATTGAACAGTCAAAATCAAATATTACTGAAAAAAAATTCAAAAGAAGGCAAGGGCACCTCAAAGTGTTGTCAGGCAATGCAAATTCAAACAAGGTGATACGCTCTCTCTATGTCCCCATTTCTCCATCTGAAAGATCCAAGTGGCACTCTGTCCAAGGTGTGTTTCAAATGCATGATCACTGACAGATGATAGAAGAGAATCACTAATTAAGCACATCGTACATCATAATGGAAAACCATGGAGCTGGAACACACAGAAAAAGACAGTCGTAACGAATCAAAACTGATGGGATGCTGAGAGGCTTAAAATGAGTCATCAAACCCTCAGTCTTCAATGCAAAGACACAAAGATGACACACTGGCATGGATGAATAAGTTCTAGTCGTTTTTAGCAGTTCAACAACAAACAGAGCACCAAACCTGGATTTAAATCACACAACTGCGTCAAATGGTGCAAATATCCAATTCCTTGTGTAATAAACACTGCTACGCACCATGTTATGGTAACCTATGGTAACGAAATATGTACAAAATGGCTTGTTGTAATCCACATTTACTAAAGTAGATTTCAGTAAAATGAGAACCACATGGGTAGTCATTATAACCATCTCATTAACTGGTACAAGGAAATCACAATAGTCCAATTTTGTTTTTTCCTTATTGGCTACATTACATGACCTTGCACGCCCCTAAATTGTAGGGCACTTTGGTTGTCCTATAAAAACACACTCAAAAAAATATTTCTATATTTGCACCCAGAAGGAAGTGCTGGATTGCAATGCTATTTCTGAAAAATGTTACTATGGACAACGTGTATTGAGATATAGATACAGAAGTAGTGCCTCTCAGTACACTGTTGGGCCGCAATTTGCTAATCCAACACGCCAGACATCTTGTCATGGAGATGTAGAGATTCCTTATGTTGTCCTGCAATAATCCATCCCATGGCTTAAAAGAACCTTGATTGACAGCTCTCCTTGACAGCACATTCCTAGTTTTTCACTCCATAGGGAAAGTTTGATACCCTTCACCGCTTAACATTGCCAAGAACCTATTACTGCATACAAAGGAAATTTGACTGACGCAAAATGACTATTCTCAAGGTGCCTGTTTGGCATGTATAGAATAAAACATAATTACAACATGAACAGTTTCACAGGAAACACAGAAGTATAGTATTGGTGGACCATCTAAACTTAGCTGGAACAACAAAACTTTGATCCATGTCGGACCAGTGCAAAATGATACACAGAAGTGCGTATGCACAAGTGTGGCTAATCAATCAAAATGGGACTGGATAATTCCTGACACCGTGCCCTAAAAGATATCACTATATATATCAGACACTCAGTCTACAAGTCTCATAACATTTCTAACCTGCTCTGCCACTCATACAGAACTAAATCCAGCTTTTATGATGTGTGTAAATGAATGGGCGAGAGGCAGCTGCAGACACATGGTCTAAGATTCTTAGGTTTTGGTTATGGTGGGGTAGCTTTAGTTTTCTCTGAAGCTGTTTTGTATGAATAGGACAAAAATCAGCCTTGTGATTGGTTAGGAAATGCTTTTGAAAGCGTTACGCAAGATTACAACCACTCAGCAGATATTTATTAAACTTTGGAAAAGTATTTGTAAGACATACTTTATACATGTATATTGTGACCCAGTTGAACAAGGTCCCTAAGTTTTTTTGCACTCTGCATGACTGTATTTTGATGGACATGTAAATGAGTCATATTGGAGAGTTTTTTCAGATACAATTTAACCTTTTGCAAAGGTTATTATTATTCAAAGTGTACGACAGAAATATTTCTGTCGGCCAAGTATTGGAAATCTGAATTCCTTCTTTCATTTAAAACATGACTTTCTGGAGTGGTTAACAATAATAATGCGGGCTCGGTCACCTTTTCAAGAAACACCTATAGCACGGGTGAGCCCATCCAAACTGCTAAAAATGTTTGTGAAATGTTTGTTTGTTATCACATATTTTCAACTTTTGTTGTGTCTCTTTTGTTTTGGCATATGTTGTTGTGCCTGTACTGATTGTAAACTTTGACTGACTGTTATTTGTTTGCTTTGTTTGTTCTTTGTGGGTGTTTTTCTTCATACACTGTTCTGTCATATTTTGTTAAAAATCAATGGATTATACTTTAGTCAGAACTGACAACAAAGTTTGGACCTATTTCTTTGAGTGACTTTATGCCTTTGTTATATTATTTATGGTTATTATATTAAGCAAATTATTGGACAGTCCATGTTGTCACTAACAAAACAACCTTAACAGAACATTAAAAGTGTTTTAGACTAATTCAATGTTTACACACATACAATTATTGAAAAAATAAACCTTAATTTTACAAGTGGAAATTTAAGAATTAGGGTTTGGAACAGTCACCTCCCAATAAAAATTACAATTTTGAATACATTTAGCTTAGCTTGGGTCTAAATACAACATTAGACGATCCTTGTAAATAAATAAGGCCTGAATATTTAGTCATTTTTAGGCATTTAAAGAGTTTTTTTGGGCAGTTTTAATTTATTTAAAGGTGATATACTACAAAATTTTAATAAATTAATCTTTTATTTCTGCATTATTTCTCCAATCAGACCTTTAGATTTAAGTACTTGTAACTATATCAGGAAAAAATTCATTCAAACCGCATTCAAACTAATAGGCCAAAGCATTTAGTGGGTACCAGGAAATCAGGAGGACAAACAGGGGCTGGACAGTACAGAGTCTTAGGAAAAATCATGGCAGTACAATGAATCTATAAGGAATGGTCACCTTCAGCCTCACAACAGGATCTTAAGCAACAGAGGTAGGCCACAATAACAACAAAAAATAAATCAATAAATAAACACACACAAATGGCACAGCCAGAGGTCTGACCTGAATTCTATTGAAAATTGAAGCAGACATCCAAACTAATCAACCTACTGCCTGCAATTTGAGCTTGTACCGTAACAATGCATGGGCAAAGGCTGCAAAATCTGGGTGAGCTACATTGATAGATTTAAGAAGTAATTCAAAATAAGATGCTGTTCCAGCTGAGTTCCAAGCGCCAGAGTATGTTTTCTCGTGTCTATATATATATATATATATACATAGAGAGAGAGAGAGAGAGAGAGAGAGAGAGAGGGAGAGATAGATAGATATGTTTTTGGATATATGTGTAGTCACATCCACAAAGAGATGGTCATGTTTTGTTTAGCTGAATATTGCGGTGAGCATTATGTAAATAAATGAGGCATTCTGCCAGCATTCTGCAGATACAGTACAAACCAATTCAAACAGAAAACTGGTCCAACTTAAGAGTGGTATTGACTGAAAATGAAATTTGCTGCATATTGTTGTCAGCTTCGAATGACTGACAAAGTGACAATGGACAACAATAGCGCAGATTGCTGGCTTTGATAGAGAAAATGCGCTTCTAATTACAAATCATAATTAGCATTGTTCTGCCAAACGGTCCCCAGTGCAGAACAACGACAGTGAAGAGCAAGTTACCACCAATTAAAGGAACACAAAGACAAATCCCTTAATTATGTCACTACTTGGGCACATCATGTGCGATCAGCAGAAGCCAGTGGATTGCTACTGACATCTGGTGGATTAAGGTGGCTTTTGCTGAACATGAAGAGAAAAAAACAGACACTGGTCTTTTTAAATTGACCTTTCACACAGCTTCACTCAGCTTCATAAACAATTTACATTGTAAAAGTGCAAAACATGACTCCACATAAGCATATTTACATGCCTGCATGTGGGCTTCTCTTAGATAGAGTGTAGCATAATGACTCCAAATTATATCTACATGTTATAAATACTGCTTTTGGTTAAATGTTTGTGTTAATTTTCTAAGTAAAATAAGTAAACACCCTTTACAGATAACACACTTCTGCACCTATTTTTTTATTGACCAATAAAATCTTTGAAATTACTGGCAGTGAGCCATGACTCACCTTCGCTTGCAAGTCCTGAGCTTTTGGTGGAGCTATATTTTTACCTAATTATAACTCCCCTCACCTGTTCACCATCTTACTGTTTAATGATTCACAAGTCGCAAATGTTCACTCATAATTTCCCTTTGTCCAGTAGATTATGTTGCAGACAATTTTGTTTATATTTACAAAATACAAGTTGGTCAGCCAAAAGATTAAAAAGAATTTCTACGAAATTAAGGTCATAGAGAATAAACAAATCACAGATTTTTGATAATGCATTTTAAATAATGCTTTAAATCTAGTTTGTTATATTTTATGTTTTTGTTAAACTTAGCATGAATATTATGGGAAAAAACTACGATTTCTTAGTTTGTTTTCTTGCAGTAGATGAAGTATTTCTATTTAAAAAATAAATTAAACATGTAATCTGATCAGGGTGACCAAACCTTTGGATTGGCATACGGTAAAACAATTTTATAATAATTCTGACATCTAGAAACTGATTAGTTTTCTAAGACCATTATTGTTATTTTACATATTTTTAGTTTTATCCCTGTATTTTTGTGTGTGTATGTAGATGACACTGAGGCCTGTGTACAGTACCTTACAAAAGTGAGTACAGCCCTCATATTTTTGTGAATATATATCTTTTAATGGGACAACACTAAAGATATGACACTTTGATACAGTGTAAGGTAGTCTGTGTACTTGTATAGCTTGTATGACAGTGTTTTGATGTGCCCTCAAAATAACTCAACACATTAATGTCTAAACTGCTGGCAACAAAAGTGAAAATGGCCAAAAAGTGTCAATATTTTGTGTGGCCACCATCATTTTCCAGAACTGCTTTAACTCTTTGGGCATGGAGTTCACTGAAGCTTCACAGGTTGCCACTGGAATCCTATTCCGCTCCTCCATGACAACATCACGGATCTGGTGGATGTTAGAGATCTTGTGCTCTACTAACTTCTGTTTGAGTGCGCCAAACAGATGATCAATAGGATTCAGGTCCGAAGACATTCTTGGCCAGTCCAGCACCTTTACCCTCAGTTTCTTTAGCAAGGCAGTTGTCGTCTTGGGGGTGTGGGTTTGGGATTATTATCATGTTGGAATATTTCCCTGCGGCCCAGGTTCCAAAGGGAGGGGATTATGCTCTGCTTCAGTGTGTCACAGTACATGTTGGCATTCATGGTTCCCATTGATGAACTGTAGCTCCCCAAACCATGACACTCCCACCATCTGAACCAAATAAGTTTATCTTGGTCTAATCAGACCACAGGACATGGTTCCAGTAATCCATGTCCTTAGTCTGCTTGTTTTCAACAAACAGTTTGTGGACTTTCTTGTGCATCATCTTTAAAAGAGGCTTCCTTCTGTGACAACAGCCATGTAGACCAATGTGGTACAGTATGTGGTGTATGGTTTGAGTCCTGACAAGCTGAACCTCCACCCCTCTAACCTTTGTAGCTATTCTGGCAGCTTTACATTTACATTTACATTTAAGGCATGTAGCAGGTGCTCTTATCCAGAGCAACTTACAACCGTGCTTAGTGTTCCCCTGGATGATATTCCAGCTAGTATAGGAAGGTTAGACCCTAAAACTCACCATGAGCTCAGACACTGCCCGAACAAGGGGCCAGTGCTGACACCTTGAGAGATCAATGCACAGACATATATTGAGCAAAAGTGCACTACCTGGCAGACCGAGCCCGGTGCTCATACCTGGGCAGCACTCCTATGTCTATTTTCAAAAGACAACCTCTGGATATAATGCTGAGCATGTGCACTCAACTTATTTGGTCAACCATGGAGAGGCCTGTCCTGAGTGGAACCTGTCTTGTTAAACCACTATAGGGTTCTGGCCACCATGCTGCAGCTCAGTTTCAGGGTGTTGGCAATCTTCTTATAGCCTAAGCCATCTTCATGTAGAGCGACACTTCTACTTCTACTACTTATCAGTGAGTAGTTTGCCATGAGGTGCCATGTTGAAGTTCCAGTGACCAGAATGACTGGAGTGTGAGAGCAATAACACCAAATTTAACACACATGCTCCCCAGTCACACTTGAGACCTTGTGACACTAATGAGACATGACACTGGGGAGGGAAAATGACTAATTGGGCACAATTTGCCCATATTTAAGGGTGTACTTACTTTTGTTGCCAGTGGTTTAGACATTATTGGCTGTGTGTTTAGCTATTTTTCAAAGTGTCATATCTTCAGTGTTGTCCCATGAAAAGATACAAAAATGTGAGTGTACTCACTTTTGTGAGATACTGTATATATGAAAAAAAATGTCCCACACTTTCTTTTAATATATCAAATATGGGCAAGCAACAATGGGCTCAATATATATGAATATTTTAAAAACTATTTTATCAAACTATTTTGTACTTTTCTCAGTTGTACATCATTTAAGCAGACAATTCCATAACGAATGGATATGAAATAGAAATGCTCCAAAACTGCTTGGAATAAACCACTTTACATTCACTTACATTAATATTAAAGAAGGTTATTCTTTTGTAAAGTAGCTAAAAAAATTTCTTCCTTCTGAAACAATGTATTCAGCTACTACAGTTCTTAAAACACTTGAGAGAATTTAAAAGCTGGAAGTATACCAAAAGTGTTTTGTCAGCTTTAAAAAGTTTTCAAGTGCTAATAAGAACAAATAATTATTAACAACTGATACTGTAATAAGCACTGATGCCATCTGAGTAGGACTGGATTTTGCAGACTGGAGCCCCAGTGAGCCATGGTGATTCTGCTAAGGTGGGTATATTTGTGTTGGTAATCTTTTATCTTTCACTATAACACTTGGTATTGTGACAGGTATTTAACCAAACCTAAACGAATAAATCAAATATTCTGATAATTATAATAAAAAAAATGTTGCAAAATGCATTTATATTTTCAGTTTAAAAATTTAATTAAATGCATCCATAATGGATAATCTGACTTCATGGTCAAAAGATGATTGACTTTTAACAGAACTTTGTCTGCATGTGAAATGGTCTGGAAAATTTTTTTTGTGTGTCAGAAGCTTTTGTATTTGCTTTTGAGGGCCATGTGTAACAAAAGGGCTGCTTTGAGAAAATGTTCATTTTTGTATCGCTTTTCTTTCTAGCTTGAGTGGTCAACTTCAGCATCATTTTCTGTTTGGGTTTCTTCTCCTTCCTGAGCTAAAACAGGAGGTCATGTCACAGTCAGCATCTTGATTTCAGACCAAATGAACACAAAGGAAATTCGTCAGGACCAAAGACAAAGTTTAGACAAAAGTTTTTACAGACAAACTTAAGTCTTTTTGTGCACAGTGTGAACGATACACCTACATCTTTAGAGGCAAGGATGGGCAGGCTTGCCAAGCCTTTAGATTTTAGGCAGCCAAAAAACCCAATTAAATGTTTGTGACCTGTGTCCCTCAGATGGCTCGGCACTAAAAACCAGCATGCTTCTGTGACAGGTCTCACCATTAATCCTTGACAAACTTAGTTAAAAAAAATAAAAAATTATCAGTTGCAACTCATGTTTACAAAAAAGCAATAAAGTTTATGAAGTAACACATCAAATAACATGTTTGTTTTGTGTTTCCAATACAGGTCAAACAGAATTCAAGGCTTTCTGCTTTTGTTAGAATTTCATATACTAATCTTACATTCTTTGCATGTGCTTAAAAAAGTAAAGTATCAAAGCAGCAAATCAGTGTATCAAAATAAACCATGCCATCCTAATCTGTACCCTTTAGGTCTTCCTGTGTCTGTCACTACAGAAACACATGCACAAAAAAAACATCTTCAGTCAAGTTTACCTAACTTATTATCCTGTAGCCTTGGTAAATCATGCAATCACATTTGATGGTAGCCTGTCCTAACCTGAGGCCTTGATCATGCTTTTTGTTCTGCTCAGCTCTGGCAGGATGCAGGATGTCACGTGGAGGAAGGCTGGTTCACACAAGGAATCATTTACTGCACAGTTGTTTTATGACTTAAGGCATTTTACTACTGAATTTAACATATCAATAAATTTGAGGATACTATTAATATGACTATATGACTGTAAACAAGTGACAATTCTGTGCAGAAATCTAAGACCACTTTTTATTTATTAATTTACAATATTATTTTTTCAGTATCCAGAAAAAGCAAAAACAAACAAACAAACAAAAACACATATTGAACAGAACTAACCACAGGTTTCAGAATTAGTGTGTCCATTATTATCAAACAGAGATAATGATGTTGAGACTCAAAGAACATCAGTAGCTTCTTTGTTTAGTTTGTACATTTTTATCCACTTTGCTACTTGGCAGCTATGTGTCCTTTCAGACCCATCGCGTTGAGTTGTCTTCTCACAGTGGAAGGATGAATAAGTTGTCTTGTCACAGTGAAGGGGTGGACAGAAACATTTTTGTGGAGCACAATGTTCTTATATCTCCCAAAGATGAAAGCTATAAGCATTGTTTATCTGGTGGTCGTGGTTTTGGTGGTATACCAGGTATTGCATGGTTTATACATGATGTATTAAAATGTACTGTTGTTCTGAATGGTTGTGATAATTTATGTTCCATTAAACACGGGCAGAACTTAAATCTGTACATTTTGCACCACAACTTTTAGATATGAGTCATTAAAACAACTAAACAGTCTCACACATGCTGCTATCAGTAAGCCATTCAGAAAGTGAAAACTCATCTCCCCTGATTCGCACTAAAAAGAGCAGGATTTAACAACTCCAGTTTTTGTAAAAAAAAAAATAATAATAATAATATGAAAAGGGACCAAAGGGATGTGAAATGCTAATTGATAATAGACAGAAAGCATTGATTAGTAAATACTGTTTGACCTGCAATAAATTGCAAATAAAATTATGATATTTGATCATCTTGATAACCCATATTACTAAGTAATGAAATGACCTAGTTTTGAAAGCAGCATTTTTGTCATTTTACTGTTATACAAGTCTACAGACAGCTGTAAATGTACAAAAGGTCATTGTTGTCACATTTTCAGTTTAATCCAGCAGCACAATTTGCAAAGGGAGAAAGACAGACAGGCCAGGCTAACTCCATGACACTCTCTGATTACGCAGCTATGCTATTTTAACTGTGTCATAGTTCTTGACATCATCATGTTCAAATAAGCATGGACTTCCCTGAAAAAGACATTGTCTGGAAGAATGCTGCTCCAAAATGTGTTCAGTGTTTAGTGGTAATTGTCAAAGTTACTTGTCTCCATACCATGACAAACCTTGGACTTTGAACTTGATGCTGTAAAAATCCAAGTAGTGTTTTGTTTTGTCTTTGGACTAGAGAACACAATGGCCATTATTTTTTATAAACAATCTTCCACAAAACAACAAGTTTCATCAGACCACATTGCATGTTTTCATGGTCCTCTCCCATGCACTCTCCTCTTTAGCTCAGTGCTGATGCCACATACACTAACAAGGTTACCGGGGCCTAACAAGGTTTGCCGATCCGCCCCCATACTTCTCAGTGGGCATGAGGTGCTTTTCCGGAAACTTTTTTTGTTACACCAGAACCACTTAGAAAGTGTTTGTTGCCAAAAGGTTCTATTTTGATCTCATTTGACCAAAGCACACGGTCCCAGTTGAGGTCCCAGTACTGCTCAGCGAACTCCAGACATTTATGTCTATGCTTGCTAGTGAGTAAAGGCTTTTTCTATGCATGCCTCCCAAACAGCTTTTTGGCATGTAGATAGCGCCTGATGGTTGTTACGGAGACTTTGTAACCCCAAGATGGTACTCTTTGATGCAATGTTTTACTATTCTTACCATCCTCCTCACTGTGCATGGAGGCAAGATAAACTTGTGTCCTCATCCAGGCTTGTTTGTTACTGTTCCAGTTGTTTTAAACTTCTTGATGATTCCTCTGACTGTAGATATGGGCAGGTGTAGGCGAGTGACTATTTTCTTGTAGCCATTGCCTGACTTGTGAAGGTCGATTTTATGAAAAATAATGATTTCGTATTCAGGGATTTCTTTTTTTTTATTCACTTAAGTTAAAGGTTACATTTTTCTACAACTTTCAGTGTGACATTATGCTTCTGCAATAAAAAAAATTATTAATTTTATTACCTTTAACACATCTTAATGAAGGGTGAGTCTTAATGAGTCTTGGGGCTCATCAAGATGTTTTCTGACAAATTGAGACAAGCCTTAATGTTCTTTTTGCTCAGCAGTGGTTTTCATCTTGGCACTCTGCCATGCAAGCCGTTTTTGCCATTCTCTTTCTTATAGTTGAGTCATGAACGGTGACCTTAACAGAGGCAAGTAAGGCCTGCAGTTCTCTAGATGTTGCTGTGGGGTCTTTTGTGACCTCTTGGATGAGTCGTAGTTGCGCTCTTGGGGTAATTTTGGTTGGCCGGCCACTCTTGGGAAGGTTCACCACTGTTCCACGTTTTCGCCATTTGTGGAAAATTGCTCTCACTGCTGTTCGCTGGAGTCCCAAAACTTTAGAAATGGCTTTAAAAACTTTTCCAGACTTATAGATCTCAGTTACTCAGTCTTTGTCATTTGTTCCTGATTTTCTTTGGATATTGGCATGATGTCTAGCTTTTGAGTATCTTTTGGTCTACTTAGCTTTATTCAAGCGATTTCTTGCTTGAGAACTGGTGTGGCAATAATCAGGCCTGGGTGTGGCTAGAGAAATTTAACTCAGGAATGATAAACCACAGATATGTTTTAACTGGGGGGCAAACACATTTTCACACAGGGCCATGTAGGTTTGGATTTTTTTCTCCCTTAATAATAAAAGCCTTCATTTAAAAACTGCATTTTATGTTTACTTGTGTTGTCTTTGACTAATATATAAATTTGTCATTTAAGAGTGACAAGCAAAAAAAAAAAGAAATCATAAAGTGGGCAAACATTTTTTCACACCACGGTACTTAAGCATGACTTCCCTTTAAGATTTTTTTGAGCATTTCAAAACTTTGAGTTTTAATTTGCCCAAAACTGGTGCATTGAAGGCAGCAATTTCAGAATAACCATATATAAGTTTGACCTCGTAATACATTCAATATTTTGTCTTCGTATTGTTTTTGTTTTACTACAGGTCAAAGTACATGTATTAATCACTGCTTTCAGTTTTTACATACTCTTCTGAAATTGGGTTTGCATATTATTTTTTGGATGCTATTTTTCCACTTCAAAAATCAACTACATCTTAATCTACTCGTACTTGTAAAGCTTCTATTCCATTGTAGTTTAAAAAGCCCAGAGTAAATCTGTGCACTAGATGTACTACACTATTCTGAACTACCTGAGCCACTAGGGTCCAGTCTCAGGTAGCCTTCTATTAATGAGCTGAATCCAGTTAGGCCTCCCATAGCTGCATATGGAACCGGCCTGCCCACCGGTAGCCCCCGCGCCTCCCGCTCTTCTCTGCTCTCCACCAGCGTTGCATGGGCATGGCCTGGCTGACCGCATCCGCAAGTGTATGGGCTATGAAACCCTGTGCAAGCACTACCTGCAAAAAACCAAAAAAAAACACATCATTATTTCAGATAAATTTGCGCAGATTCTTTTAACACTAGGGGCCATTTCAAAATACAAATATAAACCCACCAGCTACTTCATTAGGCACACCTCCTTGTATCCACATGCACCGTCTATTTTATCAGCTCCACTTGCCATATAGTAACACTTACTTTGTCCACATACTTTTGTTAAACCCCTTTCACCACGTCCTGCAATGGCCAGGACCCTCACAGGACACAGGGGTGGTTGATCAATCTCAGCACTGCAGTGACGCCGATGTAGTGGTGGCATGTTGGTGTGTGCTGTGCTGGTGTGTGTGGATCAGACACAGCAGCGCTGCTGGAGTTTTTAAACACTTCAGTTTCACTCCTGGACTGAGAATCGTCCACCAGTCAAACATATCCAACCAACAGTTTTTGTCCTCTCACTGTCTGCTCTATTAGACACTCCCACCTTGTTAGTCCACCTTGCAGATGTAAAGTCAGAGAAAGACAGTGTCCCTTGACCACTGATAAAGGACTACTGAATGACCAACACTGCAACAGATGAGCTATTGTCTCAACACACCACCAGCATGTCAATGTGCCTGCACCACTAAGAATGATCCACCCCCAATAATACCTGCTCTCTGGTGGTCCTGACTATTGAATAACATGTTGAAAGGCAGCTAACAAAGTATGCAGTGAACCAGATGGACTGAACTACAATGTGTAATTGTAGAACCTATTTAGAAAGAGGTACAATAAAAGTTAAAATGTCCATAATAATAAAAGGACAAAAAGTGTAGATACAAAGAGGTGTGCTTAATGAAGTGGCCAGTAGGTATACTGGCCTTGCATTTTATAAGGTCCACTTTAACTTTTGTGGTTATATCTACCACTGACATAATGAATTTTTACATGACCATTTTCCAACCTCTCTTTATTCGTTAGAATTAAACAGGCTATTAATGTTACTGCATTGAGCAGCCCAGGCTGTATCACTCCTATTAGCTATCACTAAGATCTGTATGAGACTTACATCTTTCGCAGAGGTGGTCTGCAGCTTCACTGTGCTCACTGGGCAAGTGTTTGCAGTGGCAGCGCACTGCTTGAGAGCCGATGTGGTGTACATATTGGTAGGACCCACAGTGACAGCCCCTAACTCGGCAGGGCAAAGCGATGGGTCTCGTTGTTGGTAGTTCCTTAAAATCAGTCTGATGTTGTTTAAATCTGGTGGTTAAATAGCTCACAATGAAATACCTATAGGATGTAGACTATTGGCAAACAAGTAGTCAGACACTTTTGTTTAACATTTAATATACTTCTAGTAAATATCCAATTTAAAATGTCATACACAATGTACTTTGACTTTGAACAATAGTTACCCTAATCCAAATTTCTCTGGTAAAAAAGAAGCACAGAGATGTGCACACAACCAATAAGGCAAACCAAACCTTTTTTGAAACTATGTACTCTAGCCAGAAACCAAAAAAAACTCTGTGGCAATATATCATCTTAGCAAATTTGGAGAACAAAAAGGAGCATGTTCCCAAAAACACCATAAAAGTGGAAACTTCATAACATGAGGTGACTTTTCTGTAGACGCTACTGAGGAATTACACATTATAGAAGGAAACATGAATAGAGCAATGTATTAGGAGATATTACAAGAGAATCTAATCTACTTAGCCAAGACACTGAATCTGGGCAGAAGACAAGACAATAACCCAAAACATACAACTGAAATAATGACAATCTGCTGTAGATTTCTTAAAGCTGTGAATGACAACACGAGTTTTGCTAAAGTATTAATGTTTTAGCTATGTGTTGTCTACATACGTTTTTCCACTATGAGTTTCAGTTATTAAAACAATCTTTGTTTATGCTTATGAATACACACATTTACATATATTCACTAAATCTATATTAAATAACAAAACAAAAAAAGGCTAAATACATGTTTTCTCTCTTATGTGTATGTGAATTTATATGTGTGTGAATATGATTGAGTGTGTATTGCTAAACATACCTGTGTGAACAAAAGCAAGGTGTTTCTGGACCAATAAGTTTGCAGTCTATTTTGCCAGGGACACCAAAACTCACATAAAGCCGGTTATGCAGTCTTGCAGGCATCACCTTCCTTTTGTACTCTTTATATTCAGTCTCTGAGAAGAGTCTTCCACCATCATCCTCAGCTACAATCCTTAAAGAAATAACAAAATACTTACAGAACACAGAACTTCAGCAAATGTGGGGAAAGCTCCCTATTAACAGACTGATTATTCGAGGAAATGTTGGATAATTAATTGTTTGCATATTTTTGGATATTTAGTGCATGTGTTCAAGTACATGTATTTGATTTATCTGCTGTTTCATTTAAAGCTTGCTCCATAAAACAGAAGTACTTCTCTCTTTTCAGTTCAGAAAGATACAATAAGGCTTTATTGCAGCCTTCGTAAACTAAATATTGTTGTGCTCTTTTTGAATAAGCAGTATTTGCGTTTAACATAACATATTTTGTCATTGTCTAACATTACATCTCTGTTTTGTTAACCCAAGTCACAGTTAACCCAGGCTTCCAAGCCAGTCATGCTATCTGATTTAGCTCATCAGACCTATCTGTAAGAGCATATCCATAATCCCTTATTCATAAGAGATAGACAGACACCTACCTTCTGTATTCTATATAGGCATTCACTGCGTCCACTGCAGTCTTGTCAGTATTTATCCTCTCCATTAGCACGTTTCGTGGCTAAGCTAGTAGTGTGCGTCCTTAGCGTTGCTGAGCAACAAGTTCTGACGTCTCCATAACAAGAAACAGTCGGTGTGTCTTAAGCGTTTTCTCCGTTTAGTACAAAACACAACCACTATAACTGAATTACCTTCTCTGTAAACTATGTCTGTCACAGAACTCGAACACATTTATCGTAAAAACAAATTTGCTCCTTTATCTTGAGTCACGTCCCCCCAAGTTTTCAGCATTAGGCTAGTGCAGTAACTTCTCGGATAGCCCTTTTGACTAGGAGAACCCTGGTTCTTGGACTTTTTACGTTCATTTGTGCTATCCATAGAATAGGTCTGCGTTTCCACCATTTTTTTTGGAACCATCATCGTCAACAAATGGCGTTGCACAACAGTAGTGGACAGTACAAAGAAGACGGCGGGCCGTACAGATTACCTACAAACACTTGTGCTCTTATTCCAGGAGCCTGGTTTTATCCGAAGATCGAGCAGGGATCAACTACTGGTGAAACGCAAAGAGTTTCTTCAGCAGACCAGTGGGTGGCGCCATTGTTGCTTACTTGTTCCTCAACAACTGACACGCCCACGGATGTCGTCATGGTTGGTGGTGAGGAACATAGTCTTGTTTGATCCCAGCTGGGGACGAACTATTCAGGTTCAGAATGTATTTTCGAAGGGAATGTGCTGAACGGTTTAAAATTAAGTGCGCGAATCGGATTGGAACACGCTCCAGGGGCCTTAAAGGATCAATTAAACATTCTACTTTTAAAAGTGCAAGTATTTTATTTGAAAGATTTGGCAATAGTTCAAATGTTTAACTTTCCAGTCCTGCTATGCAAGTAGATAGATAGATAGACTTTATTGATCCCAGAGGGAAATTCAGACATATTAGTAGTATACTAATTAACATTAGCATCGTGCTCTGACAACTTACCAGTGGATACTGGATTTCTCCGTCAGAAAAAAAAAAACATTCTTTCTGGGATCAGTTATCTAAGAAGTTGTGAAATTCTCCTGCTATGTTAATGACAAAAGACGGAATTAATGAAATGGTATAGACCTACACATGAACTTACTTTCAGCCACATGGGACCACATGGGAGGGACAACAAAGCCCTTTGTCGTTATGTCTTTAATTAAAAAGCTATCGTTTAAATTCAACTTTGACATTCAAAAGTAATAAAGACAAATCACAAGTATACGTAACGTAAGAAACAAAAAGAAAGTTACTTTTCTAGTAACTAGTCTTTCATTTTTTTACATTCTTTAAAAACAACAGGATTACACTAGCCTGAAACATTGCACATCTTGAATTTGAAACGCTTGTGTGAAATTTTATTTACTTATAATCTATATAAATTGGTCTAAAGAAATCATAGATTTGGATGAATTTTCCTAAAACATCGAACTATTATGTTTCACGTCCATTTTAGCCCTATAAAAAAGCTTCAACTTCTAAACAGTTTTTAAACACCTTTAATATGAGTGTCGTATCATGCAGAGTTCAATGACGCCTTGCCTCACTTTTTATTCCTCGGCCTGCGTGTGTAGCCATAGTTCCTCAGCGTTTACTGTCCCTCTCGCTGCAGACATTGCCCCCCTTAAATGTTCCACGTATGTGGAAATTCTGCTTCACGCGTTAATTTGGTGTAAATACGTCATATTTCTTTGACCGTAATTTATAAGTTTAAAAATAAACAGCAAACAGCTCGATGTTTTTATGCTGTCAAAGTAGTACAACAGTGAGTACATATTGCACGGTATGTATAATTACACCTAAGTGTGCAGTCATGCAAATTGGAATTTCAATAAAAGAAGTGTTTTGAGATCGAAAACTGTTTAGCACCAGGCGCGTGTTGAAGGTAGCACGTATTTCAAGCGGAAGTCACAACCATAAAAGTCCGTGATACGAAACGTCGCTGTTGTTTTGATCTTCCTTTGGCCAGGTCGACGAAGCATTTTTGACCACATGGTTCATGTGTTATGTAGTTTTGCTTCTGTGGTTATGCCGCCTTTACAAATCAGATAGAACTTTCTATGTTTTAATAGAAACCTCTGTCAAACTCAGGACAGCTGCATGGTCGCGCCCTTTGACGTTTTAATGAAGATGTGACAGCAGGAATCGGCGAAAGATGTCAATGGCAGCATTCATACCTTTAAATACAGATAAGGTAAAAACAACAGATGGAAATGTTAAACGGGGGAACATTTTGGCTGTGGTTATAACCTGTTTTTAGTGTTGCAAGCTAGTCAATACAAATCACCTTTAAAGTTAGCTAGCTAGTTAGCTAGCTTGCTTGTTAGCATGTTGTTTTTTAACATACTGCATCCAGACAGTTAATTTTTGCAGTTCGTCCTCTGTCACGCAGTAATGAGTCTTCCTAAAGACATGGCACGGCTAATTTTCTGAACTGATAGGCCTACCTATGTTATACAACCCGAGAAGAGGAACAGAAATGCTATAGCTTTAGTTGAGCTAGAGTTATTTCCCAAAGGTTAAAGCGTTCACGTTTATCAGCAGAGTGACTCTGAGTTAAAGAATAACTTCTTGACGTGATCGCTCAGTTTTCCATATACGTACCGCTGTTGTTCCACTATGGCTAATATCAGTGTTACCAACTTTTTTCAGTTCTACGGAAAGGTCTTGGCTGCTCTGTTTTGCAGGTTCATATGAGTATAAATGTATGTACTGAAACGCTCATTCAGGCGACAAATAAGTCAACAGCGAAAATGGGTTTCCTTTGTAAATCTCAAACAAACAAAACACCCTGGGTTGTGCCTAAACCAATCCCATAGAACAATGTGGAAATGCTGGTTAACTTTCATGTGACGCCAACATACAGCTATTCAGTTATGTTGTAAATAGGGTTCCATTGGCTACTTTGCTTCATTGCCACTGTGTGTTCTGTGATGATGACAAGCTCGATTATTTATTCTGGTTGGATCTCTAAAGCTCATTAGATTTGATTACAGTCATTCTAGAACTAGATTGTTTATGTGTCCCATGTTGGTGGTGGTATTGATTCAATACGTGACTGTAGGGCCAGACTGCATGAATGTGATCATGTTTTTTTATGTTATATATTTAATGTTATTCAGGACCTTTTGTTACTCAGTGGTTTTATTTTTATTTATTTGGAGTTTGGTGGGTATGCAAAGCTAAAACACCATGCTTTTATCATGCAAAACCAGATACTCCTAACACTTAAAGTGAATGATTGGCCCAAATTACTCTTGTGCAAATTTGCTCTTGCCCCAAATGTTTGGTTTTGTTTGCTTTGGACGGTGTAAGGCGAACCTGAGCAGCTTGTGACTACTAGTCTATCATTGTGAAAATTGCATGCTTAAACTGTCAAAAGTCTCCACTATATCTCAAATATACTTGCTTGCATTGTTTCTGACTGTATAACATACAGGTCAAAGGATTTCCAACATAAGCTGTAGTTGTATCTGTACATATGCCTATATTTACAGGTTTCAGAAACCACAATTGGAGATTGTGTGACAATTTATGTGGTTTGTGGCAAATTGTTTATTTAGCTGAGTAACTATAGTTTGAAAATGAGGAATTAAAAAAAAATAAATTAATATTTTACTGAATAAAGGATGCTCAAAGATTAGTTTCTAGACACAAGATATGTGATGGAAAATAATTCTTTAAAAAAATATCAGGATAGTGGTGGTAAGCCATTTTTCATCCCCTAACTCTTTGATATAAAAACAACTGAAACACATTAATATCAGTGGTCCATCGTGTGCTACTACACGTACTGCAGCCTGCAGTTTGCTAGCTATGTTCTTCACTGTACGCCAGGATTAGCCGAATAGCTCTCTGGTCCTCCACTACAGCGCTTGCTTCTCTGACTTTTAACTAAGATACAGAGCTATAGGATATGCAAGCCAGCCTGCCCTCGCTTCTCTAGTCCCTCTATGCTGCACTCTAACTATGTCAGAGAACCTTTTACAAAAGGGTGGACCTTTGCAAAAGCCGCTAACAGCCTGTCGGCCTAGCCTAGACCTTGGGCTGGGTTTTGCCTGTTTGAGCTGGGTCAGTGCCCATTTCACCTTGCAAGCCCTAACCATGGTTTTAGCACGCTCAGTGGACATGCCCTAAACGGACATGCCCCCAGTGTTTCAGAGCAGAGAGTATTGTGTGTTTTTCACAGTTTGAAACCTAAATTTCTAAACTTTTTTTTTTTTTTTTTTATCATTTAAATTTGTCAGGTTGGTTATTAAGTTTTGTGATGAAACAAACCCAACATGTTTATTGTTGCTTTTCATTGCTTTTAAATCTTAAAGCAACAATAAAGCATTTGCCTGACATAGAGACATAGTTTACATTTGCATAGTACCATTTGAGCTAAAACTTTAATTTGAAGGCCAACATTTATGAAATGTTGTGAATACTAATTCCAGGGTATGTATGTATGTATGCTTACTTTGTAGGTAATTGCTGAAAGGACGAAGCTCAAGTTAGAAATCCCAAGGCTGATCAGCTGACCAGAGTTGGCAGCTATCCAGACTCCTCCAGTTCAGATTCTGCGTATTCCCAGTTCACACACCCTTAAACACTTTCTTTGAAGTATTTGAGATCTCCTGAATAGCTTGATCATGAGCATCTTGCTTTAGTTGTAACCTACAGTCCCCTCCCTTATCCTTTTCCCCTTGCCCTAACCCTTCCTCTCCTTACCCTGTTCACAGCTTTCCCTTTGAAGTAGAACCTTTAACCTTTCCCTGAACTCAAACTGCACCGTACTCTTCACTTTACCTCAGTTTTAGTAGCTTTGCCCCCAGCCTTCAACCTGTAACACCACCTTGTCAACCCCCCCCAGCCTATTTTGCTGGCTCGAGTGGGTGTGGGCCTGTGGCAGGACTGCATTTCAGGGATGTTTGCCTGTCTGCTGCGCAGGAGCATGTCTCAGAGGCTGAGTGTGTTGCTGCTCCTCTTTGGTCTGGCCTGGTGCTTGCTCCTGCTCCACTACACCATCACACAGCCACGCCACCAGAGTAGTGCCGAGCTACGGCAACAGATCCTGGAACTCAGCCACCGATATGTCAAAGCCCTCAGTGAGGAAAACCACGAAAGACGCCAGGGTCCCTCTATGGCAGGATATGGTAAGTGAGTTTTGGTTTTTGGGTTGTACTGAATTTCAGTTTTGGTCAAGAGTTTAGCTTACAAGTTCACACGCTTGCCTCAAACAACATTTGAGATGTTGGGTACTCCCAAATAAGCCTGTTTTCTGATGCAGTATGATCTATACAATCAGTAAGTTATACTGCAAAAAATTTAATAGTTAGATAGTAACAAACAGCATGTCCTAAATAGTGAGAAATCACATATGCAAGTGAGATTGAGACTTCTTAGCAACTCATCATACAGTGAAGTGTGATTATTAGTCATGCAGGTGGCTATAAACTTCAGTTACTTGTTTACTAAACACATTAGCCTTATAGCTTCAGTGCAAAACAAATAAAGCAGGTTGACAGGTTGTTTGGCTACATTTCCCATAAAGGGAAATGGCATAGCCCTGTTTATTTATTTAGTTATTTAATTAGTTCGTTAGTTTGACCACGGTAAGAACAAAATAACTTTCCATTTGTATTAGCCATAGCTACAGTATAACTTTTAGTAAGAACTCTTATTGCTAAGGTAAAAACACTTCATCCTAAAGAAGACACTTCAGTAAACGTGAGGCCAAGTATTGGAAAACATACCTGCAATATTAGCAAATATCTGTTTATTGTTACAAAACATGTTACATTCACATGTATTTTGTTTTGGTTTGTTTGCTAAAGTATCACTCTGGCCTTCTTTAATGTGTGAACTCAATGGCTATCAGTAGGCATTTTGTATCTGATGTTAGTCACAGAATGTATTACACAATGGTCAGAGCAGGTCATTATGGGTCTCCTAAAAAAAAGTCATAAATGCGTTTATGGTATTATTTTTTTTAACCTGTGTTTTCTCAGTGTAACAAAGTCACATATAATAATAGGACGTGAAGAAAGGGGAAACTGAGCACAATTACTGCGATGGTTTTCCATAGTGGTGAACTTTCACAATCGTGTTTACATTGCAACAAGCAGAATATGAATTGATTGATTTCCATCATTGTGTTAGGGATACTGTATATATTTCTAAATATTTCCAAAAGTTCAACAGCGGTTATACTAGCAGTTATTGTTAGTGTAGATGTGTATTCTCTGAAGAGGTTTATTTACTTTATAACAAAAATGTGTAGTTTGACTATGGGTCCATAGGCTTTTGCCTAAGAACATGTTTCCCAGAATAGTATATTAGAATATAAAACATTGATATATGGTGTAAGTGTCAAGTATATTAAGTACAATATTTATTTGTTTATTTATTTATTTATTTATTTGCAGCTGATTTGAAAAGGACCATTGCGGTGCTGCTGGATGACATTCTAAATCGTTTGGTAAAGCTGGAGGGCAAGGTGGACGCTGCTGTGAATGCTACTGTGCACAATATTTCTCATGCTGCGGGGGGCGCTGTCCTCCCTGTGGCCGCTGTAGTTCAACGGCCAACAAAACAGGACAAACCTGGCAACCACCCACACTCTCTGTCACGCCCTGGAAGTTAACGAGTGAAGGGAAGTCAAAGGTGGACCCGTGGACCTTGTCATTGCAACACACTTGCTAAAACTGATGTATATAGATTTGTATTTTTAGTACAGAGCAGCTTTTTGATGTTCATTCTTTGTTTCCCCTTTGAACACATACATATTTGTTTGGAATATGCATAGTAAGCTGAATAAAAGGAGAAAACTATAAAAGGGACAGTCCGGCTTTTAAAGGATGGTTCTGATTGGCTAGTTGCGTAAGGTGATGTTTCCAGTTTCCGGTTCCAAGTTTGGTAAGCACAAGCATTTCCGCTTTCCACCGGTCAGCACGCAAAATGGCATTTTACACGCGATGTCTTCAAGACTTGTCAAAAGTAACCATCAGTGATGTTCAGCACATCATTTAGGCTTCGTCGACAGCACACAGGAGTAAGCGTGAGAAGGGCTTCAAGATGTACGTCTCCAGTTACATCGATAAAAGGCTTGGAAATGCTTGTGTGATGCAAATCTAAGACTGAAATGATAATCACTTTAGACTTAATAATATTGTAGTTAACTGTACATGGCATGCTGTAATCTTTCCAGGCAAAAAGACAGGGCACCGCTCCTTTGTTGAGTTTTCTCTTTCCCTGCCCCTACGAATCTGTGTAAGCCACCGAGCCCGCACCTCAGGATCCACTGGAAACCTATGAAAGCTAATCTCCGAGTTGTACCTTGAAGAATCAGCACACAGAGGCACACAGCAATGTAGAGACGTCTTCTCTTGACGTTGATACGTCAGTCGTTTCTCCTTTATCTTAAAAACACTCATGATTGCTATTGCTTTCCACAGATTCGCTCAATTCTCCTCACAACTACTACAACCGGAAACAGTGATGCATACCAACCATAAACCGGAAATTAAGAGACGCCATCTTGTGCACACAGCGAATTGGGCAATCTGTGAAACTTTCTAATAGAAGAACATTTCAGAAATCAACAGTTCATTGAAATTTGCAATAACTGCATTACCTCATTGATCTGCTAACTTAATTTGTACACTTAAAGTAAATTACCTACAACTAATGTGTGTAGCTTTGCCATATTAGCTGTTTAAATCCATTTTTGTGATACATTGATTATACACTGGAGATCAATATTAGAGAACACTTTTATCACTTGATTGATTGATTGATTGATTTATCACTTTTATTCCTCAACATTTAAAGGATTGTTTTTGTAGCTATACCATGCTACTAGAACAGTGTTTTACAAAATAATCAATAACCAACACACAACAATTATTTTGCGGAACACAAAAGATCAAAATTGGAGAACAGCAATGACTGTAGCACAGAGAGGGATTACAACTAAAATTACTGAAGGTTACAGCAGTCAGAAATTAGTAGGATATGTACAGGCTGTTACTTTTAATGACTTCACATTTGCAGTCACTCACCTCTAGTCTTTTACACTGCTCTGATGTAATTTTTGGCCTATTCTTCTTCCAGTCTCTTTCACAGTTTAGTGACTGTAGTGGGTTTCTTGCCCATAACTTTGTCAGCAGGAATTTCGGTTCAGATCAGACTCTGCACTGGCCATTTCATTATTTCAATGTTTTTAGTTTCAATGAACTACTTTACTCGTTTTCATGTGTGACGGGGCATTGTCCTGCAGGAAAATAGTTGGCTAAATGCAGGGATGGAGCAACATGTCAAAAAATGTTCTGATGAACATTTGCATTCACTTCGCCATGAAGCTGCAGAATGGGCTGTCAGGCCAAATGCTTCTGATGACACTGTATGATGAAACAGATCCTTAGCCTGTTCAGTGCTGATCTAGCGAGTAATTCCAGCTGCAGTGTCAAACTGTTGCCCATTGAGATTCTCCACAATATCCATTCTCTCTTGTATTTGTCTTTCGTAAACAACCAGCCTTCTTGGAGGACTTAAATGGGTTTATAACATTGTAAAGATGCAGTATTCTTAAAATAACAGATTTGGAAAGACCAACTTTTCTTTCTATGGCTGATGACGTCATTGCTTTGGCCTTCATCTGAACAACCTTCTGCCGAAGGGCTTCATTTAGAATGGTTTACCATCTGCAAAGTTAGTGAAAACTGGAAATTCAGGCTGCCAGTTAAATAGGGTTTGTCAGCAAATTAAGGAAATTAGCACCAGGTGCCAAATTAACACCAATGTCTGAAAAAAGAGGTGTCTGAAAATGTTAATTTTAGTCAGTGTTCTTTGTCATATCTCGTTCCTTTTTTTATATATATATATATAAATCTTGTGGTTTAGAATATGTAACTCATAGAAATATGCTTAACATGATATTGTACTCCTCTTTGGGTTTTTAATTTGGACTATGCAGTGACCTTGACATTTAGGAATTTGTAGGTTGTTCTCTAATTTTGATCTACAGTATATGTGTGCTGTGCATTTAGCTGTTCAGCAGGGAGAGAACATAAGCAAATCCAAAGACTGTGTTAATTGGATAGAACATTTTAATGCTATATTCTGAGATGACTTTTATACTATGTAGCTGCAAAGGTCAGTAGAAAGGATTAGGCATCATTAGGCGTAGGTTTCTTTAAAGGCCTGCTCATGGAATTGCCTATGGTATAAGGTAAATGTGCATGTTGTACATTGTAGTGGGTACTAAGAAGGCACACAATAGGGATGACTTCTGACATTTGCAATTGCAGTCTTGAAAGTTAATTGATAACTTTTGATGCAAGAAGGTTAATCACCCTGCATTATTAATATAAATTCACATTTTTGAGTTCACATAAATGGTTTTATTCTTCCCAGTATTTGGGAACTCACCAGAAACATCAGAGGTTGTGTAGGATCCTCACGACAAAAACATTATGTGGGTTAAAATCTAATTGTCATATTGCAACCTTCTTTGATATCAGTATTACATAGGTGAATATTGCGATAATGAGTTTTACTTATTATTTAGGATATATTGTGCAGCCCTAGTTAAACTGCATACGGCACTGTTTTTATTTTTTTTTTTTTTTTTTGCTTAAGATGCAGTACAAAACCTGATAGCTGTTGTCTGCCACATTGGATTCCTGATTGGGGCTTTAAGGTCCTCTAGTGCGAGTGCACTCTTCATGATATGTGACTGTGACAGCGTAATAAACATGCTGTGTGTCCCTAAAGTCTTTGTGACTTGGTGTGTTCTCTTCACTTAGTTGATAGTGAAAACTGTTGCATCTCAGTAGATGAGGCAAATATAGTGTATGCATACAGCATCAAGGCAATGCAGTCACAAACTAAGTGAACATTGTGGACCAGGTACATCCTTTCATGTCAGTGGTATTCTATAATATTATTGGTGAAGAGTTGATTCTTATATCTGATATGTTAGATGCTGAAATGGGCAGGCTTGAAGACGTGAGCAACTTTAAAAAAGAACCAAGGAGTTATGGTCAGATGATTTGGCCCGAACATGTCTAAAACTGCAAGGCTTGCAAGGAGCAACCAATCAGCAGTAGCTACTGACAGTGGTTAGAGTACCAAAAAAAATACCTTGTCACAGGGCTCATCAATGTACAACGGGAATGAAGGCTATCCAGTCTAGCCCGAACTAAGAGATAGGATAATATGGGACAAGTTCTAAAAATCATATAATACAATAATAATCCTTACTAGAGGAATGTGTCACAACAAACAGTGCATCGCATTCTGCTTTGGATCCACACACCGTCAGAACCTGCATAACTCTTGTCCAATGTGGCTAAACTGGGCATACAAGCATCTGAGCAGGGCCTTGGGAGTAGGTTGCTTCATCCAATGAGTCCCATCAGATCATATGAACAACCGTGTTGATGTGTGCCATTTACCAAGGGCACCAG
Source organism: Prochilodus magdalenae (assembly GCA_024036415.1). NCBI lineage: Eukaryota > Metazoa > Chordata > Actinopteri > Characiformes > Prochilodontidae > Prochilodus > Prochilodus magdalenae. The sequence goes on along the minus strand of JAMWET010005750.1, from coordinate 187,031 downwards.
GATGCACTGTAGTTAGGAAGTGTGAGTCTTTGGTCAATGTTCTGCTGGAAATTGTTTTGTGTGTGATGTCATTTTAACACGTTCCGCCTGCCTAAAAATTATTGTTATAAAAATATACCTATAGTAGGTATGCTCCTTCATGGCAATGGAATCCTGTGATGGCAGTGGCATCTTTCAGCAGGATAATGCTTTGAAAAAAATGAGTTCAGAATTTTGATCTGGCCTCTAAATTACCATGTCCAAATGGCCACCTTGCTACTTCTTTTACTCAGGATCTGTTACTAATATTGCCACACAAAGGGTCTTGTGGAGTCCATGCTTCAGTGGGTTATTACTGTTCTGTGGCATAAAAAGGGTGGCAGTTGGCCAAAAACCATTTGGTTTATAGCTCATACATTTTGGACAAAGCATTTGGTGTAACTAACAAGGAAACAAAACTGACAAATAGAAGGCCGTTTTGGCCTTTAGTGAACAAGTGAGCAACCACCTTTTCAATGTACGTCTATGAATTAAGGTGCTTTTTATATCATTTAATTGATTTCTCTTTATTTAAACCAAACTACATAATTGATACTCAGCTTTGTAGCAATAAAGTTACCCATTTGGCTTCCACAAAGCATAGAAGATCCCACCATTATGTATAAACCATAAAACCCCTGTTCCTCCTACCTTTAAAATGCATCATAAGAAACTCGTTCTTCACTTATTTCGGCTTGAGTGTCTCTAAGCTACTGGTAAAGATGAGGTCAGCGTATGTAGATACAAATAGGACATCCTGTTCATGTGTCGGTTATGAAAGCAGTGTTTAAACAACTCTGAATGCAGCCATGAATTTAAGAATAGTGCCCCCCCCATTTGAGCAGTTGACAAAGAGGGTGGCATGTTTACTTAAAACTTAGTACGTGGAGAATTTATGATCATGTGAAGGAAATAGCTTTGTTGTGGCTGTCAAAAAACATTTGATTTGCCACATGAACTTGCCCAAAGTCTCACAGCAGTCTGTGTCTCTATTAAAAGCGTACTGCACCATAGTACACTTATACCTAGGCGCACAATATGCCACCACCATATTAATGTCACTGCTGTGCTGACAATGATCCACCACCCAGTAGTAGGTCAGCATTAGTCTTCTGGTGGTCTCTTTGACCAAAATGACCCGTATGGACTACGAGGGTGTACCAGACAAAATGGTAAATCAGTGTAAATTATAATGGTAAATTATAACGGGCTGGTTTCATTTATTAGGGTTTAAATTCAGGGGTGTTGTAATTTTGAGTGGGCCCCGTACTGGAGGCCAGTACCGATGCTAAAGCACCATCTACTGTCTGAATGTCATATTGCTCTGGTATGCGAAACAACATTAAATACAAAATTCATTTGCAACACCTTGTTTTAGTTCCCCAACAATAAGAACAGGGAATTATTTTACACGACACCACAGAGGACCACACACAAAAATCTGAAGACTCAGAATGCCAACATTAATCAGAAGTCATAGTGTAATTTTCTTCCATATTGTGAGATTATTAAGATAAACACAGTGTTGCTGGCTGTTGCATAGATATGTTAATATCAAGAATTACATATATAAGCATTGTATTTTCACGCAGCAGAAGTTTGGTTTTTGACACGCCCTCATATCCGTATCCACAACGGGAGCCATTTTCTGCTAACGCTACGTCTTCCAACGTAACTGAACGGAGAGTTACAGTAAAGGCCAGCGGCTACACACCGTAGCTAGCACTTTTTGTGTGCCAACACTGACAAATCGCGCGTTTTTTTTTTGTTTGTTTTTTTTAGAATGAGTGACATCGAGGACGGGAACTTTGAGGGTAGAGTAAGTAGACATCATTTAATTATTCTGTACAGATTCAGGCCTTTAGCTTATTTACCCTTCTTTCTCACGCTCAGCCCCACTTACCGTATCTTGCGGTTTCCTTGCTGTTAGCTGCAGCTATCTGCGGGTTCTCTAATGTTTTCAAGATGTACTAGCTAACGTTAACTCCTACCCCGTTGTTGTGAATAACCATCGATAGCGGTCTCTATTATCTCTGTCTTTAAGACGTTTTCTCCACTGAAATACCTGCAGCCGCGAATTCGTCGCGCGCAGTGAGCGAGGTTAGCCAGCTAGCTTATTAGCTTAGCGGCTAGTTTTTTTTTTAGTTTTTTTTTTTTAGATATTTAGACGTTAGATTTTTTTTTACCTCGACAGTTACCAACAGCTAGGTGTTGAATTCTTATTATGTTGAACACACATGTTTGTATGTGACTCAGGGTGATAACGGCTGTGGTGACGTTGTCGAGATAAACGCGTAACCCATGCTAGCTTTAGCTTCAACCATATTTGTTTGGGTTGATGCGGGTTTGAGTTTCAGTTCCGATAGAACGATTAGCTATCTCCACCCGTCCATTAAAATTCGCCGATTTTTACATGACATCTCATTTTTCAGATTGCTCAGAGTGATTTGATGTGAAATGGTGCTCCTTAGAGAGGTTTACTTAGCCCGTTCCGATTTCTTTACAGTGGTGCTGATAGAAACCAGTAGACCCCCGAATTTATATGTAGTATTAATGATGGTATAAGGGAAAACGGTTCTAGTACCATTTTGCCTAATACACATCTCCACCATACAGGTGTTTTAAAAGTATATTTTTGACATAAACTAGAAAACAATACATGTGGCCGAAATCGTTCCTTTTCACTGTGTAGCTCTCAATTTAGTGGTTTCGCAATTTTGTACTGGCATCCGAAGACGTGCAGAAGATCCAGTGCATTCAAACAATCCAGCAGTGCACCATTATATAGAGTAAAGCAGAATAGGGGATACCCAGAACACACTGCAGTGTTTGGTTTGAATCTTCTCACGCAATGAGGATTACAATACTGTGTCTCCACAGACCCCTTTGGAAACCTGTTAACAGATTTAACTAAGCTCTTCTCAGGTGTGCAGTCAAACTGCGGTTATTGTGGACTGGAGACGGGACATCAAACTGTACGTAGTGTCCAAAATCATTTACGATCATTACAAATTCTATTCCCTATGTTTTTTACAGTAAGCCTGATTCTCACATGTAGAGAACCATATTTGTCACAGTCCATTATGTGTAGTAAGTTTCTGTGATGTAGTGTTGTAGGTTATGTTTAACCTCTCAAATTTATGGTTCCTGTCACACCACTAAATAATTCTGGCTGCTAAATTTCTGTAAAACAGCAAATTACACATCAAACTACTCTGTCTGTAGTTTAACATCCTAATGTTATTAAGAAATAATGTAAACTCAGTGTAGTTCCCCTTTAAGGTACCAAATAAAGCTATTATTTATTTTGCCTTGAGTGTTTACCCTGTCTTGAAGTTTGTCAGAACATGTTAACGTTAACTCTGCATCAGCATCTTCTATCATAACTATGAAAACTAGCCTTTTAGCCATCTCTGTACCTGCATTGTTTTCAACAAGGTAGCTAGCCACATCTCTGACTCGCACGTTTTTAAGATTTAGAAGACTTAGTATATTTCCTGTGGAATCTATGGCTAGATTCACACAAAGTCAACCATTTTTCTGCTGCTTTTTGCTGCTAATTAGCCCTTTCAGTTTCTCTCTCGACCTTTTCTTACCCATATCTGGATACAAATGTTGATTAATTTAGAATTTTTAAATGTATTTTTTGGGATGATTGAAAATTTGGTTCGTGTGAATTACAATATGTAAATGTGTTTGAGGAGGAGTTTAAGAGCTGAGTATTTCAGGACTCCATTTTCCAAATCTCCCATGATCTTAATTGCTCTGAATGTTCTTTTTTCATTAAGGTTATTGGTCGTGAAGGAGTTGAAGAGTTAAGGCCAAGAATGTGGAAGAATATCCAAGATAAAAGAAGGCTTTTGAAAATGTGTACAGAGCAGACCGTTAAATGGGAAGGGGAAAAAAGAACAGAAGATCGAGTCAGATAGAAGCACGCTTGCGTTATGTGTCTAAGCAGAAAAAGAGGTTTCAAATTCGGGTGAAGAAATGAAAAAGAAGGAGAGGAAAATGAAAACTGAACAAATGAAGACCGAAGAACAGTAAAATGCCCAAAAGAAAGGAATAGTGTTAAAAGAACACAGAAGAATGAATGTGTCCATAGGTTAAGTAAACGTCCAGTGTATGTTACAAGTGTCTGTAAAACATCCTGTTTATTATTGATGAAATGCATGTTGACTATAATTTGGTGATCAAGACAAGGCATTAATAAGGTATAAAGAATATTTATTGTGATTGTTAATTTAGTAACGGTACTATTAAAATATGAAAAGTTAATTTGCTCAGAATGATTCTAACGCTTTTTTCCACAGCTGTAAAGTGTATTTATGTATATATGTATGTGAGTGCATCAAAGGCAGATAGGGTTTTAACTCTCTGTTGTAAATGGTACAACTTCATTGCTGTAACGCTAGGATTCCCGCTCACCTTCCAAGTCGGAGCGGGGAAGCCCCGTCCGTGCTAAGTCCGACAGCAGGTCGGGCTCTCCCAGCCCATCCAGAGCCTCCAAGCGCTCAGAATCCAGATCCCGCTCACGTTCCAAGTCCAGGTCCGTTCAAACAGTTGGAAAGATTGTTACACCCTGAATTCGCAAACAGTGAAAGAGTGTAATGGATTTAGTGATGAAGAGCATAGTTCAGTGCATGATTGTATTTTACTCTCACCAACAGATCTCACTCTCGCCGACACTCCAGCCGGCGCTACAGTCGCTCCCGCTCTCGGTCGCTCTCCCATCGCAAAAAATCTCGCTCCCGCTCCTACAGTCCAGACTATCGACGGAGGAGGAGCCAGAGCACATCACCCATGTCAAATCGCAGACGCCACACAGGCAGCCGGGTAAGAGGGGGGGAAAATTTACCGAAGAAAAGTTTCCAACCACTGGTAGATCAGTTGTCCCAAACAGCAAGTTACTATCGAACTCTAACCAAAAGTAGAAACACTTAATTATTGCTTAGAATGTTGTATTTTTGGATCTATTGTTAAATTTGCCCAAACAAAGAGAGATAAAAGTATAATGAAAAAACAGATGTATGAAGTGTTTTATTTATACCTTTGTCCCAAAGGTAAGTAATTACATTACAGTAGTTTTGGCATCACATGGATTCATACCATTGTACGGCATGGATGTGCAGATGCTTAATGTAACTGTTTGTTAGTATTATTACTATTTGTATTTGTTTGTCATTGCATGCACTTAAGATGCATCTTTATTATGTTTATTAGTAGTGAACACTGGTAGTATTGTTGAAAAGGTATATAGGCTGTCAGCTCAAATAATTGTGATTAGATGTTTGTGATCATTTCAAAAGGCCTGGATAAAAAGGAAAAATAAAGTTGGTTGGTACAAATTTGCTAACTTCAGTCACTTTTTGTGACTTAAAAAACTTTTGTTCTTGTCACATATAAGCAAACTTGGTTCCATGTATCAAAATGGCACCATTCTCAGAATGTAGCCCATAGCTGATGTTGCAGGTTCTTGCAAAAATTTAAGCAGTAAATTTTTTCTTCCATTACCACATGCTGTTGTGCCTTGTGTAAGTGACTTGTTTGGAACGCTTAAAAGAAATTGTTTGTTCAGTCACCACTATTTTGCTATCCTGTGTCCAGGTTTACATAGTTTTTAATTATATGCTATTTCAAGTGAAAACTGTGTGAGTCCATTGGTAAGCTACAGGCCATTTCTCGAGGGATTGCTTCAAGTTACCCCTCAGTACTTGCTACCCCACCAGTGTCCTTGCCCTTTACAACAGCACCAAGATCAGCATGAGTGTTTAATAACCCCTTTACTTCCTTCTTATTATATCAACAGAGCACATACAGCCATGACTTCAAAAAAGATTCGGTCAGTCATGGTGATGCCAGGGTACGTGAAACTTTCATAAAACTTTTGAATGTATGCACTAGACCAAACAAGTCTCAGTGTTATCTGTAATGGGGGATAAGTGTTTTTTTACATAACCTCAGATATTTCTGTGTGTCCCACAACAGTAAATGCAACTAAATTGGTTGTCATAAGGTAAGACTGAGGAATGTTGTCACTGCCAGTGATGTGGACCTTAGGGTACACCTTTCTAATGTTGAGTCAGAACATCTCAAAATGCCTCATTACAGTGAGCTTGACTAAGATCCACATGTATTTTGCTGTCCAGACAGCCTAAGTCGAAAGTCAACATAACTCCTTCAGAAATGATATTTTACTACCTCTGAAGGGGTTATTAAATGCTGTTAGCGTTATGAGATATATAGCTGCACGATATAGTTTTAGCATCGTCATTACAGTGTGCACATGCACAGTAGTCACTTTGCAGAACAAATTAAATCAATCATGTCATACTACAACTTTTGCTGCTTGCTGCTCCTTCTGTAATGGTGTTTTCTTCTGGTATTTCTGTGATAGGACCCAAAGGTCTTTTCTTAACACCACCTTTCATGTTCATTCACATATGAGCAATTTATTTTAGGATAAGCAGCATTCAAATTCAATTGAAAATTTAAGGAAGGCTAGAGAAAAAGTATTTGATATTTTTCATACATATGGCAGAAAAAAGTCCCATTTCTTGCAATATTCTGCAGCCCTATGACCAGAGAAGTAACTGCAATTTATATGCCAGTCCACCAGGGGGGAGTGATGTGGTGGGTAGTGTGTTTGGTAATATTGCTAATATGTTTTTTTTGTTCGTTGATTACTCTGATGTATAGGTCATGCATTAATGTATAATCAATTATTTGTTCTGGAGGAACAGAACTGTTCAGAGTTAATTAGATGAAACAAAATGTATAATGTCTATAATAGACACATTGCACAAAGTTATAAAATGACATGGTTACAAATATGGTGACATTCATTCATGGTGGAGAGGTACATAAACAGTGTTATGAACCAACATATTAAATCTATAAGGTTTTTTTAAACACTATTTGGACATTATATCACATTTAAAAGTATATGTCAAACACTGCATTGTAGACCTCAAACCCTTTGTTCCTACCACCATCACTTGAAGGAAGTCTGAGTCTCAATGTTTCTCTAATAGGCACCATTTCAAATTAATTACTTAATTACATCTTAACAGTTAAATCATCTGTGGATTTTGCCTTATGACTGGAAATTAAAATGATTAAATTGATTGATTGATTGATTGATTGATTGGTAGGTAATCCTGGACTTTGCTTCATGTGTGCTTTAATTATGAGACTGATGTCAAACTAGGCAGCATTTTTGGTTTGTTAGCTTTATTATATTGATTATGTTACATTATACTATACCAAGGTCTAATAATTTGTTAATTAAGCATTGCTTATAAGATTTAAGCAAAAACCTTTGTGAAGTATTTTTTTCATTTATTAATATTCGTTTTTAGCAAAATTAGGACATTCTTTTTTATTATGAACAGTAAATATGTAAATGGTGTAATATAATTTTGCCTTCTCTCTACAGGCAAATCCAGACCCCAGTACATGTCTGGGTGTGTTTGGCCTGAGTCTGTACACCACAGAGAGGGACTTAAGAGAAGTGTTCTCCCGCTATGGGCCACTTGCTGGAGTCAATGTTGTCTATGATCAGCGCACAGGCCGCTCCCGAGGATTTGCTTTTGTCTACTTTGAACGCATTGATGATGCCAAAGAGGTATAGCTGTAGCTTTGAGCAGTGGATGTTTCTTCCTGATATATGAACAACCAAGTCACTTTGATGTAGCATGTAAACATTATTGAAATTTTAAAACTTGCTGTTCAGGCCTTAGTTCATACAGTCCATAAATGGAAACTAGGGGAAAAAATCTTAAATGTCACGAAAACCAACATTTTTAAATATATACTGTTCACCCTATAGCAGGTTATCCCCACACGATTTCCTTAAAACATTAAGTATAATTCCGGTCTGTTTTTTTAAATGAGGCCAAATACAGTGCAGCCACTCGGAGCAGAGCTAATTTTGCATCAGTGAGTTTTGAAGGCACAAAACAATGCAAACAACCTTTTTAATTCTAAGGGATACAAAAGAGGTTGGAAAATGACAATGTAAACATTTAATTAAGACATTTCTGGTACATAAATCCTCATAATGACTTAAATGTACCACATGAAGAAAAATAAATAAGAAATGGAGGAAGTGTGGCCCTTTTTAAAAAGTTGTTGTTTTTTCCCCTTGTTTGTCTTTTTGGCCATTCTGCACCAAATGTGTTCAGTATAGTATGATGTTCTTGCCACAGGCTATGGAACGAGCCAATGGGATGGAGCTGGATGGTAGGCGCATCAGAGTGGACTACTCAATCACCAAAAGGCCACACACCCCTACACCTGGTATTTACATGGGCCGGCCCACACAGTGAGTAGGATCATACGGACTTGCTTGCACAGATTACCAACATCATGACTTGCAAGGGTTTTTTTGCTTTAGCAAATTCGAAGGTTATAATCTTTTGCTTTCATGTCACAGTAATGGAGGAGGTGGGAGCAGCAGCAGCGGTGGTCGCAGACGAGATTCATATTATGACCGTGGCTATGACCGATACGACAGATATGATGAGTACGACTACAGATACAGGTATAAAAAAAAAAAAAAAGAAGAGGAAGAAAAATATTAGTTTTACTGTTGAAACCCATTATATTATTTTTTCACTCTTTGGTAAGATTTACAGCAGTATCAAACCAAAATCATGTTAAGAAATGTGTTGGTATTTCTATTTGTTAGTAGTTTAGTAGTGATTCTCTGAGCTTCTGCTGAGACCTTAACAGCATGTTGCAGAACACTAGTAATCCTGTCAATGTTTGATTTATGTGTCCGTCGACTTGCCAAAGTGGCTCAACTTGCTGTGTTGCAGAGAAGGTGTTCCTATCCAGTAGTGAAGTGATGCCTTGTATCACAATACAAGGCATTTTTACAATTTTTATAAATTGTAATAAAGTAATAATAAAAAGTATTATTTAGCTAATATTTGTAGCCAAGGAAGTCTAGGGTGCTTTTTACAAGAAGAGGGCCTTATATGGCTGATAGATTAATGGAGAGGGCCATGTGCTGTAATTACCTGCCTACAATACCCACTAAAAGTTCAGCATGTCAGCAAATAGAAAGCAGTTCTGCAACCACAAAAGCAGGACACTGATTGCTGTCCATGCTTTCTTTTACTTTACTTTCTGGTGTTCTTTCTTGCTATGTCGTTGTGAATTGATGTAAAATAGTTACGCGCACGCACACACACACACACACACACACACTTATGCTCACTGAGCTCTTTATTAAATACATGCACATGAATTATTCTGTTCTTGTAGTTCTACAATTGCAGACTGTAGCCCATCTGGTTATCTGCATACTTTCTTAGCCTTGCTGGACTGAACTATTCTCAGTCCAGCAGTGACCTTGATATGATTAAAAACTCCAGCAGCACCGCAATGTCTGATTCACTCGGCTTCTTGCAGCTTCTTGTTCAAATCTTTTTACCTTAAATAGTATAGCAGTAACATCCTACTACAGACTTAGGCAAACGGTGCAATACAATACTGGCTTATCGGTTCTGTAACCGTGGCAAAATTTGTTACTTTAATGTTCCCCACTTGTCCAGCAGGAAAAAAGGAACCTCCTCGTCCATTCATGCGTTTAAACTCTCAGTGAAACTTGTTTGCTATTCCACCTGAAATGTGCATAGTTGTCATAATGCCACAGAAGCCAGAATGAGAAGACCTGACTAGTGCATCATAACCTTCATTATTTAGCAGAGAAACCTGTGTCCTTTTCTTACTACTTTTTATGTGCCCTTATTCTGTAAATGAGGAATTTTTTACCACACTGGCAAAGCGTTCTGTTCACATGGTTTTATTTCCAAGTTGCATTACTTTACATGTAGCAGTATTTGTATTGATGGGTTATTCTGAGGATCCATGGAGATACAAGAGAAAAATGGACACAAAACATGTATGGTTGAAAGCATTGTTTATTATAGAATGTGATGGAGGCAATATTGTTTTGTGAATACCCCACAAAAAAAAAAAAAGCATAAAAACTAGTTTAGACCCGGAGGGCCAGATATAGTGGCACCGACAACAAAATGACAACCTCAGTGGTCTATTCTCAGATAAGCACATTGTCACCTAATTTGTAGGGATGCACCGAAATACATTTTTGTCCGAAGCAGAAACCGAACACAATGAAACATTTGGCTGAATGTGTTTCATTAATTTTGCCACTTTTTAACCATTGCGTAAATGAAATAGGCTAAGTAAGATAGTAATATAAGATAGCAGATGGCAAGTAGATGTGGGCCACGTGTCCAAGACATGGCATTGTTGGCCCATTGTCAGCTCTGGCAATCTGCTGTGAGCCAAAGTTGGCCCAAAATGTGACCCTAATGTGGTGTGTATGTGACCCACATCTTGTTACAGTGAGATGTCCACTCATCTGGCAAGTGGGCCAGATTTGGGACATAACAATTTTGTCTGGGATGTATTGGTTTTCAAAGAAATAACCATTACTAAAAAGTTTTAAAGAGATGTATTGAACATTTTAACATCCCAGCAGGTATACAAAAAAAAAAGAACGTTTGCTGCACTTACAAAGAGCACCTTACTCCATGCTGACTGCAACTTTATTGGTGTTGTACAATTTGGGTTTGTGTTTGTTTAGGGAGTATATGAGCAGGCGCTATGAAAGAACGAAGAGAGAGAGAGACAGTGAGTGCGTGTGTTTGTGCATACAGAGAAACTGCCATCAGCCTGCCTTGCTGTAATCCTTGTTAAAGCTAACGGCTCTGTTCTTTCCTCTTTCTGGAGTTTCGTTTGACTCGAATGTTTTAAACTGAATAAAAGCTGCGAAACGTTTGTGTACTCCAGTGTGACTCGCCGTTAAAAATAAGGCATAAAATGGGGTATTAGCCTAGAGCAGTTGGTTCTAGCTCTGGAGCTAAGGAGAAAATGTTTCTTTCTGGTTCCATCTACATCTGGGAACTAGAAAAAGGTAACTGTCATTAAAAATGTAATTGTTTGGTATAAATTCTTTTACCAAAAGTCTTTTCACATTGGTTTCGGTTGCTCAACATTCGGTGCATCCCTAATAATTAAGCTTGATAAATCAGGTTGTACTCCTGTTTGTTTGAATAATCCTTTTATTATTTTTTTTTTTTTTTTTAAAGTTCTACAAACATGCTATATAAGGCAGCTGAGTGCCATAGTCAGTGCAGCATATTCAAACCTATGGTGCCTACCCCAGGCTAAAGTAGAACTTATTTTCAGATCAGGTTCTCTATGGTGCAGACCAGCTCACCTTAAATGTACAGCATTGCCTTTATGGAGCATTTCAAAGCAGAAAACCTGCTTCTACATCTTTGCCAATGTGGCGATCATAACATTAAAAAAAATTTTCTTAAATGTGATAATGGCTGTCACTATGCTACAAACAATGCTAATGTTGGCAAAATAACTTAATTTAATATCCTGCCAACATTTCTCACAGGTCACCTGCCCTTTCTCATCATTCTGCTTATCTAGCTTTTTCATACCTTGGTTTTTCTGTACGTCTTACACTGCTGTCGACATAATTAAGTATCAAAAGTGCAAAAATGGTAATGCACACTATAGAGCACCATCTGTTAGCCAGTAACATGTTGCTGTGTTTCGTTTACTCATCTGGGTACTTTTGGAATTTCTGTTCCACCTTAAATAGTGCATCTTCAGAGTGTTACTGCTGAATGCTACTGCCCTACTACTGTGACCCAGATTATCTCAACTGAATTGGACAAATTGAGGCGCATCAAGTCTGAAGTAATGCTAACTTGATGAATTGCCATGGCAATAAACAGGCATCTGGATTTTCACTTGATGCTAAGTTGTCAGTGATCTGTGTAATTTGCTGTTAAGTTTTGACTTACACATTGCCTTTTTATGACTGCTGCTGACAATGTGGAATTATGACGTCTTTTTTTGTTTTCCTCCCCTCCAGCAGAAGGCGTTCTCCATCACCTTACTACAGCCGTTACAGGTCTCGTTCACGATCTCGCTCCTACAGTCCACGTAAGTATGAGCAATGAAGGCACAGTCTTTATTAATTTGTTTATTACACATGGTTAGCCTACATCAAAGTTATTCAACTGTATTGTCGTGCACTTTGCACTAAATTTCTCTACTAAACCACCAAACTAAACTGAAGTGGCAGATTTCGTGGGGTGTTTGCGTAAAGCTGGGCATATGTTACCTGCCTCTGAAAACAAATTTCTAAAACACAATTTATTTATTTTATATTCTTCTGAGGGTGTGCACACTAGACAGTAAAATGAGGAGAGGGTTGTGGCTCTGACAAAGCACTTAAAACCCCAATTCTTACCTGTTAAAGCTAACCTGGACTGAACCTGTGCATGGTGCAAACTGGGGATGAATATGTCGTTGATAAATGCATAAATCAGAGTGAGAGATGAAGAAATATTTTACTGCAGTCTAGCAACTGATTTGAAATTTTAAAGAGATTGACTTGGCATATGGGCTCATACATTATGGAAGTGACTTAATGCATGGGTCAGTATATAAATTACTTTTATTTGGCCATGTTCAACACATGCCTCCTCTCTCCGTAGTTCCCGCAGTATGTGAGTAGGTTTTTGTTTTGTTTTTGCCTTTCTACCAAATCCCACTGAAATACTAAAAATCCAATAGCATGTGTCTGATAAAAAATCTTGAAAAGGCCATTGATTGCTCCGAAACTCCATGTTAAAAATGAATTGGCCTGCATAAAAACAAATTCTTGATGTATTTAAACATTGTGAAAGTTTCAAAAAATGTTGTAATAGGACTTAGGGGGGAAAAAAATTTATTTTCCCCTCTTTCACTGACAAATCATGTATATCACTCGCTTACAACTGAGCATGGAACTTTGCCTCAGATTGAATAAAAAAAATTTTAAAAAGCAGAAAATTGGAGTTAATCTGGCTACAAATCTTGTGGAGCAGACATAGCTTGATGCTGTAATTTCTGTAGTGAGTCATATCTGCTTTTTACCAGGTAGACTGTAAAAATACACTTGAGTATGTGTGAAGGACAGCAGGTGTCCAGTCAATGATTGTAATCTTTCCAAAGATGCACTTTGGAAGATTGTTTGATCTGCAGCTAATGTCTAGTATTTCTTCTTTCCACAGGACGATACTAAGAGCACAACCCCCTGGGCGCCTGGATCTAAGTTAAAAGAAACTATTGCATATCTAAACTCTACTTGGAAGTAGAAGAAACATTGGTTTGAACAGATCAACTGTAATTAGAGAAAAAAAATACTTGTTTCAGTTTAATGGGTGTGTTAATTTGTACTTTTCAGTGATTAAATAAGTCTGTAGAGGTCCTAGGCATGGTCATGACCTTTTTTTTTTTTTCTCTTTATTGTTTAGTACATAGGTATATGTATGTGAAAGATGCTTATGAACAGCTGTGAATGAGCTTCTGTGTTGTATTCAGTATGTATTTACAAGTGTGTGTAAGATAAGTGAGAATGTACGTTATAACATGTATACTTAAACCTACCATTGTACTTTTTCAAGAAATAAAAATAACTCTAGTATCTATATAAAACCTATTGGCTGTGAATCTAACAAAAGTGTAAGTTGTTACCAACCTATGAGTACAGTACCAAGCTGAGATTATATTATTGTAATTAATTAATTTTTAACTTTACTCAATATTTACCATATATTCTGTTAGTAATCTCGCACAGTTTGTGAATTAGGAAGTTGAGGGGGGATTTCTGCAAAGGCCTGTATACATTTAGCTGCATGAAGAACCAAGCAAATTCATTAGGATTACTCTGTAGTTTTCACCTGCCCTTCTTACATTTTGAGTGTTTAGCTGACGCTCTTATCCAGAGCGACTTACAAGGTTAATCATTACAGGCAGGCCAGTGTAGTGTTGGGAGTCTTGCCCAAGGACTCTTATTGGTGAAGAACAGCATAGTCACCCAGACCAAGATTTGAACCCCAGTCTGCCGCCATGCACTGTGCCGAGTTTTGGTTCCGGTGCGCCGTAGAATGGCGGCACTGGTAAGAGCTCCGGGTAAAATCTACAGTTCATGTTGTGCAAATGACAAATAAACCTGAAACTTGAAACATGGTGGTGCCATGGTGGGTAGTGGTGTTATCCACCGAGCTACACCAACCATAATAGGATTTGATCTGACTGCAATGAAATACATGCTTAATTATGGCAAGACCAACGAGCTGCAGATGACCAACGTGCTGCAGATCAGTCAGGAGCTTTATAAGCAGCTGACTTGGACCATCTCTGTTGGGGCAGGGGGCACTTGTAACTGCAAAGCAATGATTCCCCAGAGTGAAATGGACAACTGCACCAGGTCAACATGTGATGGGTAATGTGTCATTGTGGATTAGTAAAAGGAAACGGTGCATGGTCATTCTAATGAATACTGATACTAATGTTTTATCTTCGGGAGTCATGTAACTTTAATAATCGTTTTCATAAGATGATCTACTAGTTCGCAGACAAACTGGTTCTACTATATGTGGAACACACATTTCAAATTAATCAGCCAAAGGTACAGTTTTGAACCTTACGTTGTGGCACCCCAGATTGCTGATATTACGTTATTCATTTTCTCACTAAAAATGATGGCCTGAGATAACAGAGATGCATCACAAGTTATCTTAAAAATAAGCAATCTGTGCTCATTGCTGCCAACAAGCAAAACTTTGGCAAACTAACTGTGCATACAATCATGGCCAAAAAAGTTGGCACCCCTGAAACTTTTCCAGTAAATTAAGTATATCTCCAAGAAAGTTATTGCAATTACACGTTTTATTATGCACATTTGTCCATTGTGTTTATTGAAACAACACAAAAAACATAGGGGAAAAAATGTATGATTTCATGCAACTCTCCAAAAATGGGCCAAACAAAATTATTGACACCCTCAACTTCATATTTGGTTGCACATCCAAATAACTGCAATCAGTCGCTTATAACCATCAACAAGCTTCTTACACCTTTCAATTGGAATTCTCTCTGGGATTGAGATGCACTCATTACTGGCCACTTCAGAACTCTCCAGCGCTTTGTTTCCATCCATTTCTGGGTTCTTTTTGTAGTATGTTTGAGGTCATTGTTCTGCTGGAAGACTCATGACTTAGAACCTGGGTCTCCTGCCATAGCGTTTCATTTCATTCAAATGTAGACGGATAGTTTGCGCAGACACTGATTCAGTCTGAGCCTGCAGGATAGCTTGAATTTTATTTTTTTTTTTGGACTTGACTGGGGCTGCTTATCCACCATCCGGACTTTCGTGCATAGCAACTGTCATTAATTTTTCTCTTCCGTCCACATCCAGGGAGATTAGCTACTAGTGATGCTTGCTATACTGGTAGTGAAGCTCTTTGTATTGAAAGTTAACACCAACAGGTTCCAATGCCACACTTATAATTAACTTTGCATCTTTTACTTACTTGCTATTTAGTGAAATAATAAGGTTACAAGAAACATCTGGCCACGGAATCTCTAATATTAGGGTTTCAGCATTCATGCAGTGGTTGACTGCAAAGGATTTGCAACACAGTGTTTAAAAAATGCCCTTAAACTAAAGCTGAAGGTGGGCACTCAGAACTCATATTATTTATTTATTTATAGAACTGCAATATCCTGTGCTGGACAGCTAAAATTACTTTTTCACAGTATGAAAGGTGGAAGTTGACACTGAATATTAAATCATTTTAAACTATGTTTAGTTGGTGAGGACTCTGTGTAATAGAGTTTTTGGCTTTGTTTTGTTTTCTACAATACAAAATGTAATGCCTCGTATTTAATGTCAATTTTGGCAGGAAAAGGCTGCTTCTTGATTTTGCACAATACCATAGGTTCCTGTTAGGCTCCCATGTTGCATTCAATCAGTTATGAGCTGCAATTAACATATTTCAGGGCCATGCTGTATTTAGACGTTTACGCTAGCATGTCTTGTATGAACAATGGGAGTCTTTGTTGCTCCTACAAGCATTTTTGACAGAAGAGCAGGCGGTTTATGTTAGTATATATGAATGGCCCCCAGGATCACAGATAATAGTACCATCACATTGGAGGTGGTCAGAGATGCATTTAACACCACAGTTAAACTTTGCACAATAGAATACATTTTCAGTATCTGTATACCATTACTTGAGCTGAATGTGTCTGCTGAGCACAGAATAGCAAGTGAAAGAATAAACAATTAAATCAAAGATAAAGAATATGTGAAGCAAAGTTCCCCAAACCAAGTAACCTTTTGCTCAATGCCAAGCTTGTCCACACATATCTTCTAAATAAATTAAAAACATTTTGTTTTAGTTTTCTTTAATATTTGTTTTTTTTTTGCAATAGACGTCAAATGTAATATTTCAAATGTATTTCAATATATTTACATTTTGGGATAAAACACATATTTAAGGAGTCTCAGAGTGTGGTCTTAGCATCACAGATGATCTTCAAGCCTTACGTATCGTAAATATACAAAGACCACAGCTCCAGTGCCCCATATTCTGGAAATCTGCATTGTCTTTGTCCTTTGCAGGTGTTACGTAAACACTGTGTAGACTATCAAAACCAACAGTCCACACATATATGCACTAACTCCATATAAGGAAATTAAGCTTTATAGGTCACCATCCCTCATAATCATCCCAATGAAACTTTTGCATATGACCACTTAGAGCAATTTTTTTCCACACTGTAAACAAAAGACAAGTAAACAAAACAGGTAAGAGTCTTTTAAATAGTTTGCAGAAGGTCTCGGAGCAGGAAGATGTGAGGAGGAACCCAAGTCACCCTAACCTGAGGGCATTCAGCTCTGATCTTACTTTCTTATCCAGGAAGAACACCATGCAGTATCAGCCAAGAAGTTAATAACTGACACAAAAACATGGTGTCATAGGTCACCATTCTAGCTGTCCATGCACAAAAGAAGCATTTCAAAAGGTGAACACAAATGTTTCTGTTTTCTGGCAAATACTGCAGTAAAATGATTACGGTAAGCCCCTGCCAGTAAGCATAGTAAATCAACTTTTCACACGTGCATTGACTACAAAAGTGTGTACATTAAGGCTTAACTCACAAATTTATTGGTGGAACTCGTCCTGCACTCATGCTTGAAATATGTTACTGGTGAAGATGTGCTGTGGTGCATTTCACATGCACAGTCAGTGATGTTTCAGAGCTTTTAGGAGCCCCAGCTGGACACCCCCCTACCACACAGCCTCCACTTCTTGGGTGTGGATTCATTTATGCTTCCCAACAGAGGGGGACAGTCTACAGAAGTAGCTAGCTTGTTGTATGTTGGCGTGGTCATGTAAGTATAGATGAACAAATTTTTCTGGTATGCTACTCCCGTGCTGAATATATTCACATTTTTTAAAGACTTTTCAGCTTCTTGATTTTTTCTTTAGTTCACCCTTCCCCATTATTGCAAACATTATCCTAACAACCAAATTATGATGCTCTTTTGTGTTTCACTGCACTAGTTTAACTCCTCCTATAATAATTAAGTCATTATTATAAGATGCCTAGTAGTCATTGTAAAATATATATAATATCATTATGATGGCATAAATATAGCTTTGTAAATTAATTAAATCCCTGTGCAAACATCTCGAGTTGTTGCTCCTTGCCTAGGGTCCCTCTTAGACTGGGAGGCCTCAATTGCCTGGTTTTCTTGCCCGCTAGCTTCGCCTATGTGTACAGCTTGCTAATAACAACATTTTTAATACCTATATATTTTAAAGACTCAGTAGCAACAATCGATTAAATGCGCTGGAAATCTGGTTTGTGCCACAATAACATTTCCAAAGAATGCCTGATGTAAGAATTAAATACGTTATAAACAGGCTTATGAAAGGCACCTCTTCACTGACATAGTAGCCAACTGCACTATGAATTTGAAAATAGAACAAGCTTGTTCTTAGTAATAATTTAAAAATACTGTACAGTATTAAGACAGCAGTCAATAGGGCCAAGAAGACCTTAACCTATGAAAAGTGTTATTCAATCCTTTTTTGGGTAATGAGTCTATATTGT
This sequence comes from Prochilodus magdalenae, assembly GCA_024036415.1. Lineage (NCBI taxonomy): Eukaryota > Metazoa > Chordata > Actinopteri > Characiformes > Prochilodontidae > Prochilodus > Prochilodus magdalenae. The sequence continues at coordinate 169,001 of JAMWET010005750.1, read as the reverse complement.
TTCAAGCTTTCTGGTAGTTTAATCTACATTCATGTTCTGTATTTATTTGTAATATGTATTTACTTTTTGTACATAAAAAAATAATTATTCAAACTGTATTTTGTTTAACACATTACCATGCCTAATTAAATTTAAGGGTTAATGATAAACAAGTATATTTACTGCAAATCCTGTAGTTATTGGTTAGAGTGACTTTTCTACACTATTAGGATTTTTATTTTTCCACCATAAAGGTAATTTAGGATCATTTGGGATCATTTTTCCACCATCAACATGCAAGCACATGAAACTACATCTACTCATTTAACACATTTGCATTACTACAGTATAATCAATAAAACATATTTACATACTTATATTAAATCTGATGAGGTATAAAATCCATTTAGAAATAAAATGGTCAAAGACATGAAATGGGAAAACCACATATTCTTTTAACAATAGTGTCATTGACTAACCTAAGTTAGGTTGTAATTTTTACTGTTTACCTGTCTTTACATTTCAGTGGACTTGATAAAGAAGAAATATCTTATCAGTAAATGATAACCATTAGAAACCACTACTTCCTCACTATTTTATTATGTTTCAGTGTGGAAGTGAACCAGTAAGTATAGAAAGGAATTTTAACTTTCTAAAACAAAAACAAACAACAACAACAACTACAAAATATTCAACCAAGATTCAATTTATAACTGTGTGAATGTAAAATAGCATATACAGAGACTTTTATGAATAGATTTCATTGTAATTCCTATCGTCTGAACTTATTTGTAAAAATACACCCCTGTTCTTGTTTGGACTCCAATAACGACCCTGTAGCACCTCCTTCTCATATGAACAGGAAGTGACATAAAACAAAACACAAGACTGCTTACTATTTTACAGGAAATGTCCTCAGTTTTCGACAGAGGTGCAGACTAAAAGCTCAAGAAAACTACAATTTGTCAGTTACTTTTAACTGGTTTTATTGGCACCCTTATTTATCATTTTTGTTTTAGGCACACTGGGAAATAAAAAAGATGAGTATGTTTAAAGACTGTTTGAAACGGACATTATATAAACATAGTTTCTAATCTAATTATAGAGATGGATTGCTCACTTTTAAACATCATAAATACATATTTTATATCCGGAAAAATATGTTCATTGTCCATTAATCCAGCTATACATCAGGATCTGACAAAAATATACTGTACTTACATAGTGCAGGGAAAATAGCAAACTACACCCATTAACACCTACACCACAAGCACCATTATATGTACAATAATAAAGCATTTTCCACTTTGCTAATCTGGGAGAATCTGCAAAACAGTTTTGCATTATGTAATTGGTTACAGCTCGCCTCAGTATAATAAAAATAAACTGGTTAAACCAGAAAAGATGCAGTAATTGCTGATTCAGTCAAAATAAAGTTAGACAGGTGTTGGATCCTCTGCCTGGAATTACAAATTTAATTTACCTTTGACAAATGCACAAACAGTTGATACAAAATTAACACAAGTGTAATCTGCAAGGCAAAAGTCTTTTGTAATTACCTCCATATTTTAGAATACATTTCTCAAAATGGTTTATAATTATGTAGTTTATTTATTAAAAAGCTGAATCTTACAAAGCACAATGAAAATAATCTAAAAGATTCATATAGAGGCTTTTTGTGGTGTGACCAAACCAAATTAGTGCATTACGCTTCTTACGTATATTACAGTCATCCGCAGTGTCAAGAAGAGAAAATAACTTTAATACAGCAAGGTTTCACAACTGAGATTCACAATCTCAATGTTTTAAAAAAGGAAATAGGTTGTTGATGTAAAACACTTGTTTCCAAGATACCTGTGATGAAAAAGGTACAATGATGAAAGCAAATTAAACAATTTCATATAATTCCATATAGTAAGTTACTAGGGTGTTCTCATTTCTTCTGGTCTTGGATTGTACACATATCAAAAGTGTACTAGCTGATGCAAGAAAGTGTTAAAAAGGAGCTACTGAACTACTCACGGTCTGGTAGCAGATAAGCCTATAAATGTTATGTCTTTTATATAAGAACTACATAGATAACATACAAAATAACGTTTGCAACTTTACAGTTACAGTAGTACCAAAGTGATCCTTGATGATATGAAGCCTGTCTTGAAACATGTAAATGTATCTCATTTCAGAGGAAGGAGACAACAGGATCATGACAGTTCCTGCATTTTAGTGCCTATTGCCTAGCAGTGTCCTGTCAGCAAGTTCTATTTTTGTCTTTTGAACATAAGCATGTAAGCAGCACTAATATTAAGAAGAGCAAACTGACATTTCTAACAAAATAAAGAACTGTTTGGACTTAAGTACAATTCTTTCAAGGTTTCAACTTTCAATTCAGCTTGATATGCAGTTAAATATATTTAATATTAGACTTTTTCAGAAAGTAGTTGGACACACATATCCTCTATAGACGCATGGAGAGGTCAGATAGTGCCCTTTGGGTAACATAACGTGTTTTTGTCCCCAAACGAACATGGAGAGAGTAACGCCATGCAATAACCCTTTTTATACTCAAGAAAATACAGCTGGATTATATATTTCAAAGCTTGAAATGTATTTTCATATCCACAATATGAGTAACCCTAGAAAAGTTGTTATTCTGAACCACAAATGTGTAAGAAAGCAATTGATCTCAGAGCCTTAAGAAAAAAGCTACATACAGTTTTAGAGTGCGTTATGACACAGAAGTCCAGTATTAGCAGCAATGAAAGTTACCTGAATGGATGGTGCCATTTCAAGTGAATGAATCAAACAAAGGGTTAAATTTATATTACCTACCTTTATTATATACAGTTAAAGTGTTACAACATTTAAATCGTGTTCACTAAATCATTCAAAGGCCAAATTAACACGTTGCTATGTCAGATAAACAAAAGAAGAAATGAGACTTTGTTCACAACCAGAAGCTACAGACAGTGAATAGCACGAGAGTTTTACCTAAACCGCCATTTTCTGTCTTAAACCCACTACAGTGTCTTCAGCCTATGGATCGACCAGACCGAGAAGTTCAGGAAAAAGGCGAAAAGGTGTACTTAAACAATCGTTGGCTGAAAGGAAAGACGTGTGTAGAACGGTTTTCTGGCTCTTTTATCGGCTGTAGCTACAGCAAAACTTCTTAGAAACATTTCCACTGACAAGTTAATTCAGCTCAACATGGCGTTTGGTCTCCAGCACACAAACGTCCATACATTCAACCGCACCGCTGTGAACAGAGGTCTTCAAAATGGACAGAAAGTCTTTAATTCTCTCTCAGACGGTACAAAGAAAATCCGCTCGACTTACATAAGGGTTAGGTTACATCCAAACTTCTCAAAGAAAACACAGCAGACACTTTTTACGCCTTCAGACGCGGTTTGCCTATATGCTACGTAGGCCATTCAAACTTACGTGCATATGGTTGTAAATCGCAAATGCTGGAGGTTCTCATAGTCCGTTTAACTGCGGTATGTGTACGCGATTACTCAGGACAAAAAAAAACCGATTCTCCTACGAAGCCCCCCTCCCATATTAGGACTATATACATGAGCCAGGCCTACCCTATAGAAAATGTCAGATGGCGGGCGGAGCAACGTCTCACATTCCTATCTGATAAATTACAGTCGCCTCATAATTTGGTGCAGACTGTGCAAGGCTACAGGTAGCCGCGTGTTTAATCCCTGTATGCGGTGAATGATCGCAAAAATGAAAACTTTCCTCTAAGTTAAATCGCCACTCATATTTAATAGGAACGTATACGACAGCATTGCTCCAGAGCTTCCCTTCTAACCCGCAAGTGTAAAAGAAACACTACGTGCGATTCAGCAATGCCTTAAAACAGACTACATCAGCGGAACGCATAAAACCCACCCATGACAGCTAAGAACGTATAAAACATTATCCTGAAACCGAAAAGTTACATCGTGGTCACACTGACGCTAGAGAATAAAAATTCTTGCCGTGCGACTATAAACAAATAATAAGAAGAAAGTCCTACACTGTCATTACGGTAAAAAAAAAAAAAAAAATCTGGAAACCACGAACGAATATGTAATATGCATGCTCCTCTAGTTATCGGAATATGCCGTTCTGGTAAAGTCTACAATGTGAAGTCCTCTTCTCTCCATGTTGCTCTGTCCTTTTTTCGCGGCCGGATTTTGTATCGAATAGCAGCTGAAGGGAAACCAATGAATGAAGAGCCGCGCGCGAGTAGTAAGGGGAGAGGAACGCGTATCTGATTGGATGATTACACCGACCAATCAGAGTGCCACTTGCGAGCCATCCTACTGTAGTATTTTGGTTGTGTGTGCAGTCATGGCATCCAGGCCCCAATGCGTCCAGAGCCAGAGAGGAGCATCTAGATTTAGACTCACACTATCATTTCTATCAACAATAAGGTCTCATGCTCATACATATATATACGCGTGAGAATTTAGGGAAGATGGGCACGTACACCCTCATATGTTACAGGTAAAATGTGTGTAAATAATGTCCTGCATTGTGGCGCACGTCTGTCATCTAAGAAACATACGCTTACGTCTGATTTTGTGTAACTACTCTGGACGTAAATAATGCTGTTATTAGTGCTAGAATCTTGATCACTTTATTTCTGATGACCCCTTCAATTTACACTACAATAACTGAAAACAAAAACACGAAATCGTCTTAAAGGAGGCGTATTTGTGGAGCAGAGCTAGTGCCCGTGCATGATCATATGACAATAACAGTGAGCGCGCGTTGCAGTGGTTCTGGGTAAACTCGGATTGCAGCATAACGGCCTCGCCTGACGATGCAAAAAATGCTCAGCTCGTTTTCAGAACTTTACACCTTTACATTTCGTACACACGATGGCACGACGTATGGGCAGACGTGGAGGCCTGTGCGCGCTGTGTGTTTGGACAAGGCCCGCCCTAACGCAGCCTCGCCATCGCCTGTCCTCCATGTTCCACATGACCCTCCTCTTTCGTTAGGCACCGGAAGCATAGAAATCCTTTTGTTGAAAACGATTGCAATATGGCACGATGTGTAGTTACAGAAAAATAGACAAATACTGTATATAAAGAGCTTTGGTAGACTGCTACCTACGAATATACCACAGTACACATACACCACAAACTTAAACTGTTGAACAATATGGATCAATCCAGCATGCTGTGGACATGATAGAAGAGTGAGAAGTGCATGAAGTGTACAAGAGGTGAGCGCGCCACCTCGCCTGAGTAAAACGTTGAGATCATGTTAAAGGACGGTGCGTGGCACGGTTTCCATGCCATGTAGGCTACAGAAAGAGCACAGCACGCTTCATGTGCTTTATGAATGGCAGGCCCTCCCCCTCGGCCCCCTATACGGCAGACCACCACAGGCACGGCCGCGGCTGCTCGTACTATGAGTTACTCTCGTTACTAGCTCACAGCCAGCCAATCAGGAGGCAAGACGGCGTCAAAGGGGGAGGAAAAAAAGTACACGGAAAATCGATACATGTGAACGGCACAGCGAGTTTGCATGGAATCCCTACGAGCATGTAGCCAGGTTTTACCCCCGCTCTCTCTCCCGAGCCATTTCCCCGCAAAAGTCCAACACTTAATTGAGCATACCGGGACTTCTCACGTGCGCGACATGATTTGTAGGTTGAACACGTGGCTCATTCCGAAGGAAAAAAAAAGAAAAACGCGATAGCCGAGGGTGTTGCCCCCTCTCCCCTTTTTCTTGATTTTATTTGGAGGCGGTGCCAACATTAATGTGTGACATTTTCAGTCGCGCCGCCAAAGAAGCTCGGGCTAGAGATAGAAAAAATACTTTCTCTCTTTGTTTTTCTTTCCCCCCCACCCCCACCCCGAGAGAGAGAAAGAAAGAAAGAAAGAAAGAGAGAGAGAAAAAAAAAAAAAAAAAAAAGGGAGAGAAAAAAGGGAGAAGGGAGCACGCGCGGAGATCCCGTCCATCAAATATCCAGCAGCTCTGCTAGGAGTGAGGGAGAGCCCTCCCAGCCCCTCCGCTCAGCGAGGCGATAGTGCGCTTTCTCTCCAAACACTGCCCATCCGAGGGCTGCTCTCTGCAACACGGACGCGCTCTCTCTTTCTTTTTTTTTTTCCTCGCATGCAAACAAAATGAATAAACTCTACATCGGCAACGTCAGCGAGCAGGCGAGCGCGCTAGACTTGGAAACTATTTTCGAGCAGTGGAAGATCCCTTTCAGTGCTCCGTTTCTGGTCAAAAGTGGCTACGCGTTCGTGGACTGCCCTGACGAAAAGATAGCGATGAAGGCCATCGATACTCTATCAGGTGAGAGTAGAGATTTTCTTTCATCTAATGAGCAGAGAGCGCTTATTAAAAGGTGTAACGCTTTCTCTGCACGCTCCACAGTAAAAGCCTGTACTGGAGGAGTGATTGCTGTAAGCGAATGTATGCCGACTCTACTCCTCCTTTGGATTTTTTTAACCACAGGGTTTCCACGCCGAGGATATACAAATGGCTCTTTTCTCTCACGGCAAACGCACAGCGTCGATCCATTAAAGCCGCTTTCTTCTGTTACTGTGAGCAACAGAGTCAAACAAGTGTAAAAATCAGTTTCAATTCAAAACTCGACAGTGAAGCCAGTTTGAGCTACGCGCTGTGTGTATCCGCGCGCGCGCGTGTGTGTGTGTGTGGAAAGAGAGCAGCATAACTCAACCAGGTCTGTCCTCACTCATTCTGCTTTTTACATTTACACGTTGGCCCTCACCTTCAGCACTTTTGGACAGCCATCTACAAAGTGTCATCCCTGGCTTGGAAACCCCAATCTCATGCTCAAACTGGACCACTTTATTGCTGTCACACCAGGTGGTTGTGTTGTGTTGGTGGCATGGAGGCTATACGGAAATCTCCTTTGATTAACAAAAAAACAGAGTTCCTGAAAGACATCGAACCCGTTTCACGATAGCAGTGCTACAATGGTACTGGTATCACCAGGCTTAAGTAATTTCTCCTCTGTTTCTCTAAAGAAGCCCATTTTGTCGCTGAGCACGAATGAGGCCTGCTCGCAGGCGGAGGGGCAACTTTGCCTTCCATGTTTAACCTCTAGGAATCACCGTGGCTTTCCTTTCTGATTTTAGAGGCGACTTATTCTGAAATTGTGAGTTTTGTAATGATACAGGATGTAAGAAGAATTCTTCCAGAATTAATTTATACACATTTAAAAAAATAAAAATAAAAAATCACGCCCTCTTAAAAAAAATCCTCTTTGTAAACGCTTAGATACATATCTAGGACATATAGTTCGCGTTGAGAGTAACCAGTGAACTTGTTTTTGTTTTTTTTCCCGCATTTCTCCCCCCTACCCCTTTCCAGGAAAAGTAGAACTCCACGGGAAACTTCTAGAGGTGGAGCATTCGGTCCCCAAACGACAAAGGTAAGTCTAATTAAAAGTCATAAGTTTGCGATTTCTCTGTTGTGATTTTTAACATTCCTGGTGTCTGTCTTACGCTTGTGTCAGATTTTAATTCCTTCGTAGATTTAGCCCCACCCTTGTGTTAGCCAGTAATGGCTGCAAAAGCGGTACACGTGGGCCTATTTATGACCAAATCGGCGTCAGTTGAGTACTATGAATTTTTCTGAACAGGTATTTTAGTTGATATGGGCAACAAGGTGGCATTAGATTGAATTTTAGCTACAACAGGCCCATCTTTTGTGTTGCTCATGGATGCAGCCTGTGTGTAGCGCACTCTAGAACACATCGTTCTCCCTCCTTTAACAAAGAGATACGACTGAAAACTACTCGTCCACAGTCTCTTGCAGTCTCCTTGCAAGCCCTACAACCGTGTGGCTCCAAGGCCAGGCTTTGTGTGTCGTCCATTTACTAAGGAACCGTTTCTTGTAGTCAGCCACCCTCCCCTTCCTCTCTGTCTCTCTCCTCTTCCTCTCCCTCCTCCTCCCGAGACAGAATCCTCAGGTTCGAGGACTAGTCACGAAAAAGCAGCTCTATGGCCCTATGGTCGTTTAGTTAATTCTACAAACGACACTACTCGCCTCGACCGCTCACCTGCCACACCAACCAGCCACAGCACGGTAGCCTGCTGGTGGAATATGGATTTCGGACAAAAAAGCGCTAAACGAAACGTTTCTCACGTGGGAAACTGGCGAGTTGCTGTGTGAATATTCCGCATCCCGTCAGTAAAGCTGCTCCTGGTTTGCGCGCTTATCACTAAAGTACCCTTTCCGCTAATGCCATTTTTAATGACTATGTTCTTGATTTCAAAAAATCATTACAAATAATTATACAACACGGGTCAAATGGAGGTCTTAATATATTCAGTTATTTAGGTAAAATCCTGTAGACACACCGACGAGCTAGACATTTTTAACTGATATTTTGATAAAGTGGAAACCGTGACAAAGACGGCCTTCGTTAAAGATGGTACGTGGCCAGAAAAATAAATAAATGAAATACCTTTACAGAGATTTTTTTTTAACGCTTCTCCCGTCATTTCCATGTAACCATTTCCCATGATGCTGGCTTTATTGGTGATTTTCTTATGGTGATTAAATCGTTTACTTTTTAGATTTTTAGATTTTATGAGCATGTGTTGAAAGATTCTACATGTAAGCGCACGCAACATGTAAAATAGTATAAGAAGTGTGCTCACGTGAATAAACGTGATGGTATATATAATTTTATAATCATGCTCTTTACTGAACGTTTTTTTTTTTTTCAGTTCATTATAAACATAAAATGAAAGTGACTTTAGTAAGAGGTGGCACAACTTGATAGTTTACCAACCTATATTGTGGTTATATATAATATTAAAAAAAAAATAGTTTATCATGGTTAACAGACTTGTCATTTTCAGACACACTACTAGCTGGTATTAAAGTCAACTTTAAATGTACTATGTTAACCTAGTATTAATTGTGTCAAATTTCAGTATTGGTTCAATTTTAAAGTCAGCTACTGTGGTAAAATCAAGACCTAATATAAAGTGTGTGTGTGTGTGTGTGTGTGTGGGTGTGTGTGTGGAGGGGTGGGGTGACATAATGTAGCGGCCTGTCTAAATGGTAGGTCAGGGGTCATGTACGTAAAGTTAGTTTGAATGTTCAGCCAGTAAGAACAACGTGCAGTGAGGTGCATGCTGGGATTGCGTTCCTTCCTGAGAGAATGTGAGTGTCTGCCTCCTTTGCCTACACACACACACACACACACAGCCAGCCAGCCAGCCAGCCATAAAGAGTTTTGGAGGGTTAAGCCTGCTGCTCATGCTTTGCTGTTTGTATGCAAGATATGAAAGTAATGTGTGTGAAGCTCATTCATGGGAACGTCACTGTGGAGATGTGTGTAGGTTGATTGGTGAGAAGTGAGTGGTAAAGCATTTTAAGCGTTTTCATTATATTAAAGTTTAAAATGAGTTTTGGCTCTGAACAAGACATTTGAACTTTGTCATTTTCTGCAAAAAATATTTTAATATGAAAATTTAAGCAAAGGTCAGAGTTCAGCTGCGTGTGTGTTTGCGTGCACGCACGCACCAAGTAGAATCTGCCTAAAACTGTGTTGGGCTTTGGAGGTTTACTACTGTGTTTTGTTTTTTGTGGGATTTTTTTTCCTTTCTTTTCTTACTTTTACTGGGTCTTCCTGGATGGCGTAAAGAGTGTGTGTGTGTGTGTGTGTGTGTGTGTGTGTGTGTGTGTATGTGTGTGTTTGTGTGGGGAGGGGGGGTGGGGGCCATGAAATGGGGCCTCAACAGCAAGAAGCATGTAGGAAAGGGGTCTGTAGCAGCTCCACATTCCAAAGATTTTACTGTTTGTATGGGCAAAGGTTTGCTAATAGAGTGGAGAAACTTGGCCAACATCTTAACATATATTCTTTTAGGTTTGTAAATGCCAACAAAATGCTTTCAATGTAGTTAACAAAAATAAGAACTGGAATAAGAAAAAAGCAAGGGATGGATTTCCAGACCTATCAGATCCAGTTCAGCAGTTTCTGTGAAGTTTGTTCATTGCTAGCTGCAGGGAACGAGTGTGGGCTTTGTAACAACCGATGACCTAGGATGAGTCGTTTAAAAGCTAAAATCGAACAATGAACAAACCTGACCTGTATTCTGTGTCACATATGGTTAATTTATGATGGGTTTTCCTGAAAATTGTTTAGACTTAAAATTAAGTGCTTTTCCATGATTTTAAGTTGCTTTACGTTGGTTCCGTTTTATGCCATTTATTCAGTATCAGATGTGTAAACTAGCTTTTAGTAGTTGATTTTGGCCATTTAGGCTTTGTGACTGTTTTAAAATTGTGCACAATTAATGTAAGGGATTCTTGCTATTTAGCTGTGCTTGTTTTGACAACTTGTATTTGAATGGTGATATGGTGTATTGGGTCGGATATTTTTTAGCTTTGTTTAATTGTTTAGCTTGAGATTTATTGATGCAGAAGATCACAATATAGCACACCTTTTGTGGTTGTTCATAAGTACATTGTGTTTAATAGTATTGCTAGGCAACTTGTCAGTTATTGTAGATTAAAGCATGATCTGTATGATATCTCAAACTAACTTCTGGATTTAAAAGTAAATAAAAATGTCCTTTTCTCCTACTACATAAGAACCAGTGACATGGACACACACACAATTCCTGTCTGTAGGCTAACCTGTCACTATAGTAACCAGACCCCACACCCTGGGGGCACAAGGGACTCAGTTGCCCTAAAATAGGGCATTTGCAACCTCTTGCAGTCCCCTCCCTATACACTGCCCTCTTGTTTCTATAGGTTAATCCACTGGAGAGGAACATTCCATAGTGCGTTCCCACTGTAATGCAGGCTAGGGCTGGAAAAGCATGCCATTTCTACTAGTTTCGTGGGGGTGGAGGTGGGGCGGTAGCGTTTGGTGGGGAATTAAATGTCCTTTTAAATTTAAATGCTGTAACAGGCACATTTTTTTGTGTGTGTGTATTTGTGTATGTCATTTTAGATTTGTATACCAGCATATTGTCCTCTTTAAAGATTACCAAACTGTCCGTGGTGTTACCTGGATATTTTCATGGCAATTTTTAAGGCCAATAATTTGGCCAGTCACACGTCCATACATTTCTAATAAACATACAATGGGCAGCAGTGACGGTCCTGTAGAGTTCGCCAGTTTTATGATTTATGGTCATTAAATATGACAAATATACATTTTAGATAATTCCCTCTCTGCACACACGTGTGCATGCACACAACTATACGTACAAAAAATGTTTAATGCAAAACAGTGTTTTAATTTTTTATTTTAAAGAAAATAAATCTGTGCTCAACTTTCTACAGGAATCTAGAGTCTTAAAATTTTAGATGTCTTGTAGTGTGCCGCAGCACATTTATAGGAAAATCATGTTCTTTTTAAAAAAAAAAAAATTGTAATGTGTTTTTTTTGTAGCTACAGTTCTCTATAAATCAGCCATTTGGCCTCTTTAGTTAAATTAAGGAATGGCATAAATCCATTCTTCACAATCAGGAATGTTGTAAAAATGACTACTCATCAGTTCAGCACGCTAAAGAATTGCAGGGCTCTTTGTTTTGTGAAGAAGCATGCTGACTAACGTTGCATGTTTCTGTTGAGTGTCTCCTGAGCATTCTGACAAATCACATGTTCACACAGCACCACAAATCTCCGCAGGGTGCAGTGCAACTATCAGCGCGCCAATCACAGTTACTCAATTAGCGATTGCAGTGACACTATCCCTAAAAAATGACAGTTAAACAGCCGTGGGTTTGGTGTGTTTGAGATGCTAGCTAGTAGCTTTGATCTGACTGGCTGACCTGATGCATTGTACTGTGAGTATTTATTAATTTATTTTAATTTTTTTAAATCCCCCACGATACTCACTGTACAGTTTGTTCTTATAGGAAATTCTAGAGAACAGTGTTTATTAACATGAGGCCTGTTCTGTTTTGTGCATAATGCCACCTGTACGTTCAAGTAAATGTAGACAGACACACACACACACAGCATGAACTTTGGAGTCATGTAAAGCGGAGAGGTTCAGACTGCACAAATGTATACATGTATGACGGACGGTAGACTTAAAAAATGCTCTAGCATAAAGGGGGAGAGCTTGCCGTTCGTAGACAATTCCAAACATAACTAACAGCGAATTTATCATATAAATTTGTTCAGCTTAATTTGAAACTGTGGTGTAACAACAATGGTTAAAAACTTCATCCAAGAATGGAAAACTGCATTTTCCACATTGTTGATTTTACATTTTTGTTTGTAAGCATGTTTTTAGCATCAGCTAACCAGCTTCCTACTTTTATATTTGAAAATGAGCAAATACTTTTAATACGTGAATTGAATCATTTCTAATTAACTACATTGACTATTAGTTTTTAGGAGGCATTAAAAGAGTGGTTAATTCATCATTAAAGCTAGAAATAGAAAAGACCAGGGCGATGTATAAATAGTTTTGTATGGTGAGTGCTAAACTGTGAGGTCTTTGCTTTGTCACGGTGCACTGATTTAACTCTGCATGTCCATAAACCAATATTTACGGACGTTAAATATAATAGGAAGTCTGGGTAGTGTGTATAGAGATGGAGAAGAAATAAATAGCTAGTTAGTCGTCACGTTCCTTTAAGCTGTTGCTCGTTTGAATTTTTGGCTTTTGTTTCTTAAAAGTTTATGATTCCACTGCATTTTGTTGTCATTAGGTCAGGAGGGTCTGCTGAGAGGCTGATTGTATTTAAAGGCTGAACCTGAGCGATTGAGCAAGCACCATCAACAAACTCAGAGTTTGAGTTGATCCCATGATCTATAACTGCCATATTTGCAGGCAATGCTGTTTTTTTATTTTTATTTTTTTAGGGCCAGTGTATTGGCATTAGTAATAAGCAGTACTGGTAACATTTTAATGTGAATTTTTAGATCGTAATATAATGGCATTTAGTACCATTAAGGAGTCAGTTTTAGTAATTTGTGCCCTGCAACACTTAAATTTGACTGGTTTGTTTTCTCTTCCAAAAACGTCCAAAAAGGGAACCTTGCACAGCAGTGTAAATGTAAAGCAGACAGCTGTTTTCAGAAAGGGAATGTCCTAATCAGTTTTGTTGTTTATTTTTTATTTATTTATTTTTTTGCATTCTTTGAAAACCACACTAGGAAATGGCATGCATTGCAGTTAACTATGTTTATCCATCACTATTGCTAAAAATTAGTGTTGGGTGCACAGTATATCTCCTGGCACTAATCTGTACAAAGTTGAGACATCTGTAGTACTCTTGTGCTTTCGACATGCCTACTTGTTATCTCTACAGGTATTGGCAACCCACCTTTGTCCTGCTTCCCGTGACAGCTAGAGTGTCAACCAGATTACATACAGCATGCAAATAGAAAAGCAGGAAAAGGGCTCCTGTTTTTGCATGCATAAGGTTGATAATTAAGAATAGTTTTTACAGACTTGTACATTTTAGGTGCAATATCATTGTTAATACTGTGCTCATGGTTTGATTTTGATTTTCCATGTTGTCTTCACTCCACAGATCTCTTATTGTGCACTACATAGTTTGGTACATATTCGCTAGAATTTGTCATATGCGACTTGAGGGAGGGGATAGGGTGGGGGGATTTGTCTATAGCATTAGCTCATAATACTTTACTCTGTAATTCATAGTTTCCACAAAAGATGGTAAATAAACTGAGCATATTGCAAATACTTTTTAAATATCTGAAAACTGTTTAGCACTTTTTATTTTTACATTAAAATATATTAAGTGATAAACTAAAATAAGAAAATGACATGTCTAAAGTACTAACCTGGAAAGTAATGGCAACATAAATATATAAACAGTAAATAACCAGCAACCACACATGCCATAAATGTTCTCCTTTATGAAATTGTGTGTCAAAAATGAAATGATTAAATAATCCCTGACCAGTTGTTCTGGCATGCTTTCCACTGGGTGTAAGCATCAGCATATTAATTCTGCTTCATTGTTCAGACAGTCTGTTTCACGATTTCTATATATGCCAAGTAAAGTTTTTTAGTTGCACAGGTTGTCAAATGTAGAATCTGGCGTGTATTGATATCTTAAGGGGGTTCTGGTAATAACTGATGCCTAAATTGTTGTTGTTTTTGGCCCCGTACAGGAGTCTCTACAGGAGTGTTCTTGTTTAATTAATAATCTGTTTGTGTATGTATGGCAAAACATGATGCTGAATACTGGCAGACACATCGGCAATATAAGCAGTTAGTTTGGAAGGAAATGCACTTTTATGTTGGTGGATAAACTGGCTTATTTAAACGTCACACTGTTCAAACATTCAAAAGTTTTTTTTTTTTTTTGTCATAAGATGTACACCTTTGATTATCCAACATCAGTGATTCTATAAAAACCTGTCTGGTCAGCTTGCCAGGTGGGATTCGGTGGTCAAATCACCCCCCCACCCCACCCCAGTTTTCTCACTTTTGCGACGCAACATGGCCAAAAACTGTCTGACACAAAACAACCATTCAGAAGCCTACTATTGGCATGATGTATTAAAGGGGGTAATTAAAAAAAAAAACAGGGTCATGACATACAGTCTCTTGGGAAACACAAGTGTACGTTGGGTGGAGGAAACAATAGAAACCTGGCAAATTATCTTGCATCACAGAACTGTGATATTGGTGCTGACTCTTCTGTCGCACGCTCTCTTTAGAATGTCATCTGAAGAGCACAGTACATTTTTGATCTTATGTTGCATAAATGACTGCTTTGTCAATTAAAGTCTCTGTCTTTCTCTCTCTGTCTGTCTTTCTCTTTCTCGCTCTGTGTGTCTCGTGCTCTGTCTCTCTTTCTCTCTCTCTCTGTCTTTAACTTTGTCTGTCTCTCTCTCTCTCTCTCTCTCTGTCTCTCTCTCAGGAGCTGTAAATTGCAGATCAGGAATATTCCACCTCATATGCAGTGGGAGGTGAGTGAATGGCTATGCAGAGCTACAACAGTCAATAAAATATTACATTTCTATAAAGAAAACTCCCCCACCCAAGAGTTCTTTTAAAGCGCTTTTTATCCTTTGGGGTTAAAAAACTGCTTTTGTTACTGTACCTTTTTATGGTATGTAAATGGTCTTTAATTAACTTTAATATGAAGGTGTTATGATGATTAATATGAAGGACATTTGGCCATATTTAGGTTTACTCCCTCTGGAAGACTAGTAACTTCTTTTCACTTCAGCAATATCAGTCATTTGTCTAGGGGTGTTCTAACCTTTGCATACAACTGTAGGCTCAGAAAAACATTGATGTAATTCATCACAGTACCATTAAGTACCTCCAGGATTACACTACAACTTTTGTTCTCCCAGCTGTCAAAGTTACATCAAAGTATTTATTGCAGTTAATCTGGTTTTCAGGCCTTTTCTGGTATTTGTACTGAGTGACATCGATAGAATTGACTAGGGCTGTCTCTAGAAGTCGACGATTCGAATAGTCAGTCTGCAACCCTTCAAGTCGACTGACAACAATGACCCTTTTTTTTTTTTTTTTCCTCTGTAAAACAGACTAAAGCTTACAAAAATGCACAAGAACTTTAAGAATGTAAAAGACATTTTAATCATTATTAAAGGGGGATAATAAATATATATGTAAGTTCTAGCTGGGCTGTGACACATGCTTGCTAAAAAATTCAATCCACGTGACTACGTGGGCTGGCGGTTCACCCCTGAGGAAGCCATGAAGCTGAGAAACATGGCGGGAGCGATGTCTCAGAGGAAGTCTGGAGGAGCTTCTGAAGAAGACAATCGGAACAAATGAAACCGAATTCTGCTCCTTATTCAGTCAGACATCCAACACTGCTTCAAACGAGGGAGCTGACTTTCGTTTTAGACATGATGGCTGTTTGCGTTGAAGAAAAAATGGAGCGGAGATGTTTTTGTTATAATTCCATTATTTTAGAACCTAAATTACAGATATTTTTATTTATTCATCTACAGCTAAGATTATCTTTATTTAAGGATAAGTATAGTCATTTAATATGCCTGCCGATAAACGAGAGAGAATTATTTCAGCGCGGGGAATATAATAAACGGTTTCAGGTTTACCATTCTTTTCATCTAAAAATAATTTAAATATGGACTAATCTGGTTTTATTTAGCAGTTCATTATTTGAGAGATGAAAGCTGAAGGGACCTCCTACTGAAGAAGCTGTTAGAAGTTAAATTAATGAGACTATAAGCTGTAAGCGCTAATGTTTAGCATAAATACGAGCTGCTGCCCAACGCTACATCCTGTAATTAAATCAGGCTCCAGTTCAGATCGATCATATGCCCCGCCTCTTTTAGTTCAGAAATATGTTCCTGTGACTCTGCTGACTTTCTAAATGAGGAGGACATCAGATCTGAATCGTATGCAGATTGATTTACTGATTACCAGATAATGTACATGGAGAAAAAAACGTGAACGAATAGTCGAATCGTCAACCAAGACGGGCGAATCCGATTCGACTGACAAAATTGAGTCGGGTACAGCTCTAGTATTGACCCACCTCAATTACTAAATAAGCAGACCCAGTTTCACCAGGTCTCAATAATGCCTGAATAGGGTCTAGTTGCAACATCTCGGCCTCATCTACTCATGGTTTAATTTGATGAACTCTGGTTGGTGTTTTGTGCATGAATTCTGTTTCTCCCTTGTTTAAGTACGACCCATTTCCACTAATGTACCGATACTGGTGGTGCTTTTGTGATTAAACCCATACTTACTGATTGGCAAGAGGGTTCACCACAGGCTGATGACTGTCACTGTGCCCATGTTTTCTTAAAGTTAATGCAATGTTGGATTAATATATCCCACAATGGGAATCCCCCAAGAATACTGCTACCTTCTGAAATGTTCTCATACAAAAAGGAATTTGCAAGCACAAAAGAGTAGAACACATGCTCTTGATTGGAGCATCCTGTATGACTTTGTAACTAGCAGCGTATGGATAATAAAGGGGCTTGATTCCTGCTGTTAGTCACCTAATCGATTATTGCATGTGTGAAAGAGCTGGGGCTCATCTTGTGTAAAATGCAGAGTGTCGTTGCAGCAGCCTGTCTAGTTGAGTTAGATCTAGAATTACATGTACATTGTTTTGTGGTGCAAACTGCAAAGAAAATGAGTCCAGAGGCCAAAAAACTGCTCTTTGGCCTCCACCTGCTGAATGAAGTATGGAGCTCTTGCCCAATGCTGTGATTTAAAGCCCCTCTGATAACCCCCTGGTCTAGATCTCTTACTGCATGCCCCTCCTTGTGTGTGTGTGTGTGTGTGTGTGTGTGTGTGTGTGTGTGTTCTCCCCTCTTCTACTCACCAAAGGTGCTTTTTGTAAAATTAAAGCCTAAACAAAGTTTTTCAATTATGCCTTTCAGTATGTCTGGGTTTATGCTTCAGTTCAGCATTGCTGTAACTTTTCAGGTATTATGAACTAACTCCTGATATGTTGTAGGAAAATCCTCAGACAGAATAGCCTGTGTTCCGCCAGTGGCTCTTTACTAACCTTTTAAAAGTGCATATTATCCCGTTTAAATAAGGACGGTTTGCTGTAAATGGCGTTGGCAGTGGTGTAAACTGTGGTAGCAGAGTATTTGCCACAGATTGACGCTAGATTTGCTACAGTAAAGTAAGGTCATATGGGTTAATGGATTGGTCCGTTTGTGGTTCCGTAGTTTTAGTGGTGTTACGGCCACGATGAGGACTAAGAGCAACATCACAGAGGACACAGCCTAGGCTAACAATATGCTTGTTTTCCATGATGCTTAGAGATGTCCCCAAACTTAAACTTAAAAATATGTGCTATGTCAAAGGCCTGAACTTATTGTGTGTGGTGGGGGTTTCCCCTCCTACATGCATGTTTCAAGGAGAGCTCGAAGGATGGCACAAAAAAAACTGGGCTAAGCTACAGTTAGCTTAATTTCTTCTTATTCTGTGAATTATTTGTAAATGCCACAACATGATCGATTATATACCCATTTCAGGAGCTTACATTCGTTTCACTCTTTTAAGAAACCTGATAGACATGAGTACATATGGAGCTTTAACCTTGCCGCAGGCCGTTACTGTATGGAGCAACAGTAGGCTCGCAGAGCTGGGTTTAAAAAAAAAAAACAAAAACAAAAAAAATAATAAATGCCTAAATTTTATCTGCCGGATTTCAGTAACTTTGCGAAAGCGTTGTAATTTTTTGGCGGAATATACCTTTATATGTGTGTGTGTGTGTGTGTGTGTGTGTGTGTGTGTGTGTGTGTGTGTGTGTGTGTGTGTGTGTGTGTATATATATATATATATATATATTATATATATATATATATATATATATATATATATATATATATATATATATATATATATATATATATATATATATATAACCCTTTCATGCACGGACCAAGTGTGGTGTTCCTTAGCCATTGATGTGCTCAGTAGGCCTTTTGTCTTAATGCCATTCAGGATTGAACACGTGGTGCTCAGGGCTTAGGCCTTGTTCGCGCACGTGTGTGTAGTGGGGGTGCTGGTCTCTGTGTTTTGCATGATGGCCAAGCGAGCTTGGCTTGGATTTTTAACCCGCTGCCCCTGTATGCCTGCAAGCCCGCTCCATGTGTGGACTCATCACAAACTGTAGATCTACCCTCCCCCTCCTTCTCCCTTCAGATGAACTGGTTTTATAGAGGCAGCCACACCCCCTGTCTTCCTCCCCTCCTAACCCCACCACTAACCACCTCCACCATTTCCCTCTCATGAGACTACCTGAATCTCATTGGACGTTCTTACGTAGATTGACCGCTCACGTGTCCAATGGTTCCGGCTTTTCTTCTGCCGATTGGATTTCCAGATTGCGTGAGCACGGCCAATAGGAGGGCTTGAGGAAGAGGCGAAAGGAGGGGAAGTGGGCTTGTGCAGGGAGGAGTTGAGTATTGCATGGTGGATGTATAGAAGGGGTGTGTGCTTGAAGGCCTGGAGGCTTCCTTTTCCCTCCTCGTGCTCGCTCTTCCATATCACCGAAGAAGGGTGGTGGAGGGCCTGACAAAGGGTTGAGGCGGAAAAAGCGCAAGTCGAAGAGCGTCCTGGTTGGAAGACGGAAACATCTAGTGTTTATGTCTTAAAGCTGGACCCAGACTGTGAGGGTCTGTTTATTACAACGTGCAGATATCCAGTAATTACACAAGTAAAGGGATTGTAAAGCATGAGTAAATCATTGTTTAAGTGGCGGAGCCCTCGTTGCGAGAAGAGTCCGTGGATGCCCATTGTGTCATTTATCTCAAAGCTCCGGCAATTACAATAATTAGTCACGCTCTGCTCGGCGGATATTAGCTGAGTTGACCTTTTATAAACGTTACACTAACGCTGGACCTATCCTTTTGAGTGTGTTTGGTACGGCGGTCCATTTTACTAGAACTGGAGCTCCTAATTAGGATGGACACAGATACTGTATTCAGTAATATTGTTGCCGTCATTGATTGATTGATTGATTTTTTGATTTGCATTTTCTTAAGGCATTTGAACAAAGCATCTGTCCTGTCCATGAACTGAATGATTCCGTTTACACACTCTTGATAATCATGTGGTCATGTAAACGGCAAACTCCAGTTTCTTAGATCAGATTAAGGCCTAGAAATCTGATTAAGAAATGCAAAAATGAGAGCTAAATTTAGTCATTCTATTATTTGTCCATGTGTGAAGACAGATGGCTGTTCTATAAAATTGTTTTTATTATTATCATCTATATTCTTATAAAAATTTCACTGGCAAAAAAGATAATGGGATAACAGACAAAAAAACTGTCTGACTAATACTTGTGCTCTGTTTCATGATAAATGGGCCAAAAAAAATGCTCCAAAAAAAATATTTGGCTCTGCATATTATTATATAAATATAAATTAAATATTTTTAAAAATCATTAGTCTTTCTATTTTATACACAGTGAGGATGTCTTGTGGTCCTTGAAGCACTCGACATTAAGTCTTATTCCTGTAGCATTAGCTATAAGCCTTAAATAAGAAAAAAAAAAACATCGCTACTTATGTGATTTCTGTTGACTAAAATAGAATTTTAATTTTTTTTTAAGCTGGAAAAACACATAAATACATTTGTTAGTGTAATAAATACTTGATGTATTACATTTTTTAATAGCATTACGATGTTGCACTGTGTATTGTCAGTTTTTGTAAAAAAAAAATATAAATAAATTTTAAAAAACCTGCTGTGTATATCACACTTAACTTTCTCATCTGTTTCTCGCTGCAGGTACTAGATGGGTTATTGGCTCAGTATGGTGCAGTGGAGAGTTGTGAACAAGGTTTGTTGTTGATTTTATTTTTTAAAATCACTTTTATCTTTTCTCTTAACCTCAGCCTTTGTGTATACTGAACACACTTTCTCTTTCTCTGCCCACAGTCAACACAGACACAGAAACAGCCGTAGTCAATGTGCGATACAGTGCCAAGGAACAGGCTAGACAGTGAGTACACCACTCTGGAGGTCGAGCCAGCTCACTCAGCCTCTGACAGTGTGCTGTATCTGTCCAACTTAAGTGTGAAACTCAGTCCACTCCAAATGTGTTTCGGACTCGGTCAGACAGCGGTGCCTCATAATCTTACTGCTGCCACCTAATGACTGCTTAGAGGCACTGCAGGGTTCCGAGTTCGCGACATGCAGAGGTTCTGTAATTTCCTTTTCCGTAAGTGTGGATCGTCATAATTACATGTCAGGCTTCCCTGTTTATGTAAACTTAAATTTTAAAATTTCCCCATATCTGTTGGTCTAAGACTTGTTTTCTTTTTATTTAATAGCCACTTTAGTTCAGTGGTCCCCAGCCCTAGTATTGCCCAGTATTCTTATTTTTCTTTTTTTTTTTTTTTTTTGGCGTTCTCTTTTTCTGCTCGTACACATCTAATCAACTCATTAATAGGCCAATCCTGAGCTCCTCCTGAAGAGGGTGTTTCATCATCTGCACCTTTCATTTATGAGCAGTGCTGTGACTGGAAGTCTTAGTTTTCCTCTCAGTTGGGCTTGTAGACTTGCAGGAGTTTCCAGAGCAGCCCTCCAAATAATGGTCATTGTTTAGCTGTATAATCTACAAAACAAAAATGTGTTTGAAACAAACGTTTTTTTAAATTAAAACTAACTCTGTCATGTAGAAACTGGTTAACTTTCACTGCAATTTGTTTGTGCTTCAAATGGATTCTAATTTAGAGCCTCTAAGAGAGTGATTTAAATATAGGAGTGTTTCTGTGACAACACAGAAGCAGTTAATGTTAGAGGAGTGGTCTATAACCTCTAGCAGTGAGTTAACACCCACTGTACATACAGCAAGTGTCAGGTTTTCTTCAGTCAGTTGTTTTATTTTTTTCTGTTTGATGCTTGGTTTTTCTTGTGGTAAAAAACCTGTCCCAGCCATTTATCTTGCACACCATTCATATAATATAGTAAATATACAGTACAAAAAGACATTTATACTAATATAGACTTGTATAGTAATAGTAATAACATATTGCACTAAAAAAAAAGTCTTCTGCATATATATATATATTTTTTTTCTCCCCCCCGACCCCCCCCCCCCCCCTTCCAGAGCAGTGGAGAAGCTTAATGGTTTCATGATGGAGAATTACGCTCTGAAGGTTTCTTACATCCCAGACGAGACTGCTGTCGCTGATCCCTCCTCTGTGAACAGCAGGAGAGGCGCAGCTCCTCGGGGTCCGCCTCGTCAGGGCTCACCCTCACTGGGTGCCAGACCCAAACTGCAGTCTGATGTCCCACTACGCATGCTTGTACCCACCCAGTTTGTTGGTGCCATCATAGGCAAAGAGGGTGCCACCATCCGCAACATTACTAAACAGACACACTCAAAGTAAGGATGTCTGTTTTTGTTTGTTAGCTTTTTGTGTTTGTTTTAGTTTTGTGTGCTTGGTCACCATTGTGTGGTGTATTTGTGTAGCTCTTGAAACATTTTAACTGTGGATTTAAAACTTTCAGTACACAACATTTTTGCTTCACTGTCAGATTAAAACAACTGCATGAGTACTGTGTAGGTATGTTTCTATGTTGGGTATGAAACTATGTTAAGTATGTAACCATGTTGTTGTACCCTCAGATGTACAACAGTGGCTTGTTTACTATTAAGGCTTGCCAGGGTCAAGCTACAGGGCCTTTTAATCTCGGTGTATTAACATGGACCAGTTTGCTAGTTTAATGGTCTCGTTTATACTGTGTTATTTGGTGTTATGTAGGATTGATATCCATCGTAAAGAGAACGCAGGAGCAGCAGAAAAGCCCATCACTGTCCACTCTACCCCAGAAGGCTGCAGCTCTGCTTGTAAAAGAATCATGGAGATCATGCAGAAGGAGGCCCTAGACACCAAAATGTTAGTCTTGCATATTTTGCATGTGGTCACTGGTTTGTTGCGTTGTGTCTTTACTTAAGTGTCTTGATAAATCAATTACAACTTTTGTTTGCTCTTACCTGTGCTGCCTTTGACCTTTATTTTACACAGCGCTGAAGAGATTCCTCTGAAGATTTTGGCTCATAATAACTTTGTGGGACGTCTGATTGGAAAAGAGGGTCGCAACTTAAAAAAGATTGAACAAGACACTGGGACTAAAATTACCATCTCACCGTGAGTGAACCCTGCCGAATACTTCCTCTTCAAATTGTTTTAATTATTCAAAAGTTTTGATTGTCAGCAATCTAGATATTGTGCTTGAAATAAATATTTGTAGGAGAGCTTTTATGTTTTATAACTTGGTAAATATTATAATTGTGTCTATCTTGCTGTCTCCACTAGTTTGCAGGACCTGACTTTGTATAACCCAGAACGCACCATCACAGTGAAGGGCTCCATAGAGGCTTGTGCCAATGCTGAGGAAGAGCTTATGAAAAAAATCAGAGAGTCCTATGAGAATGACGTGGCTGCCATGAATGTATGTCGGCAACACACCTGCCACTTTTTTTTTTTTTTTTTTTTTTCCCATTTAGACATGTTTACTTTTTTTCTGACTGATAAAATCAGCAATAAAACAGCATTACAAACTAGTTGTAGACTGGTTTCTAACAACGTATCGTTGATATCTTCATATGCGTCTCTGCAGCTGCAGTCTAACCTGATCCCAGGGCTGAACCTGAATGCACTAGGTCTATTCCCTGTTGGGGCAAGTGGAGGCATGTCCCCCTCTGTGGTGCCAGGACCCCCTACTGGAGCACAAGCTGCCTATCCTTCGTTTGGGGTAAGTGTAAGAAGAGTAACATGGATGTATGCCTCGTAACACCATACTGAGCTATACAAATGCATCATTTTATTCTATGTATTCACTCTAGCATCGCACTCTGTGGGAGGCTTTCTTCAGTCTTTACACAGGCCTATTTTTATGTTCTACAGAGCTATATGAATGGCAGCATTGATGACAAAATTAACAGATTACTGCAGGGGCGTTCAGTGATTTCTCAGATACACCTGGTTTGAAGTACAAGTAAAGGGAAATCCTCAAATTGTGTTAGACCTCCAGGTCAAACAAATGGCCCCTGGAATACAGTATGGTTCTATAGAGGGCTTTTCAGTGAAAACTGGTGTTAGTTGCCATGTTTGTAATTTTGCAGCATTTAGCGACAGACAAGCGACACAACATTGCCCAGAAGCCTCAACAGCTAAATATAATGTAACCAGTTTTAGCAATCAGTGTCTCCACTCTTTGCCTTTTTAGCAGCTTGAATTTTTTTCAGAGACCTGCTTGATTTTTCAGGAAAATCTGCAATTTCTTTTACACTCCGAAGTGCAGTTTCAGAAGTGGGTTTTTCTGTTCCTTGTACTGCAAAGAACCCATTCAATGTTGAAATCTAAGCTCTAGACCTTAGAAATGAGCAGAAGAGCAGAAAAATACACACACACACACACCCCAACCATTGCGAGTCAGAGAGTGTGCGTACGATTGGGCACAGATGTGTGTTAATGTGTGTTTCTCCTGTAGTGCAGCGCATTTGGGAGCGAGGTGCCATTTTGGACCTCTGCACTGCCCTCCAGCAATAGCCCAGCCCTCTCTGTAAGTCCCACCCTCTCCCCCCCCCACCCCCACCCACAATGCACTGCACGGCTTGTGGCTGCCCGCTAGTGCTTGGCCAAAGGCCACGGACATTAGCCAGTGTCTCATATAGTTCCTGTCCCCCCAGGGAAGTGGCCAAGACCCCCCCCCACCTCCCCCGCCACCAACTAACACAGCTGCAGAGAAGTGTGTGTGTGTGTGTGCACGTGTGTGCCTGTTTTGCTTTTTTTAGTGCTTGGTGTGTGTTTCAAGAAAGGCATATGCTGGGGGAACACAACTGGTGTAATTGGCCAGTGCGTGTGTCATGTTAGCTAATGTGGATGAAACGGGACCAGATGGTGGTGCCTTCGGTTGCTTGCTCAGTGTCTTATGTTAGTGGGCTTTACTTGAAACCTTACTTCAAATTGTACGTGTCGGGTGTTTGCATATATATCCTTTGCATTTAATTGTGAGTGGGGCTTTTAATCTGTGCTGCTATAGTATTACTTACTTTGAATTATAACTCATGAATATGTAAAAGCAACGTTCTTACTGAGTGTGATGCATTAGTACGCAACTCCACATTTTAGTTTTGCTCTGGTTTGGCTGTTTGAGCAGTGCTTTGAAGCACAGCTTTTACAAGTGCTCTGGGTTTTAAATTAAAATAACCATCTTTGCTAAATTTCTGTTGAATACATAGATTAGAGCCTAATATATTTGCACATATCACACTTGATATTTCTTTCATTTCTTTTTTTTTTTTTTTTTTTTTTTAAAAGACACTGGTCTTCTTTGAAAAGGTTACCAAAGAATTTGTTGGTAAATTACAACAGATTGTGTAGATGAGTGTGGTGATCCAATTAAAATGACTAATTTAAGGAGAAATTACAGATGAGCATCAACCAATACACAGGGTTTTAGGACTGATGTTATCTGAAATTATGGCAGTATTATGCAATTTCTTGTGCACAGGCTTTTCACCTAAAATTGGTTTCAGGAGCACTTTTTTTCTTTTCTACTACACTACAGGTAAACATGTCTTCACTTTATGCTGACATTTCATGTTAATAGGATGTGTCCCCTGGTGCACTGACTCAAAATTGATGTATTTTGAATCTCCACTTCTCGTACACTAATCATAAATATTGAGAGCAACACAGTGACCTTGCAAAACAAACTGTTAAGTATTTGGTTTACTTTGACCTTTAGACCCTCAAGCCCATGTAAAACATGGAGTATCTGAGGCCTTGTAGCATTTTATAGGGTGGCTGGATGGGTCTCTTTTCCCAAAAAAAAAAAAAAGTTTGACTTTCACTTTTTTGTTTTTCAAGCAGCAGCAGCAGCCAGAGTCAGAGACCGTATATCTTTTTATCCCTGCCCTGGCGGTGGGTGCTATTATCGGCAAGCAGGGCCAGCACATAAAGCAGCTCAGCCGTTTCGCTGGTGCATCAATCAAGGTAAGTGATGGATTGAAATTATACTAGGTAAAATCAACTTTTGACTTCTTGCATATATTTAGAGGTTTTATGAAAAAGCTTATTTCATGATGTCTTTAATTTCCTTTCTTTGTTCCTTCTTGCTAGATTGCTCCAGCTGATGGAATGGATGCCAAGCAGAGGATGGTCATCATTACTGGACCACCTGAGGCACAATTCAAGGTGTTTGTCTTTAAAGCTTTTTGTAGGGTCATGACTGTAATAGTGCTTTGATTAATGTATTATTAGATTTAGTATCACGGTAGCACTAAAAAGCACAGACTTCGTCCAAAGAGTTTTAAGGCTTTTTCTGAATAGACACATACTTCCAAGACTGTCATTGACTTTCTGTGGCATGTTACACCTGAGGTCCACACCTTTTTTTCAGGTCAAGAAGACTGCAGTATCCTCTTTTTTGGCTCGAGGCTTTAATTTTGCCTGTATAATAATGCTGAACTGACAGTTAATTATGTCCGAGTTGATTAAAACAGTTCAAAAGCTGTTTACAATCTTATCTACAGGTGGTTCACAAGCGCCATGTTATTAGCTTCAGTTTTCCACACTTCAGATTTGTTGCAGCAGTACAGTTGATAATGTGGGCAGTTATGAAAAATTGCAGCTTTTTTTGTTAGTGTAGGCTGTAATAAAAATGCAGCTCTTGCAGTTTGAATGTTGCACACTCATAAATTGAGATTTTACTATGAAATCAATTTATCTTTCAGCCCCAATAGGACATTTACTAAGGTAGCTCTAAACTGCAGTTAAAAAGGACAGCCAAGGAAGTTGAAGGCATTGAAATGCCTAACATAAGCAAGGGGCTAATTGTCATTGTTATGCTTGGGTTCAGGCCAGTTAACCGACATGATGATGTAAGCAGTATGAGGGAAATTTTCTTGCACATTTTTTTAGTCTGGAAGTTTTCTTCAGTCGTAACTGATATATAGATAAAATCCAGCTATAACAGCTTGCTGAGGTGAGACAAAACATTTTAGTTCCTCCTCCCCCTGCCTCCCTTGGCCAACTCCCAGTGTTCTGTGAGAATGTATTCAGTCGCACATTTTGTTTTTCTTTCGTTCTGAACATGAGAAGAAATCACAGCTATGAAAAATAGTCTCCCCCTCACTGCCCTAGTGTAGTAACTGCACAATACTACATTGTCAAGTTCTTTATTTTATTTAATTTTTTGGTTAATTGGTTAAGTTTTTCCATGTTAAAAAATATAAGGGCATTGCTCTCCTAGCCTGGCTAGGGGGGGATGGGGCTAGCAGCTATAACAGCTTGCTGAGGTGGGACAAAACATTTTAGTTGTGTGGGGGAGTGGGACAATCTGTGCAGATTTGCTGTGGGAGCTGGTTGAAAGCTTCAGAGTGGGACCGAAAAAGTGGCACTCCATCATAAAGATTCCTAATTTGTATTATACAATGCTAAAGCAATTGTCATGTCATCAGGATTTGACGTATAAAATGTGATGGAGAAAAGTCTCTATTTGTGAGTGATGGTAACCTACTAGGCAGAATAATAGTTTGTAATCAATGACTTGTCTTGAAAGTCAACCTATTCTATGTTCTGTTTTAACATTATTATTTTTCTTCCTCTAAGGCTCAGGGACGAATCTTTGGAAAATTAAAGGAAGAGAACTTCTTTGGGCCAAAGGAAGAGGTCAAACTAGAAGCTCATATCAAAGTGCCATCATTTGCTGCTGGCAGGGTCATTGGCAAGGGAGGCAAAACGGTAAAATTTGGCTTAATAGTGTTTAAATCCTTAATCTGCTAAAATTATTTTTAGAATTTTCTAAAAGGAAATTCCCTGAATATTAACCTTCCTTGTTTCTAATGTCAAACATTTTGAATAATGTGGAGGCTTTGCTTAGTTGTTGGTTATGGGGAGAAAAAGAACAGGTTGATTATATTCCTAATAATAATACATAATAGTTGCATAGATAGTTGCTTCCCAGTACAACTGAACATATGCTTGGCCAGCTGACCCTCATATTTGCTCTCTGAATAGGAAATTTACAGATACTAATGCTTAGAAACTACAACCGAAATTTGTTCATGATGGTATGTTTGGTGAAGGCCAAGTGATTTTTGTGAGCCCTATTTTTAATATGTCTTTGGCTTTTACCTTGTTCAGCTTTTTGTTCTTTTTCGGAACAAAAGCAGCATCAGTGTCAGCAAAAACATTAACGATGAAAAACATGCAGCTGTTCATTGCTTGTAACTGACAGGCACATGCATTGATATGATGAGTATCAAACTAGCAACACAAAGAAAACAAGGTATTGAAGGCCATTTACAAACGTTAAAGTGAAGTACATCCCCATACCTATGGGAAACCTTTTAAATCCTAGGCTGGCTGAGAAGCTTATTCCTGCAGGAAACTGTATAACCCCCACCCTCCCTCATTGTTGATTATCATTTGCTTTCCTTGCATGCAAGCTCTTTCCTCTGAGGACATAAGGAAAAGATGCAATGATGAGATGTAACGCAGAGAAAACGCCAAATTTTTAAAAAGAAATTTAAAGAACCTGCCCTTATCCTTCTATTACCCTTCTATATCACTTATTTAATGAATCCATTAAGAACAGAAAGTGGAGCTACAGAATCACAGCCACAAATCTTAAACATAGAATCAATCAATGAGCCTTTATTTTCACTTGGAAATACACAAGATTATTTTCAGTGTGGTCAAGCAGCTACATCTTAAGAAACTGAAAAATAAAGTGGAGTTTAATCTTAAACATAAGACTACATGATTATATATTACGTAAAAAAAAAAAAAAAAAAAAAGTAAACATTTAAAATGATAGAGGGCCATGGCAAGAGTTTTAAGAGTTTCCTGACAGCTGCTCTGTGGCTAAAAGCACCTTTTGCCAGTTCAGTAAAAACACTCTCTACCTGACAGGTGATCCAGTCACTAGTGATTCGCCATAATTTATAGTCATCAAAAAAAAGTGATGTGCTGACATATGACCAGGGTGTATGTTATAAATAAAAATAAGCCAGTGTTATTCCCATTGTGTTGTCAGTGAGAGCCAAACAACATAGTCTGCAGTGATAAGTGTTTTAGAGGTCTCCAGTAATGAACCACTATGTGGAGTGGTAGGCTGAATCCAGTGGTTTAAGGGGCACTGGTTGCAAATTACATCACCATAGTCCAGGTTGCCTCAATGATTCTTTTTCTTGCATTTATGATGAAACAGAATTTGGCGTGCTAATTTTGTGCTTTAACCATTTCTGGCAATTTGATCTAGTATTGGAACATAATCCCACTGCTCAACATAATTACCTGTTTCACTTTCCTTTCTAGGTGAATGAACTACAGAATCTGACGAGTGCAGAGGTAGTTGTCCCACGGGATCAGACACCTGATGAAAATGAACAAGTGGTAGTGAAGATTACCGGCCACTTCTATGCAAGCCAGGTAACAGCGCATGGGTCACATTTCATTAGCAGTTTCCATGTATGTAATTAGAATGTAATTCTAAAAGTTACTTCTGTCTCCAGTTTACTTTTGTTTTAATGCATTTTTCTTTCTCCATTTATTTTCATAGATGGCTCAGCGAAAGATTCAGGAGATTCTTTCTCAGGTGAGGCGGCAACAGCAGCAGCCCAAGGCCTCGCCCACAGGCCCACCAATGGCCCGAAGGAAATAGAGCCACCACATCTTCACGGAGACAATCGGGATATGGGACATGCCCATCTTGGGGGTCTTGGGTTGCGCCTGACCCACACTTTTTTACACACTTCTCTCCCCCTCCTCCCCCCCGCCTCCCTCGGCCAACTCCCGGTGTTTCTGTGAGAATGTATTCAGTCGCACGTTTTGTTTTTCTTTTGTTCTGAACATGAGAAGAAATCACGGCTACGAAAAATAGTCTCCCCCTTACTGCCCTAGTGTAGTAACTGCACAATACTACGTTGTCAAGTTCTTTATTTTATTTAATTTTTTGGTTAATTGGTTAAGTTTTTCCATGTTAAAAAATATAAAGGCATTGCTCTCCTAGCCTGGCTAGGGGTGGGTGGGACTAGGGGTGGGGCCTAAGGGCTCTGGAATTGTGATGGGACTGTAAATGTGGCAGGGTTGGAAGTATTTTGTCCCAGTATTGATAGTGGCATTTTATAAATTCGGATGCATTTTATAAAGGGTGTGTGTGTGTGTGTGTGTGTATATGTATGCATGTGTGTATTTATATATATATATATATTACACACACACACTCACATATATATTAAAAAATGTGTAATGAAAGGAGGCGGAGCAACACTGCCACTTATGACTGAGGGAAGTGTTGATTGGTGTTGGCCAGGAAACCAAGTTAATATGCATTTTACTGATCTACCTCAGGCTAGAGTACCTCAGAAAAAAGAAGATATATATCTATATATATATATAAAATGTTCCTTTTTTTTATTTTGCTTTGTGGTATTTTGTATACTTTATAAAGCTAATAGTTCTTGAACATTTTTATTTTTTTAAGAAAATTTAGTCTGTTCTTAACATGCGAATCCTTAACCCCCACATTTGTTATGCTGCAGGCAATGAATAACTGTACATAAGAATGTCTGCACATCTGGGTATGAGTGGGGTTTAGGCATGTCGCTGTTGACTGCAGATGGGAGTATTAAAAGAAAAGCGCCTCAGTGTTGCGAGGAGCCACCATCCACTGAAAACATCAAAAAGTAAGATATAGATGCCGAATAATGCCAACCGTACATACTGCAGCAATGCCGTTTAATTTAGCATATACAATTAAAGTTTTGGTCGGTACGTTTTCTTGCGTGCATTTCGTTAGCGTTCAAGGAGTGACGGAGGTTTGCATTAGAGGTCAGGGATAACAATTTATGTCCTGCTGTAACCTCTCTGGTGCTCCTCCATCCTCCTCAACGCAGTTACTTGTATAGCAGATTAACATAGTCCAGCCCTTTGTGGTGAGTATGAGTAAATAAATGAGTATTTATTTTTGTTTTTTTTTTTCCCACTCTTTTCCCCACCTTTCTTCCTTGGGATAGTGCACATCAAGTCTTAGATGGCTTAATTGTTTATTTTTCTTTAATTTTCTGTTTTTGGGCTGGGCTCCATCACACCAGGCTTTTACACACTGCTAATATCTGTGTTGAGTGTCAGTCACTGCATGGTAAGGGTTGGGGAGTCACACTGTTAAAATGCTTTTGAGTTTTTGCTACACTTTACAATATTAACAAACGCGTCTGTATAACCAGCAATTATGTAGAAATGGACGTGAACAATTTCATTTTTGTTGTTTATAATTCAAAGTGACAAAAGCAAAAAAATGAATACCTAAAAAATAGATGATTCTTTTCACAAGAAAAATAGAGAAGTTTGAACTAATAAGAGACAATATTCCTTTGTTTTCATGCCGAATGTAAATATGATTTGATTGTGGTAAGAGTGTATTCATGCTTCCACACTAGTAAGAACGTCTACCTCAGCTGAGTCAAGGGTGGGTGGTGGTAAACCTCACACCTCCATCCACACCTCTAGCGCACGCAGTGATACCTCAAGTCCCTTGCAAGCACTTGTCTTCTGCCTTGGGTCTGTGCGTCGCGCCTTGCGCTGACAGGAGGGGCACAAGTGATGTGTTTTATTTTTTTTTTGTTTTTGGTTTTTTTTTGTTTTTGTTTTTCCTCCTACACCATGTCTGATCTACCTCTTAGATATGTATTTGAATTAGAGGCATATTAATATTTGTTAGAATCTAGGGTCACAGCACTCAGCTCTTTTTCCTACAGAAAAATAAAAGATAAATTTAAAAAAATCAATGTATGCTTAGATTTGAAAGATGAGTGATTTTAAGGTTATTTCATTTTGCCTGCATTGTATTCTCTGATAACTGACTTAAACCTCAACTCGTTGCTTTTTTTCCTGCTTCTTGGTTTTGGTGGTGTGGCTTCAGTGTATTGGGCTTTACTTCATGCATAGGTAACATCAAGACATTTGTTCATTTGGGATCTGATTAATAATGTTTTTTTTTTTTTTTTAATTTCTCTCTTTGATGGGCCTGCCTTCTTTCTGATTTGTACTATAAATGAAATCAGCTTTCTCCCCATTACTTGTCTTAAATGCACCATTTTCTTTGTTTCTTCTCCCTTTTGACTGAGATCTGATCCGATTTCTTGGCTGTGTGGAGTCGTGTTTCAGTGGGAATGTGATGTGGAATTTCTGGAAAGTGGTCTGATTTCAGCATGATGAGCAACAAACCCTCAGACGGTGCTTGTGCGCCCTCACACACCTCCACTTGTCAAATGCCTCTGAAAAAAAATTTATTAAAAAGTCTACTTGGCTCCTAGCATCTTGTTTGTGGCTCTTTATTTACTGATGGTTCATTACTGCATAAGGTTTAAGCACCTGAGAAATGTCTCAACAGAAAGCTGTTCATCTAGTGAATTTTTGTGGGCTCAGAAAAATGCTAATATTAGAATGAACACAGAAAAGCATGTAGATCTATAAACAATATGTCTGAATATTGATTTTACTTTTGTTGATTGTGTTTTCATTAATGGTTTTTCCTTTCCACTGCTCCTTGAGCAAGCCTGGTATTATTTGTAGTCTAACTTGTTTGGTATTTCAATAATTCATTATGTTAAATTGTGCTGGTGATGAAAACATTACTAACCGATGCAATGGCTGGGGGCATTGAGGAGACATCAGGAGCCAAACCTTGTCCTTTAAAACGAGATCACATCTTATCAAATCTTAACCAAAGAAGGTGGATAGATTTTAGCATTCGTTTTACATGTTCTTGCATGGTGTCCCAAAATACAAATGATTCAGTAGATTAACATGAACAAGCATTTGTCCCATGTACAGAAGTAAGATTTGCCTCTTCATATTTGTAGTGGGAAGTAGACAGGGACTCGCAGGTGCAACTCTGCAAGTTTTTATTTATTTTTTATTATAAACCCAGCTTGCTAATGATATCTGTCTCATTAACGGAAGCTTAGCACTAAAATGTCTGAGTAAGACTTGAAGGTTGTGACATTAATCACATGCTTGAGTTTAATTGATGTCTTTTGAAATATCCAGACAACTGAAACCCTGCTTTTTACTAAAAATATATATTTTTTAAATAGTATGTGTTTTTCTTGTTGGTATTACGGTGTTAAACAAGCAGTAGAGGACACTCTTATTTATTTATTTTTTTTCAGTTGCTGCTTAAGTATCGGGTCCACTGTCTTGGCTTGGATCAAAGCTGGTTTTATCACAAAGATTTCTTCCAAAATATTGCTCAGAAAACCAAACACTGGTTTTGATGTTTATTATAGTATTTTCAGTATTAATGTTAGTCACATTTAAATTTGCCCATGATTATAAGGGAAAATCTTTGAAACAAAAGAGACATATTGAAGGAATTTAAATGTAAACATTTTCTTTTTTTTAAATCTATGCAAGTTATAGACAAACCATTTATTAATGAGGAAAAATACAAAATAGCTAGCTAAGGAAATTAGTTTATCCAGCTCTTCAAAAACCATACACAATGCATCAAAAGCAAAACTCATGACTTTTTGCTCATCTTTCTGAAGTCCTTCCCTGTTTCACACTACCATCCACACTTTTTAATCCTAAACAATGTAGGTTTAGTTATGCTTAATCAGTAGAGAGCAGGATAATTCCATGCCACATCAAGCAGATTTATCTAAAAATATTAGTTCCTATATATTTATTTATATTTTTTGCAAAAGCATGTAGATATACTCAAGTATCCACGCATGTGAGTTCACAAACGCCTGTCCGTCAAAAGGCAGCTTCTCTCTTCGTTGGCTGGGAACAGTGCTGCTCTCAACTTGCTCAGCGGACTGCTTACCATAGTGCCTCCCTCAGCATCCTCCAGCAGGGACCGCCTTACTGGACGATACACTTTGTAGCGCCTATGACAACATGAGAGGAATGAAAAAGAAAAGAAATGAATTAGGTTTGCATATGCATACATGCCAAAGCAGACACACCTAATTCAGATATTGAGAAAACAATGACTATGTCATCAAGGCTTTAGTGTGTTGTGTTTACCTATACACCATGAAGGCGATGAAGGCAAAGATGGCCACTAGCACAGCAGTGGAGGACAGCACCACCTCAGCCACGCGTGGAGACTTGGACACACCTATGGTAGAAAAAGTTTGCACGCTTACCACCAATATAAACCTGCATTCTCATTAGTATATTCAACAAGTAAGAGCAGTTCAGTGGCTGTTTTATAGTTCTAGCCAAAGCTAAGTTTGCATGTGCTTTTCAGCTGATCAGTAAATAACAGGTTGGTATTTCTGTTTCAGTCAGTAGTGTGTTCTCGCATTTGATCCAATTGGGCTTGTAAAAAAACTCTCAACAAATCCTATTTCTTACCTTTGTCAGTGCTGTCACCGATAGTTACAGTGGTGGTAGCAAGTGCCAAGCCACCTGACACCCCTAAAGTGATGTTGACGCAGTAGGTGCCTGGCTGTTGGAATGAGCGTTTCAGGCTGACCTGACAGCCTTCAGCAGATGGATGCACCTCATCACAGATGATGCTCATTACCTGGTGGCAAGTAGAGTCAGCCACGGTGGTGCAAGCTGAAGTAGGGGAACTGGACCAGGAAGATAAGGATGTTATTCAGGATGAATGCTAAAACATCACACTAATACAGCATAATGTAATTAAGGTGTGAATACTGTACATGCTGATGCTTTTTTTACTTTTACATATAATGATTGGTTAATTTATATTATGTGAAAGTAGTATGTATGCTTGTGTACGTGTGTGCTGCCTACCGGCCTGAACATGTCACCACAAAGTTCACAGTGCTGTTGGTCACCTTGGCAGCAGACACTTCCAAAATTCTATTTGGCGGCAAGCTGTGCAGCAGAGTAGGACGATGTTCTGTCATGACATACAACAAAATGCTGATGTGAGACTTAACTGCAAAAAGAAAGATGACTGAAGTGATCAGTCTCCACTGCACAGCAAGGGCTCAACTGTGGAGAGTTCAATTTCCTTGACATGTACATCACTGACAACCTCAGTTGGACCTTTAACACCACCCATCTGAGCAAAAAAAAAAGCAACTTCACTTCCTGTGAAAAGAAAACCTCCCCAATTTCATTCTCACCACAGACCAGGGGTGTCTAATCTTATCCACAAAGGGCTGGAGTGGCAGCAGGTTTCATTCCAAACAAGCGGGAGATCTCATGATCTGCTGACTGAAGGCTGAGCAGATGATGAATCAGGTAGAATCAGGTGAGCTCTGACTCATTTGGAATGAAAACCTACAGCCAAACAGGCCCTTTGCGGATAAGATTGGACACCCCTGCTCTGCTATAGACCTTTCTCATGAACTGTTCAGTACTGAAGTATCAATGCCACAACCACTAGACTTATCTCCTGAGGAATAAAGGCAGCTGAACGTGCCCGTTTTGACTGATTACAATAAATATACAGAACCATCATTTCACACCTGCATATAAATTCTTAAAATCTTAATCTCTGAGTGCTTTTATGTGTTTATGTATACTGTTTTGCAGTCCCAGCATGTGTATTTGTCACATATATTTCACAGCTGTCATGAATCTGCACTTTTGTAGTAATGAAGAAAAAAAATCAGTTATATTGAGAATAACCACAATAGCCACTGGTTTTAAAAAATGAGTACAGAGTTTAAAATAGATTTTAGAGAGAGAGAGAGGCGGGGGGTGGGGGATTTATCTCCTCTGTGAGAAGACAAAACTGTACTATTAGTCTAAAATGATTATTAGCTAATGCTGAAAAGAACAAAAACTTTTCTGATTGCAGATTATATACATATAGAGTGGTCTTAGACATTTGCTCCATACTGTATTAAACTGTTGTATGTATTTGCATGTACTAAAAATTGAAATGAGTGCCACCTTACCAATTATGTTAATCTCGTTTTCAAACGCTCCGTAGATGTAGCGAAAACACGATTCTGTAAAGTGTGTGTGTCGCAGCATTGGTGGGAATGTGGGCTTGTCCCTGGTGGAGTTGATCCCTGGATTGGTACCTGTGGTCATCCCTGGATCAGTGGGGAAATGCTCAGTTGTGGGGACATCGGATGTCAATGGAATGTGCTGGGCAGTAGTGGGGGAAGGAGTGGTCACAACTGGTGAAAAAGTGAAAGAACTAATGCATATCAGCATTCTTTTCATATTGTTTGTTTTTATCTTCATTCTTTTAAATAAATGCACAGGCAGTCAGGCATATGATCTGCATTTTACCATTGGTGGTCTCCAGTTCAGCAGTGGTGGAATATTTACGATGTGGGGATGTGGCCGCTGCTGTCATAAGAAATACAGGACAATAATTTGATGAGTCACCTAAGGGTGTTATGTACAAAAAGCTGTTAACACTGTATATAATGTAGTCCTGACCTTGACTTGCCATTCTGTTGTGTGTGTGAATATTTTACCTGTAGTATGTGACTGTGTGAAATGCATGGCTGTTGGAGTGGGTGGAGGACATGGGATGCGGAACGCTGCTTCCACTAGAAGCTTCACTGTGACATTGCCAAGTGTACTGTAGGCATGGGTTGCCACATTGCTGTGTGTGACCAGCTGGTTGCCATCCCGGAAGTCCCATATAAAGTCAACTGCATCCGCAGTTTTCAAATAGTTACTTGGGTCATGAATCTGTACCTTGAAGATGATGTCAAACCCCTTAAAAAAGGCATTCCTCTCTGTAACGTTCACTGCTTCCTTTTGTGAAATATTCACAGCCACAGGGATCTTATCTGTAGGGTAAAAGAGAAAGTGCAAACATCTTATGACTTAAGATTTAGTTTTCTGTCCTAGCTGTTCCTTGTGGCTTTTATGCCTGGTGAATGCACATGGAACATGTGCTACATGTGTTACTGTGATGATTTCTTTGATGGAGGGAAGTATTACTATTGTTATTACTGTTGGCAAAAAACATAAACATACTTTTGACTGAATCGAAAGCCTTATGCCTAGCCCACACAGCAGGATGTCTCTCAGAACCAGAGATCAGAATTTCTCATGGCCAAATGTGACTTTAGATCAAGCAAACACAGCAGATGAAAGCAGAGCATACTTGTTTGCTAGTTTAGCAGCATAATCGCAGCTCTTTTCAAGATTTTTCATCCACAACGTCAATGTTGTGTGTTATAGCATTGAATGGGTTTATACTACATATATATATGCTACAAGATGCCGAGTTGTTAAACGTGTTAAATATCTATTCTTCAGAATCAGAGAAACCACAACTGGATTGTGAGTAGGGAGGTAAACCTCTCTACACACTCCATACCGCACGATAATCTTAAGACCTGCCTTAAATCTGCACATTATTTGCTACCATTGTAAAGGGACGAATCAGATTTAAAACAGGTCTGACTGTCCTATCATACGGGCCAGGCAATTAACACAACCATGTGTTTGTAATCCTGTTTTGTGTATGTGTGCACCCTGTGATATTAGCTACTGACCTGTGATAAAAAACACAGTGTTATCAGTGGAGAGCGGACTGTACTTCCTGCGCTCACGCTTACGATACACCATGACCTCCATCATGCCAGCTCCAAACGTAAAGTTAGTGGTATTGAGTGTCAGACTGGAGGAAGAACCATCACATGTTTCAAAATATTGACCTAAAAGACAGACAGAAAGAACGGTTGATGTGTAATGCTTTGCAGTATATGCATATAAGAAAATTATATAAACAAAGGACCACTGTTTGCATCTTACCCAATGTATGCCACACATAGACGTAGCCCCTCCGCCTCCAGTCGTTGTGTTGTGGGAATGGCTTGCCATCAGGGAACACATTGCAAAGCTTCAGATCTGTACACTTTCCAAAGCCATAATCGTCCAACAAGGAAGTCCAGCTGAAGGCATAACCAGATTGCATCTGCCCATTGGCTGCTGACCCCATAAAAGAAGCTTGAGGTTATGTTTAGGAAGCATATGTGTTTAAAATTCAAGATGAACAGAAAACAGTCAGTTACACAATGAAATCCTTAGTCTGCATTCCTTCCAGTCAAAAGCAAATATGTTACAGGTATTATACGCAGTTTATAAATAAGACTATACAAAGAGAGATGAAGTGTAGCAAATGTGTGTAATGTTCAGCATTTTTCTAAATATCAGTACTTAAACATACTCATGTAAGTTGATGAGGTCAGTACAGTACTGCATTCGGACTCGGTATAGGAGATATAATGTATATATACATAAAAATATTCGAGCTAATCTGAATTTAAGGATAGATTACAGATACTAATTTACATACAGTATCTATAACCTCAGCAACATGTGAACCTATGTGTGAACTTTCAGTGGTGAATGAACCCATACAGTGTTTGTGTCCATCAAGACTTGATGAACTCTGTAGGTTGCCCATATTAAGGTAGCAGCAACCAGACCTGAGGCTTCGCCCCTCCATTGGCTCGTTCGCCCGTGGTTGTGCGAGGGGCGTGGCCATTAAAAAAAGAGACTGTATCTTTACGTATCTGCGTGCTGTACGTGCTTTATAGTGCATTGTTGCACTATGTGGTTACGTAGGTACGAGAGATGCTTGGCCGGAAATGACCTGTCTGACGTGTATAGTGTGGTGTTTCTCGCTGCTGCTGTGTTCAGTAGAAAATCGTTGCTTTAAAGCGTTCTGTTTCTCGTGGCTTCATTTTGTACTGTAGACTACTGTAGCTCAATTAAAGCGAGACTAAAGCCAATTGAAAACTTGAACTTAGAGCAGAGGTAATGACAGTAATACAGATTTAGTGCAAACAGCTAAATTTGGTCGCCGTTTATTCGTTCGCCTCTTCGACTATTTATTCGTTCGCCACCTGTTATGTAACTGTTTTAACGAAATTATATTAATGGGATGAGTGGGGCCGCGGACTCGAAAGCCAAACTTAAACAAGCCCACACTTACTGATTTACCTCGCTACATAAATAACCTTTATTTACGCTTAACAGTACGATCACTAACAAGTCGTCACATCTACCAGTCCCAACACGCTGTTAAAAAGCTCTGAAAGTAATTCAGTGCACAAGCGCCGCGGCTGCCATATCCCGTTTGGCACGCACTCGACGGACTAGGAACAAGAGTGACTCTGGGGGTGAATGTCAATAACAGTGTCAACAAAATAAAATAATAAGGAAATCGTGAATTCAGTATTTAAAATATTTTGTTTGTAGTCGTGATGCAGAGCCCTGTGGGTTTTTTTTTGTCCTACAGGTTTATAGTTCTGCGCTTTTAAAAAAAACTCTATTGAGTTAAGCCTTTATAGATGAGACAAGAAGCACCTGACGCCTCCACCATACCGTCCTCGCAGTGCTCGTCGTAGACCAGGTTTCCGCTGGGATCTTCTCTCTGGCACGCGGGGAACTCAAGCCGGGCGGTGAAGGTGATGAGCGAGCCGTTCATGGCTGGGCTGTCGCTCGTGAGGCGCACGCGAGGCGCTTTACCTGAGGAAAGAAATAGAACGTCACGTGATGCGAGAACATGGCGGGAACGTCTGAAACACTTCTGAAGTGAAAACAAGTCTTACCGCGTCTGTGTGTGAGCTCCCGCGTGAAAGGAGGATAGAGAGCTTCATCCCACGAGTTGGTGTCCGGATCCCAACCCGGAATCGGGAAGGGAAATGGAGAACTGTGCTTGTGGGGAAACATGTCTCTATAAGCTGAAGGAGAGAGACGAGAGGATTTCGATAAATAAGTACTTCTGGTGATACTTTTATTTTTATCCATGAAGATGTGTATTTGCGAATTACTCGTTGAATCAGTTCTGTCGCTGGTTTATCTCACAGATCCAACTTCTCACACCTCACTTCCGAAATGTACCATTTTATTTCAGACCAAAAAGATACAAACAAAGAAAAATAGTCTAAAAATCTGTTGATGCTGTTCTTATTAAATGCCGCTGCAGTTGAAGTGCTTCATGAAACAACAAAGTGCTGAATTTTGATCTGATATTTTTCACTTCTCTGTGTTTTTAACAGATACTGCTCGAATCATTGTCAAAATAGTTTTAACTCAGTGTAGTATTAGGGTCTAGCCTACAGGACAACGGAAAACACCAAACTGGTGCAGACAGAAGTTCAGCTCTAAACATGGTTATAGTGCGAAAATTAAAACAGGTTTATTACTTGAATGCATTTCAGTTTTTAATCAGCTCCCGGAAATGACACACGATTTAACAGTGTAGCCGGTGTTTAGTACATTTGTACATTAATAGCAATTAAACCGATTGACCAATTTTCGATTCCTCACGTACTGTTACTATTTATAATGTCGCTATAAATATGCTAATAAACGAAATAGTCGAGATCTGAGCGAATAATTCAACAAGAGTCGAAACAACGCTGAAACAACCCTTTCGCAGAGACAGAATGTAAGGAGTCAGTAGTAAGACCGACTGAATTGTTTTGGAGTTGCTCGCGCTTAACGCGGATAATTGGGCTCATGAGACTAAAACCGCGTGCTACCACGAATAAGACGACGGGAGAAACAAGTATCTCCAAAATGGCAACTTTACAGAAGAGGCCAAAAACCACATTAAATCTGAATGCAAGTCAATGAAACCAGACGTCTTGCCAAACACTTTGGGGCCATTTCTGTTGGTTCATTCATCATGCAATTCTCACACAGAGGAAAAGGCAGCTGCTGTGTTCAAATGATATATAAAAGTCAAAATGGACAAAATTGGAAATACATGTTTTTCATTGGACAGCGACGATATGCAGTTTAATTACTAAAGAAACATTTTTAAACAGCCTTTCTCACGAACCCTGTGTATTTGGTCATCAGTTCCGTACAGAATGATTAGTTTGTACTGATTTGTATTACCTAGCGTTCCCTCGATTAAAAAAAAACGTAAATTGGTCTTACTTTTCTTGCACTCCGTCCCGGCCGCTAAGACCGCGCAAACCAGCGCGAAAATCATCTCCAGACGCCCCATGCTGAGGATGCTACCGTGTGTCCACATCGAGTATCCTGTTTTGTGTTCTGTGAGCGGAACTCGAGTCTCTCCACAGGTTTTCTTTCTCTCTCTCTCTCTCTCTCTCTCTCTCTCTCTCTCTCTCTCTCTCTCTCTCTCTCTCTCTCTCTCTCTCTCTCTAATTTAATATCGGCCGCGCGCGTCATGTGCCATTTCGTAACGAGACGCGTCTCATCGTTCATTAGTGAATGGGCGCGCGCGGGGCTCCTGACTCACCCCTACCCTAACTGACGTGTTTATCTCAGACTTCTAAAACGAATACAGTCCGTTTTGACTTCTCACAATGATAGCCTTTCCGAATTGTATTTACTCGGAAACGTATCAACGCATAACATACAGACACTGCTTATATTACAAACACTGTGTTTGTTTTAAAGGCGATTCTGTTTTTCTCTTAAAACGGGTGATTAAATCATTAAGATGTAAGCAAAGTCTTTCAGTGTGATTTAAAATGAAATCCTCCATTCTCGTACGTGTACCGAGTCATAATAGTCACAAAACGTTGAGCCCCATTAACCTTCCATACAGACAAGTTATACAGTGCGTGGTGTCTGGGACAATGTTTTACGATAGTTCTTATATTATATTTCAGCATGTAAAAGGGAAGTATCCCAAACAAAGCAGTGCTGGTTGTCAATGACAGTGTATGGATATAACTGTAATTTGTGAGCCCTGGCACTTTTAGTCTGTACCACTGTAAGGACAATTAGAGTTGTTAAATGTCTCTATTGTAAATCTACAACAAGATCAGACCACTCTGAATTACTTTGTATAATTGAGCTATATAGCTATATATATAAAAAAACACACATTTAATGTCTTCAAATGTATCCCAAAACCCATGAATGCTACTGCATAACTTGGGCTTTTCATTTTGTGGTGAAAATAACTGTAGGCCATTACTTCCCAGTTCTGTCAACCATACATCACATAGCAATAAGGAATAATCAAAAGTGAAATGATTTGTAATACTGCTGCTTACAGTATATCTTATGAGAAGCAGCATGGAAAAGTCTATTGAAGTTCATTTGTATTGTAGTATTGTTTTCTTTATTGTTAATCATAGCTCAGTCTTGCACATTACAATAGTAGGAGATATGGGCAGATTGTTAATTGTCAATAGTTCTTAGCAGAGGTGGGAGTCACACACATGTGCAAGTCACAAACAAGTCTCAAGTCGTAACCTTAAAGTCTCAAGAAAGTTAATGCAGGAAGATTCAAGCAAGCAAATTTCTCCTTGACCATTTTAGCTCGTCTGTTAAAGATGTTTCTTATATGAAACAGCATCATTGTATTACAGCATGACAAGCCAGAGCAAAATAGTGATGTAAAAAATTACTATATACCCAATAACATATCTATACACCTGATCTCCATATGAACAATACTGAGCGACTGAGGCAATATAACTAAACACATAAAACATTAATTACAACCAAAAAAGCCTAAAATTAAAATCAGGTGAACCACCATCAGCTGCTAATCATTAGAACATGGTTAGGAGGATTCTGGAGGAGCAGGTCTTATTTAAACCTCAGATATTTGGGTTGGTTTGCTCCTGATTGTTGAAGTGCGTGATATTAACATAGTCAAATCTAAGAAGTTCTCTGGCCTTCAAAAAGAAGGTTGTAGATGTGTATCAGTCCGGGATAAAATTTAATGCAATTAAAAACCAGCTGTTCTACTGTTCACAAAATAATTTACCAATGAAACACCTAGCAATGTTGCCAGGTCCGGCCGTCCTAGCAAGTTCAGCCCAAGAGCAGAGCACAGGATGCGTAAAGAGTCTCAAAAGAGTCTCTTAAACATCATCACAAGACCTACAGGTAGTTCTTACCACAGGTGATGTTCACGTATCTGCCATCAGAAAAAGACTGCATGGATGCACTGTGCAGCATTCGTACTAAAGATACGTTACTTTAGTGCTCATGGATGTATGGATGTCTCACAATAGTAATTTATTAAATATATAAATGTACAAAAATTCAACCCTGGTCTATCTTACCAAACTAAACATTGTTATGTAATAGTAATTAAATACTTTATATTAAAAAAAAACTAATTCAAGTTAACCTATATCCTTCCAAAGCTAAGTTTGTAGTGTGTTTCTAAGATGTGTTTTGGTTTTTGCAGTAGGTGTGTGTTGTGTCTCGATAAGTTTATGGCAGGTTTTGGTTATGTTTTTACTATGTATATCTTTCACATGTTCTGTGTCAGTATGTGTCAAGTCTTTATAAACATCAACAGGCTCAACAGAGACGGTCCCTTGCCGTATTCCGCGCTTCCTGCCGCGATTCTGGCTATTTTAATCTAATGTAATTGACAAAATAAAAAAAGTAATTTCGAGTCATCTGCCTCAAGACAAAGTCATGTCTCAAGAATCCCAAACGTCGAGTCTTTTGTCACGGTTAGTCCTCAAATTTGCTCCAACTCTAGACTTCCTTTTGAGAACGAATCCTTGCATTCATCTTGAGTACCAAGTGCTGTTGAATGTCTACATTGTTATGACACTGAATACAGTATTTTGCCTCTTAAATAAAAGTGGTTGACACTGGTGTAAATAGGCACATTACAGGCCATTAATTTGCCCGCTCACATATTAATCAAGCTAATAAATTGCTTCAACAGATTCAAATTCCGACTTATAGCAGAATGAGGAACAGGACCTGCAGAATCATATTTCATAACAGACACAAGTTGGGCAAGTGGAACCATCGGGCATCATGAAATATGCATCTTCCTGCAATCAACCTGTGATTTGGAGCAGGCAAAAGCAGGCTAATTAGCCCTTAGTCCTTAATTTCCCTTTTCATGTTAATGTTCCAGCAGTTCCACATGCAGTTCAGTCCTGAGGAGTTTATTTTTTGAGGAACAAAAAGCAGGACTAAGAATTATTTACAGATATTATAAACAGATATATTGCTTTGTGAATTGTTTTCAAAGTCACACTGTAGAAATGAAATAAAGATTCCACCATTTTTTTTCCTCAAGTAATTGAATTTTTTTTATGTGAATGGATTTTTGTGTGGAGAAACTTATCACATACCTTATTTAATTTACTATCGAAGGCAGACAGTAAATCGACACGGCTTCTGAGTTTTTATAAGTAGTGTTGTTTCCCCCCTCAACAGCCCCCATGTATTTCCATGAATACAATAGGATGAAGAAAATCTGGTATGTGTAGTCATACGAGAAAAAGTTTATTGTGATAGACCAACGGAATGGATTTAATTGTGTCATAGTACAAGTTAATTTTATTTGGTTATTTCCTGAGTATATGATTCATGTCAATGTCAACAGAAATGCATATGGTAACCTTATATATTTAAAATAACAGAGAGAGAGAGAGAGAGGGAGTGGGGGGGAGGGAGGGAGGGAGGGAGGGAGGGGGAGGAAGGAAGAGAGAAAGAGAGAGAGAGAGAGAGAGAGAGAGAGAGAGAGAGAGAGAGAGAGAGAGAGAGAGAGAGAGAGAGAGAGAGTGCGCATACGCAATTGTGTGCCTCGGAACTACTTCCAGGGGGAGAGAGAAAAAGAGAGCATACGCAATCGTGTGCCTCGGAACTACTTCCAGGGTGAGACCGGACGAATAAACATTGGAGCTAAGCTAACACGCAAAGTGCTGTTCGGCGGTGTTCCTATTTGCTTGTGCTCTGTTTACTCGACGACCATCTAGTCTAGTGGAGACCTACCGGTATTCAGCACAGGCCACACTGTAGCGAGACACTTCGAGGTCGTCAACGTTAAGCCTAGCCTGAAGTATTTACGCCGGACTGACGCGGCTAATGTTAGTGAGGTCATCATCAAGCTTTAATCTTTGTAGCCTTCGTCTGTCACATATCGGACACTTGAAAAACACCGCCAAGTTAGGGCGCAAATTGGAGCGCGACCTGCAACGTAAGGCTGTATGTACTAGTTACGAAAACGGAAAGCTAAAACGTACCCCAC
Organism: Prochilodus magdalenae; assembly: GCA_024036415.1. Classification (NCBI taxonomy): domain Eukaryota; kingdom Metazoa; phylum Chordata; class Actinopteri; order Characiformes; family Prochilodontidae; genus Prochilodus; species Prochilodus magdalenae. The sequence goes on along the minus strand of JAMWET010005750.1, from coordinate 124,653 downwards.
CTCACGTTCATATAGCCTGCTGACCGAAATGTAGGAGTAGTTATTTCGATTACTCTTTTTTTTTTCCATCTGGTTAATGAACGTCTCTGTTTAACGCACAGTCTTTAATGTTTGTTATTAACTTTATGCGAATATTAGTTGATAGCTAACGTCTCTGTCTCTGGCTTGTGGCGCTGTTAGTTATCCTGTAACTGAAGAGAGACAGAGCCCTAAGTGCAAACTCCAGCTCCCCCTGCCATGAACATCTCTTGGTTTTTGAAAACGGCGGCTAGGAGTGTGGTGGGGAATGTGGGGTCAGTACTGACCAGATCTGGGGTTCCGTGTTCATCTAAAATTATACGGTGAGTACATGACCTCACTGTCAGCTGTTTTAATCTGTTACATGACAAAACTGATCGACATGGAGGGACATGTTAACTATATGTGCAAGATCCAATAATGCTATCGTAATGTGTTTGTTTGGTCATTTGGACCCTGCAGGCAAATGGTCGGCTTAGGCGGGTCTGTGTACTGTGTTGTTATTGTTGCAGTTATTGAACTCTGTTAGCTAACTTGTCATTTTTTTGTCCCCAAGCAAAATGTCTAGACAAGCTGACCACCTTGAAAGGACGGCTAGTGTTTACAGGCAAGAGGTGAGTACCTGCAGTCACTCAGGTACTGAGTGTAATATCTGATACTTTTATTAGTAATCTGAATCCTCTGCAAACATGTTAAACTGTCAAACTCAGGTTGATCATATAAGAGACTTTAATATCAGCCATATATAAACATTTTAGGACTTCAAAAACAGTGGATCTCACGACTTTATGATTCCCTGGTCAGTTAGAGGCTTTACACATATTACAGGCAACAGCTTTTTCATTCTATTCAGCTGTTTCTTTTACTCTCTAGTAAACAATGTTCCTAGAATGTTTTCTTTGTGTCATTTTATAGCATTTGGTTCAGACCCACAGGTGTCTGGAGTAAAATGTATTTAGGTGAGAGGTGATGTGCCACATGCTGGTGTGATGTATTTGACTTATGCTCTAGTCCCACTCTCTGGCTTTTCATTCAATTAGGAGCAACAATTTCGACAATTACGGACCATCCCATACCAATTCACTAGCAAGCATGCTGTTGTTTTGGCTCTGTTCTTCACCACATTGATCCTTGGTGCTGAAGCTTCAAAGCATATGTCAAAAAAATTCCTTTTACTTTGAAGAATTGTATTGATGGTTTGTTCATGTTCCAATACACATGTGACTAATGACGGCTGCTGCACACAACAATGTAACTGAAAACAAAGCAGCCAGGGTTTCCTTGGTTTTAAGCCAATACCCAACACATGCATGGCTTGCATTCTAAAACATTGTGTATGTCAGGAGAGTTGATATGAAGGCCAGCTGTAGACATTAAATTTAACTGTGTGTGATGTCATTGTTTAACACACCCCTGCATCTCCTTTATTAAGAAATACTAGTGTTTATGCTTTAGAAATGAATTCTATACTTTTACTAGGAAATACAGATTTCTGTGCTATAAACATCCTAAAACTCCTCCCAGGCCAGAATAAATTTATAGACCACCAGGTGTCATTAATGTGCTCTGCTTTCAAGAACAGAAAGTTACAGCGTTCCTTTTTAAAATGTTCTCTTCTCCTGCCTCAGTCCAGATTTTCCCTCTGCAGGCTGTTCTTGTTTGTTATAGGCACCATTTAATGGAAAGCTGTCAAAAGCTGTTATAATTTGTGGTAATTAAAAAGAATATGTGTGTTGACAGGCCCTGTTCCCCGCACGAGTTTGTAGCATCACAAACGAGTCAGACACAGTAAAGAGATTGCAGCTAGAGGTGCCACATCCTGACTTCAACTTTCGTGCTGGCCAGTGGTAAGAACTGAAATTGTTACATGATTAGCACAAATGGCGGTTAATTTGAGGTTCATTCATTAGACTTCTAATGGAACTGTGATTGTCTCACTGACGTACACACATGCTTAAATGCCCGATGACTGCTAGGGACAATGAATTGGTGTGAAGTGGAATTGATTTATATTAAGAATGAATAATGCAGAAAAGAAGTGTTTGCACCAGAAGGCCAGTAGAGGGTGCCGTAGGCATAAGACCCTGATTTTGGACTTCCAAAACAGAGGCTTTAAACTGACCACAAACATGTAACTGGTAATGTATGATGTGATAGTTTCTGCTACCACCCAAACACAGGCAGCCTGAAAGGGATGAAGCCAGTGAGATTAGCATCTTAAGTGCCCTGAAGCGCATACTATATGATGTAGGACTTTTACTTTACTTTTTACATCTTTACTTGCTGTTTTTTTTCCTTCTATCATCAGTTTTGTCTTCAGTAAGTGGACAGCATACAAAATCATGTTGAGGTCAGGTAACTGACTTGGCCAATAAAAACATCAAATTTTTTGCATTCTTGGGTTGTTTTTGCTGTATGGGTCATTAGGTCATTATCAGTTTATACTGTGAGGCAGTGTCCTATCTAGGGCTGCAACAACGAATCGATAAAATCGATAATAATCGATTATTAAAAGTGTTGGCAACGAATTTCATTATCGATTCGTTGTGTCGCACGATGCCTTGTCATATCCGCTTACGTCACCCGCGGCGCTTCGTCCACGCTGGAAAAAGTAAATAAATAAGAGCGAGTTGAACGGAGCGAGGCGGAGCCAGAATCTCTCAAATAAGTTTAATATTAAGAAGTAAATAAATTCCACAAATTAAATATGACCGACGCAGAGAAGAAGGTTCGGCTTAAATCTTCCAAAGTGTGGGAGCACTTCACGCTTCACACAACTAAAAAATGTGTAACATGCAAGCTTCGCAAAACTGATTTGTTCTGGCACGGGAGCACCACGGTGATGATACAGCACCTGAAACGGAAACATGTTGGAGTCACCGATGAGGATGAAGGGAGCTCAACAGCAGGGTAAGTCATTACAATATCCCGAGTTTGTTCCGTTTTGAAGTGAGGAAACCGAACAGCGCACTCACACTGTGTGAACCGGCATAGCGCGGTTCATGCTGTTTTTTGCGTGTTACCCGGATAATTAACAGGGATGGAGTACGTGTGTGTGTTGCTTATTATTTCAGTTTAATTAACTTAAGCAGTGTTTAATGTGCTTTATAAATACATATAACCTGTACATAATGGTGGTAATGATTAAGCTTCAGGTTTTAATTTTCTGACAAACTATGAGTGAAGACACTGCACTGTATAATAACATAATAATTTAGACAGGGATTACGATAACATATTAGAGCTACTCAAATTAATCTAATTATGTATTTTTTACACACTATGCTACATATTGTGCCAATGGGTGTGTATCCTGTGTTTAATTGCTCTTTGGGCTACTTACATGCCTTAACCTAATACTGTAAATAAAACCAGACATTTATTAATCTGTAAATTGTGCTATAACACATACTCATACTATACTGTCTCTTATTCCAGAAAGAAACAGCAAACAATAACAGGCTTCATGATGAGAAAGACATGTACACCACAACAAGCAGCTGTCTTGACTAAAAGCATCCTCAACATGATCATCACTGGCATGAGGTCTCTGTCCATGGTTGAAGATGAAGGCTTCAATAGAATGATCTGCACCTTTAATCCAGGTTACACTCTTCCCTCAAGGACCCATTTTACAAAGCTCATGGAGAGAAAATATGAAGAGACTTTCATGGAAGTGAGGACTGCAATTAACACAAATCACAGCAAACTTGCTCTCACTGCTGATATATGGACAAGTGTAGCCAGTGAAGCCTGTCTTGGGATCACCTGCCATTACATCACAGATGACTTGAGGTCCACCCAGAGTGCTGCCTTTGAGTCAGCCCCACTCCAGGCTTTCCAACTGACTGCTACAGAGCATCTACAGGAACGATGGAGAGAGGAGACTTCTTTCTCAGATACAGCTCCTAACACAGTGCTTCTTGCGACGGCCCTTGACCCAAGGTTTAGGAGACTTAAGTTTCTTTCACCTGAAGAAGTCCTACATGTCCAAACTAAAGTGCAAACAATGGCACTTGCAGAGAAAAGGGAGATGGATGTGCAGCAGCATTGCAGTAGCACCTCCACCAATACTCCAGGTGGTGAATCAGGACCTCCTGCCACCCTATTGGATTCACTCCTTGGTTCTGAAGGTGAAGATGAGGACAGAGCAAGCGAAGGGGGGAGGATGTTCAAAACCAAGTGAGAAATGAAGTCCTCACATACTTTGGAGAAAGCAACATTGCCAAGGAAGAAAATGCATTGCAGTGGTGGAAGGCTAACAGAAACAGATATCCTATATTGGCCAGGCTAGCCAAGTCCTATTTATGCATTCCTGGTACTTCAACACCGTCTGAGCGTCTGTTCTCTGCAGCAGGAAATATAGTCTCTAAAAAGAGAGCCAGCCTTAGTCAGGAGCATGTTCACATGCTAACATTCTTGCATTGCAATGCAAAGTTCCTAAAGAAAGGGAGTGAGTGAGTTTGAATCAGTGAGTTAGTTTGTATGTAGTGTTAGTTTGTTATTTTTCTTTATTATTTATTTTATTTTAATTTATTAATAACTTTTTTATTTAATTTTATCTTTTATTTCATTATTGTAAGCACTTATTTGCTCTGTTATTCAATGTTCTATTTGTAAATACAGACATGGAAATACATTTTTTTTGTATCCGATTAATCAATGAATCGAAAAAAATAAGACTGATTAATCGATTATTAAAATAATCGTTAGTTGCAGCCCTAGTCCTATCAGTTTGCAGCATTTGCCTAAAATCTGAACAGTAAGTATAGCAACACTTCTGAATTAATCTTGCTGCTTCTGTCAACTATAAACACAAGTGACCTGGTTCCACTGTCACCATGTATTTCTATGCCGCCAGCACTGCCTCCACCATGTTTGACCAATAAAGTTATATGCTTTGGATCATTAGCCCTGCTTTTAGAAGAAGTTAATCTTGTTTTCCTCTGCCCAAAAATCTTGTGCCAGACCTTTTTTTTTTCAAGCTGAGTGTAATCAGGCCACCTTGTTTGCGAGTGTTATTGTAAGAATACACTAAATCCTTGACTTGGCTATTTCTAAATATTCTAAGCTACCAAAAGCATATATAGCACTTTTTCAGCATTTTACTTAAGCTCACTAGACCAAATACAATTGTCACCTTGCATGTTTAAAATGGTAATAACTTGCATCCACAAAATCTGGTCAAACTACGCAGTCTTTGGTGCAAGAGTGGCTGAATATTGATGTTGACTGTATCCAGAAACTTATCTAGTCCATGACAAATCAAAAACAGCTGTTGTTCATGCTTGTGGACGTGTTACATGCTATTAGTATGTTTCAGTCACATGTAACTAATTATTTGTCTGGTGAGCTTATTTAGTCATGTTCTGCTAATTTTATAACGAAAAAATAAAATATATGTTCCTCAAAACTGAATTCAGTCGAACACTTTTGGATTTAAGAGTAATGTGAGATTCACAGCTTGAAAATGCTCCTGAAAAATCTGCAGGAATTAGGACCAGAATCACAAAGTAATATTTCTAATATTTAATGGAATCCTTTCCATCAAGAATTGGGGCTGTTTTGTTGGTAAAGTGAGGCCCCAGTATGTATTAGAGTGTTCCTAATAAAGACCTCAGAGAGTGTATAATGGTAAGCATAAATTTGGGCACTCTGAATGGCAAATGGCATGTTAACTTAATTTCACTTAATACATGAACGTAACATCCTCTACGTACTACAATTGCCGTTTATCTACTGAATTTACAATATTGAGAGGGAAAAAAAACAATGTGGCTTGTGCAAATGTTATGGCATATATTTTTGTAAAATACTGTAAAGCATTTTCCCCAATATATTTAACAGCATTATTACATACAATACTATTACATATGTTATTTTACATATGTTATAAGTTTATTCACTGTTATTTTCACTTTCAAATCTTTGTCAAAACTATTTGACCAAAATACAGTGATGGTATTTTATTACAGTAAAATCATATTATTAAATATAGGCATTTGTACATTAATATAGTGGATGGACAAAGTAATGTAAAAATATTTCATATATAATATCTCATAATGGGCTTGTCCAAGTGTTGGATCCCAGATTCTATGTTGATGGTAAAAGGATGGGCTTAAGGACAGTTAATTTTACAAATAAATAATTGCATTTTGTCCAGAATTAGTCATTTTATCAACACAGCACAGAGATGAATGAAATTGGACGGTGACTGCAATAGATAGATAGACAAAGGAATAGATACAATTACTTGTTTTCCATGAAATGATTTATTTTGAGGTGTGTATGTGTGTGTGGGTGGGTGAAAAAGTTATGGGGTGATTCATGTAAATTCATGCATAGGTACTCCTCCGGACCGTATGACTGTTGTTCTTCTGATGTTAAATAAGGCCAGTGAGAGAGTGTGGGTGTACATGACGGCATACCATATCTGTTGCTGCTTATTTGTGTCATACATTAACTTAAGACTTTTTTTTTTTCCTCATCAAATGGTTTGTTGCTACTTTATGCATATCATGCTCCACTGGAGTCATTGCAATATTGCATAGTGCAAAAGCTACTTTTCTGTGCAGAATTCTTTCTATACCTCCCTGAAGACTAAAGAGGTCTCTATGTTCCTGAGAAGTTATTATTTTTAAAAGTAAAAGTAAAGTTTGTCTTTAACAAGGATGAATTGTGTGTTCAGGGTAGACTTCTTCATCCCGGGTTTGGAGAAGGTGGGTGGCTTCTCTGTGTGCTCCAGCCCTGGCCTTCTGCATAGAAAAGGAGTTCTCGAACTTGCAGTGAAGTACACAGAACACCCACCTGCACGCTGGATACACACTAGCGTAAGTGTTCCTCATGCATGGTGGGAGTGTATGGCTTTAGTTGGCCTGATTTTCTTTTACTGCCATACATGATGTCTGTATTTAGTTGCAATAGGAAAGACCTTCCTCTTTCTTGCACAGTGCAAGGTGGACTCTCGTGTGGCACTGAGAGTGGGCGGTGATTTTTATTTTGATCCCAGCGCCTCCGATCCCGTGATGGACATCCTGCTGGTGGCTGGTGGGGTGGGGATTAACCCCTTATACTCCATCCTAATGCACATAGCCGACCTGGTCAAACAGCCATGTGGATACACTCCAGGACATGTGCACTTGTGTTACAGTGCCAAGAACACCAGAGAACTGCTTTTCAAGGTGAGTGCCTGTGTATGAAGTGCTGTGCCACTGTAAATGCACCAAGTGACCAAAAACATACCAACAAATTTAAGCAATAATTTTGAATAGTTTTGAGCAAACATCTCGAGTAGAATATATACTTCATATTTCGTTCATATCGTGTATCTGTATTAGCTTCTTTGTCTGGACTGCTTGAGCTAGAATATTAGAGCTCCTGTTTATTTAAGCACCACCTAATGAGACCAGTGTGCTCTGATTGGTCAGCTCGCCCCCTTTGTTAGCACTGATAAAATGCCAGAGCATCCTACTACAAGTTACACCCCCACTCTGCTGTGGTTAGTCTTACAGTGGAGTTGGTTCTGTTGTATCAGCCTGTCGGTATCAGTAGTCTCAGGCTAGACTGGAGCAGGTGTTTCAGAGTAGTCAGTATTTACAGCTTGTAACGGTCACTTTAAGTGCCGGCATTGAGCGAGAGAGGGAAAATTCCAGCTAACGATTTAATCGAACGGCACGCGGTTCTGCGATTGTAGCCAGGAGGTGTGGGTGCTCCTCTGCCCAATAAAGGATCCAGTTTCCGAACGGCTGTCTCCCGCCTGGACTTTCTTTTTTGGTGGTCGGGAAAGCAGCTAACTCCCTGTGGCTTTCACCCACTACTGAGTTCGTTACAAGCTTCAGCTCGTAAACATTGTGCGTTGTATGAGGGCTCATCAAGCTGTTTAGCTGTTTGATAAGTCTGATAATGAGAATTTTGTTACGAGATGCCACTTATAACAAATAACAGAGCCTTAAACTCCAACAAACCTTTTAGACAACTCTCTTTGGCTGGTACCTTGGGCTTTATAACTTTGCAGACCATTTACAAGTTACATAACACAGAGAGAAAAACAGGAAAATCCTAAAGGATCCCCATTTTGCCAATTAATTCTAGTTAATAATTTGCATAATAAATGTCTGACACAATTGATAAAGCAGCTGACACTTTCAGTTCATGTTTAAAAAATAAAAACAAAAATGTTTGTTCCAAATTGTAAAGTATTGGCATTGTTTCTATGGTTTCTGGTGTTGTATGACTTGCTTATTGTCCATCAAGCATCGTGGCAGCTTGAAACCTGAACACACAATATTAAAAGGGATATAATTAGAGAAATGCATTGTTTTACATAGATATACTTATGCACAGAATTTACCAAATGTTTGTTTGAGGGAGACTAGACAGTTAAACCAGAATACATTAGTGACTCAGACATTTCTTGATACTTGAGCCTATTTGTAATGTGTTTAAATCACTTTTTCAAATATTACTTAATCTTTTTTTTTTCTTTTTCTCAGAACAGCATTATTAGTATTTGTCAGGCATTACCAGATAAATTCTCTTGCAACTTCCATGTGACTCGGCAGAGCTTTGAAGTAGAGGAGGACCTGCAGCCATACATAACTAGTGAGTCACACATAATTGTATTATACATTTACACTAGTCACAAAAATTTAGGGATATCTGGCTTTTGGGGAAATTTCAGGATGAACCTAAAATGCAATCTAACCTTTACAGGTGAACTTAATGTGACCTCTAAATGTTTGAATGCACATGTCTAACAGTTAAATGTGTTAGTACTTTTTGCACAACTTGCAGTTCTGGACGACAATGCTTCACCTCATTAGGGAATTGCTGCTGGAGACTGGGGTACCTCAGATGGAGTGGCCTGCATCTTCTCCAGACTTTAATCCCTTAGAAAATTTATGAGTCACGTATAGAGACTCGTAACTCTGTACAACAGAACCTTAATGACCTGAAGGCCACCCTTCAAGAATAGTGTGATGCTGTGCCTCAGCAGACAATAAGCTGACTTGTGAACAATTTGTTTTTTGTTGGGGTATGCCCACCACTGTTGTTGGCTTTGCTTTCAATAAATTGTTTGCGATGAGGAAATCAACTTTGCATGCTTTTACTTAAATGCTCTACTTTCATGATATAATATTTCTGTAGCATTAATTTTTATAAATTTCACATTTTTCATAAATTTCACCCAAAAGCCAAATATCTCCTTTTAATAACCTTTTGTGAGTTGTGTATGTCAAATGTGAACAGTTTTTTAGGATGTATAAATTCTAACACTACATATTACTTTATAGGTGGAAGGACATCAGAGGTGGTGCTGAGGCGTCATGTGGATCCCGAGAGCACCTTGTGTTATTTGTGTGGCCCACCACCCATGATTGAAAGTGTTTGCACAGACTTGCAAAAGCTTGGCCTGCCAAAGGACAGAATACTATATGAGAAGTGGTGGTAGCCTTGAGCTCAGGCATCTGCAGCCCATAGTGTACCGCATGGGTCAGAAAAAAAGACGGGTAGACCAGTAATTTAATTTTAAACGCACAATTACATATAACTACTAAGGTTACTCCCTCATTCTCTTCCAGCAGCAGCTTATTTTTACCATAACTTGCTGTATATTCGATACTGAACATTTGAAATAAGGCAAAACAAAGTTCTTTTTATTTATATTTATTTTTTTAACACTGCAGAATACTTTTTAGCCTTGACAAGTATATTTACCAGTTTGTTTAGCATTGGTGAAAGGTACACAGAATAAGGTTTAAGTACATTATCTGAAGTTAAACTGGGAGACTGTTTTAACAGTAGCTTGAATTAGTTTTTAAAGCATATTCTGCTTGATTGCAAAGTTGAAAACTACTCAAACTATAACAGTGATAAAGGACTTAAAGGGGCTATTTAAACATTCATCAGCATGTTTTGGGGGATTGCCTCATGTTTGGATATCTCCTGACAGCATGATGGATCAGGTGTGTCCTAACCCAGGATACATTATGATTGAATGGAAAGTAAGATTGGTCACCCTGAAGATGCATTTTTGTGATAGCCCTGACATGAAATACAACCTAGACATGAAACTTGTCTGTATAAAGTGTAAACAGCCTGTATGAGAAATCTCTTGCTTCCCTATAATGTGAATCACTAATCAACATAATAGGAAGTGCAGATTGTAGTTGAACTTTGATGGTTTTGGAAGAAATGGAGAGGAGCTTTATGTCTGTGGCTATGAAATGTGCTGTTGGTTATAAAATAAAAATGGAAAATAATAGTTTTTGAGATTGCGGCTTGTTTAGTTTTGCTTCGTATTGCTTATACATTTGCAGTATAATGCTGGCTTTTTAAAAAAAATTTTTTTTTATATATATACACAGTTTCCTCAAATCATATACATATATACATATGCATGCAACGCCAACGTGTACAAAGCACACCAATGGACTTTTTAAAAACAACAAATACGGTTCCTCTGTAAGGTTAAATAACTATCTCATGAACATTTGATAATACACCACTTTGTATACCCAAAAATTCTATATAAACAAACACAGTAGACGGGCACTGGTGAGAATGCTTTCTAATAAAATCATACAAAGTTGCCAGTATATTTGGTATACTATATCTAGTAGCTACACACAGTATTATCAGCTACACTAACATGCACTTGTTGAGTTTACAATTACTCACTGCAGTTTATCTATTGACTTGGTCTACTAATTGAAAGCAATGACCACAGATCTAATGCTGACTAATTATCACCTGCATGGAAGACCATGAATAAAATGGGCGTTACAGGCAGATATTTTAAATTATCTGCCAGTATTAGGAAAATAAAGTCCAATGTACAGTTATAATGTGTCAATTGTATTTTAGTAATGTAACATATTACAAAATATTTATTTTAATAAGTAGTCCATAAAACCTACATTAATTAAGTTCAATTAAAGTTCAAGTTTAATTTGCTTTTTATATATGAATTTTGAAGTGATTCTACTGTATAGTTCCTCAGAAAATGGTCCAAAATCCACAGATGCGTCAGTTGTATTTCAATGTTAAGACAAATGTAACACATTACAAAATGGTTATTTTTAATACGTGGTCCATAAAATCAATATTTATCAGTTCAGATTTTATTATACTATGGATATAGGAATTATGACGTAATTCTACTGTACAGTTATTAAGAAAATGGCATCCAAATCCCCAAATGTGTCAATTGTATTTTAGCGATTAGTGAAATTTAACAAATTACAAAATGGTTTCTAGTAAGTAGTCCCTACATATAGTAATGTGAAAAAGTGTTTGTCCCGTTATGATTTCTTATTTTTTTGCATGTTTGTCACTCTTAAATGTTTCAGATCATCAAACAAATTTAAATATTAGTCAAAGACAACACTTCACTGACCATATAGCACTGCTGTGTCGGATCCACTCACACCAGCACAACACTAACACACTACCACCACATCAGTGTCACTGCAGTCTTGAGAATGATCCACCACCCACATAATACCTCCTCTGTGGTGGTCCTGACCATTGAAGAACTGGGTGATAAAGTATAAGAGGAACAGAGGGACTACAGTCTGTAACTGTAGAACTTCAGAGTGCTCCTGTATAGTCAGTGGTGCTGATAGAATTGACAGTAAGTGTAGATACAAACAGTATCACAGTATCAAGTGTTGTAAGTGTCTGACAAATGAGAATATTGGAAATTAAACATGATACCAAGAGGCACAGCAACATAAGCAGAGTCGTTTTGTGGTGCTTTTTGAGACGCATTTGTGGATTTTGGATGCCATTTTCTCCATAACTGTACAGTAGAATCACTTCATAGTTTATATGTACATATAATAATAAACTCTTAACTGACATATGCTGGTTTCATGTATTACTTATTAGAAATTAGCATTTTGTTTGTCTTTGCTGAAATACAGTCTACACATTTGGGGATTTTGGATGTCATTTACTTAACAACTGTACAGTAAAAACACTTTATAATTTATATATACATAGTATAATAAACTGAACTTATGTTGCTCTTATGGACTACTTATTAGAAATAACCACATAATAATGTAATATATTTAAAATATCATTAAAATACAACTGACACATTTGGGGATTTGGGGTGCCATTTACTTAGAATCTGTACAGTACAATCACTTCAAAATTCATAAATAAATTGTATAATAAACTCTGAACTGAAATCTGCTGGTTGTATGGACTACTCACTAGAAATAACCATTTTGTAATTTGTTAAATTTGATGTAATATTGCAATACACAATCCACATTTGTGGATTTTGGGTGCCATTTTGATAACTGTAAAATAAAGTCATTTAATAATTCATATTAACATAATATACATTGTAAAATAAACTCTGATCTGAAATCTGCTGGTTTTGTGGACTACAGTGGGGTGTGAAAGTTTGGGCAGCATTGTTAATTTTCCTGATTTACCTTTATAAAGCATTGATTGTTTGGATAAAAAAATTAAGTTAAATATATCATACAGGGGACAAACACAGTGATATTTAAGAAGTGAAATGAAGTTTATATGATTTACAGAAAGTGTGCAATAATTGGTTAAACAAAAGTAGGCAGGTGCATACATTTGGGCACTGTTGTCATTTTATTGATTTCAAAACCTTTAGAACTAATTATTGGAACTCAAATTTGGTTTGGTAAGTTCAGTGACCCTTGACCTCCATACACAGGTGACTCCAATTATGAGAAAGGGTATTTAAGTGGGGCAATTGTAAGTTTTTCTCCTCTTTGCATGTTCTCTGAAGAGTCGCAGCATAGGAGTCCCAAAACAACTTTCAAATGACCTGAAAACAAAGATTGTTCACCGTCATGGTTTAGGGGAAGAATACAGAAAGCTATCTCAGAGATTTCAGCTTTCAGTCTCCACTGTGAGAAACATTGTGAGAAAATGGAAGACCACAGGCACAGTTCAAGTCAAGGCTCGAAGTGGCAGACCAAGAAAAATCTCGAATAAACAGAAGCGAAGGATGTTGAGAACAGTCAGAGTCAACCCACAGACCAGCACCAACAAGGAGATGCTGTATGGGAGAGTGATGCAGAGGAAGCTTTTTCTCCGCCCACATCACAAACAGAGCTGCTTGAGGTATGCTAAAGCACATTTGGACAAGCCAGCTTCATTTTGGAATAAGGTGCTGTGGACTGATGAAACTAAAATAGAGTTATTTGGGCATAACAAGGGCCGTTATGCATGGAGGAAAAAGAACACAGCACTCCAAGAAAAACACCTGCTACCTACAGTAAAATTTGGTGGTGGTTCCATCATGCTGTGGGGCTGTGTGGCCAGTACAGGGACTGGGAATCTTGTTAAAGTTGAGGGAAGCATGGATTCCAGTCAATATCAGCAGATTCTGGAGACCAATGTCCAGGAATCAGTGACAAAGCTGAAGCTGCGCCGGGGCTAGATCTTCCAACAAGACAATGACCCTAAACACTGCTCAAAATCGAATAATGCATTCTGGCAGAAGAACAAGTACAACGTTCTGGAATGGCCATCTCAGTCCCCAGACCTGAATATTATTGAAAATCTGTGGTGTCACTTAAAGAGAGCTGTCCATGCTCGGAAACCATCAAACCTGAATGAACTAGAGATGTTTTGTAAAGAAGAATGGTCTAAAATACCTTCAGTCACAATCCAGACTCTCATTAGAAGCTATAGGAAGCTTTTAGAGGCTGTTATTTCTGTGAAAGGAGGATCTACTAGAGGTTTTTTTTTTTTTGGTGACCAAATTTATGCACCTGCCTAATTTTGTTTAGACAATTATTGCACACTTTCTGTAAATCATATAAACTTCATTTCACTTCTCAAATATCACTGTGTTTGTCCCCTATATGATATATATGTAACTTAATTTTATCCAAACAATCGATGCTTTATAAAGGTAAATCAGGAAAATTAACAAGCTGCCCAAACTTTCGCACCCCACTGTACATATTGGAGATGCTTGTAAGAGTTTTATTATGTGGTAATATTTAACTTCATTACAATACAGCTGACACATTTGGGGACTTTAAATAATATTTCTTTAAGAAATGTACAGTAGAATTACTTCATAGTTCATATGTAAATAGAATAATAAACTCTCAATTGATATCAGTTGTTTTTATGATCTATTTATTAGAAAAAGGAATCACTTTAAAATCCATATATCTATAGTATAATAAACTCTGAACTGTTATATTTTTGATTTGTTTAACAAAAAGCGCTGAATGTTTAGTTCTGTGTAAGGGCTGTTACTGAGGTCTGCATGTGCCGAAACGTATATAGTAGCCGCGCACCTGATTCTTACGTGCGGCTAGTTTAACCGTGTTTTGACCTAACCGCAGTTTGTTTTTGGGCTTGCACAAATCCAAGAATTGGCAACGTAACAAAAGGAAATCATGATAACAAATGGTCTCACTGAGACCGTAGATGGCTATTGTATGTGACGAGTCTGGCGGGAGGGAGCAAGGATGACATCTCTCCTGGATGTTTTAACCACTTTATTTTATCTACAATACCTTTAAAAAGGTCACCCGCTACCCTTCTTAATACACCACCTACAGGCAATGGTCCCACGATGGTTGTTTACAATGGTAGATGGGGTAGAAGAAATCTGATAAATTATGCAGCTGCAGTCAGTAAGTGAAAATCCACTAAATGCACCTAATAATGTACCAATAAACTGGCAACTCAGTGTGTTGTACATATATAAGTCTTGTTTCAGAAATAGAGGAGGGTGAAGTGGATTTGTAATTTCAAAATCTCAATGCACTCACCCTCTGCCAGGTCACTCACAGTGAGCTAATCATGTAGCCATGTCAGCCTGGTAATGCAGAACACTCTTTTTGAGATGGTATGCACATTTTTTATGTTTAGCTATAAGATACCACTGATTCACACTTCTTTCTTTATGTGAAATAAACTGTTTTTGTACTCCACATGGATGCCAAAACCTTGCATATATAAAAATAATTTACATAACATAAAAATCAGTCGAGAAATGTGAACATTTCAGTGCTTTCTCTTCAGAACGATAAAATGATACAATGAAAGTGATCAAGGGCTTGTTAATACTGGGAAGTAGGAAACTGCGTTTGCCCACCTTTTTTTTCAGGTGTAAAAAAAAAAAACAGTCCACAATGATATCTGAATCCTAAATCTAATATCGAAAGTTCCTTAAGACACTTATGTTTACTTGACCCCTCGTGCCTCTGAGGGTCCATCTAAAATTCCCCCTCGAGGGGGACTGGTGATACATTATAACCGATACTGAGCAGAGTTAATATGCAACTACAACACAATAAATTACCTTACTTAGCACACACCAGAGAACAGCGCTCGTTCTGGGACTGGGGGCCTGACTTCCTTTTCCTCTGAGCCACATTTGACTTTGCCCTTTGCATCCGCATTAGTGGTTTTACTACTGACCTGCAGTTGTTGTTCTACATCTACATCTCTGTTTTGAACAACCTGCAAAGTCTTTGCATCGGTACCATTCCTATGCAGGCTCTCTATCACGCTCTGTACGTTTTTCGTCTCTTCATCTTTCGTCCTGCTCTCGCACTCCTTCACCATTCCCTCATTCTCTGCTAAAGATGCAGCACTCAGTATTTTTCTCCTCACTGCCTCGTTACTATTCAGGTTCCTCTTGTTGCGACCCTTGAGGTGAAGCCTCTGAAAAACACGCCATCACAAACACACAAATGAAAGACTTGTCTTCTCCTGAGCTTCACAAACTAACAAACTGCCAGCTTTGTTCCTATTATACACATTTGTCATGGACAGTTCCTAGCTAATTTAAGCAGCTTCTTTATCTGTGGCCAGAAATAAACTGTGTAATGGTGTCTGCTGGAGCAGCCCAACAGCTCACAAGGTACTATCAAAAGACTTGGAATAGATACTGATATTTTGAATTGTTAATGTGCATTTTATTTAGTTTGCATTATAATGTCATGAACTATCAATTACAAATAATCTAGCATTCACTAAGTGGCCAGATGCAGTTTTTAAATGAATTTAACTTCAGGACATTTCAAGGTAAAGTTCTACTTTTTTTACCTATTTTCATTCTGTAAAAAAAAAAAAGCTAGTAAATCACAAATTGCGATCTGTCAGCACTATATTCAACATAAATTCAATCTAAATGTTTGAAACCGTGATATCAAATCATAACATAAATATGATGATTATACTGAACAGTGGGCCCTTGTAGTTTCCCCACCACTGCAGGTGAATCTGTATCATAAGTGGACAATGGACAGTGAGTGTAGCTAAAAGGTGAACCTAATAAATTGACCAGTAGGTTTACAGGAGCATTTTAACACCATGAGTCATGAGATTTCCTTTTAGTCAATTAACTAAAACTGACTGAGTTCAAATGCAAGCAGAGGAGCATTTAGCTTGTAGTATTACAGAAGTCAGTGGAAACACTCACACGTATGTGTGGTGCACTAACCGTGAAGTCTCTTGTCTTGCGGGGCAGTACAGGTCTCTGAAGGAAGAGAATCTGCTTCGTAGCTAAACTTCCATCGCTGTGACAGAAGCCCAAAGCATTCCATGTTAATAGATTTATCTCAAGTGTCAACAGGATTAAGGTGAATTCAGTGCGAGTACCTGTTTGTTTTGACTATGGGAGTGGACAGCACACACATCAGTCTCCAGCCATATTGAGCTAAAGACTGCAGCAAGGGGACGTAGTCTGTTTTTACTGCAACACCCTACAGAGAAACATTTGGTGCACAAGTTTCAAGTGTACTGCCAATAGATCAAATTCTATTTACTAAAAACATTATCTTAGTGCAGCACTCCATTAAAATGGAAATATTTGGTCACAGATCAATAAAGTCTTACATCAATGATCGTCCACTGCTCAACTACAATTGCGTCGTAGGTAGTGGCTGTCATAATGTCATCAGAGGCAGACTGGAATATGAACACACTCTCAAGAGTGGAGGACGACTCTGTGGAGATACAGTGCAAAAAACATGCTTAATATTATGCATTTAAAAATGTATTTAATAAAAATATATTTGTGTATAAAGCGCCCCTTGCAAACTTTAAGCCTACCTGGGTGCCCTATAAGCCCACTCAGTGTTTCATCTTACATGCTTTTATTTTTTTTTTTAAATGTTTAGGCTTTTAGTTTCACTGGTTCACTTTTGTAGACTTTTTAGTTGACTTGTAGTATGTAATTTTTAACTGTATGAAAAGTTTGGATGCCCGGGTCAATACATGTTGTTGATAGTATAAGTAAAAGCAAATAAACACATCCTCTACAATAAACACACTTTTACATATTTTACCTTTATAAAGCATTGATTGTTTGGACAAAAAAATCTTGTTAAATATATCATATAGGGGACAAACACAGTGATATTTGAGAAGTGAAATGAAGTTTATATGATTTACAGAAAATGTGCAATAATTGGTTAAACAAAAGTAGGCAGGTGCATAAGTTTGGGCACTGTTGTCATTTTATTGATTTCAAAACCTTTAGAACTAATTACTGGAACTCAAATTTGGTTTGGTAAGTTCAGTGACCCTTGACCTCCATACACAGGTGACTCCAATTATGAGAAAGGGTATTTAAGGGGGGCAACTGTAAGTTTTTCTCCTCTTTGCATGTTCTCTGAAGAGTCGCAGCATGGGAGTCTCAAAACAACTTTCAAATGACCTGAAAACAAAGATTGTTTATCGTCATGGTTTGAGGAAAGGGAACAGAAAGCTATCTCAGAGATTTCAGCTTTCAGTCTCTACTGTGAGAAACATTGTGAGAAAATCAAAAAGACCGCAGGCACAGTTCAAGTCAAGGCTCGAAGTGGCAGACCAAGAAAAATCTTGAATAAACAGAAGCGAAGGATGTTGAGAACAGTCAGAGTCAACCCACAGACCAGCACCAAAGACCTACAACAAAAAGGAGATGCTGTATGGGAGAGTGATGCAGAGGAAGCCTTTTCTCCGCCCACATCACAAACAGAGCTGCTTGAGGTTTGCTAAAGCACATTTGGACAAGCCAGCTTCATTTTGGAATAAGGTGCTGTGGACTGATGAAACTAAAATAGAGTTATTTGGGCATAACAAGGGCCGTTATGCATGGAGGAAAAAGAACACAGCACTCCAAGAAAAACACCTGCTACCTACAGTAAAATTTGGTGGTGGTTCCATCATGCTGTGGGGCTGTGTGGCCAGTACAGGGACTGGGAATCTTGTTAAAGCTGAGGGAAGCATGGATTCCAATCAATATCAGCAGATTCTGGAGACCAATGTCCAGGAATCAGTGACAAAGCTGAAGCTGAATATTACTGAAAATCTGTGGTGTCACTTAAAGAGAGCTGTCCATGCTCGGAAACCATCAAACCTGAATCAACTAGAGATGTTTTGTAAAGAAGACTGGTCTAAAATACCTTCAGCCACAATCCAGACTCTCATTAGAAGCTATAGGAAGCATGTAGAGGCTGTTATTTCTGTGAAAGGAGGATCTACTAAATATTAAGTTAAGGTTTTTTTTGGTGCCCAAATTTATGCACCTGCCTCATTTTGTTTAGACAATTATTGCACACTTTCTGTAATTCATATAAACTTCATTTCACTTCTCAAATATCATTGTGTTTGTCCCCTATATGATATATTTAACGGAATTTTTTTATCCAAACAATCAATGCTTTATAAAGGTAAATCAGGAAAATTAACAAGGCTGCCCAAACTTTCGCACCCCACTATATATATATATATATATATATATATATATATATATATATATATATATATATATATACATACATACATACATATGGCACCTTTTATATCATTTTTTTTATATATCTTTTTTTTTTTTTTACCAATTGTGAACTACAATCTGCAACACCAACAAAACATTACATTATTTGTCTGGGAGTATAGAGTCTTTTATAACAAGTGTTGTCACATAACAGCAACTAAAACAATAAACAACAACAAAAATAGCAAACAAAAGATTCTATTTATGTTGCAAAATAGCTTTTTGTGTTGTCATTTTATTATTAGACAACGCTCTTAACCACTCTCAAACACTACAACTGGAAAACATTTTTAAAAATGTCAACAATTAACTATTTCATCCTGAAGTAGAATTACCATGTATATATATGGTTTGACAGTATACTCTTTAGGCTCACCATGTACATAATTGACCATTTTCAATAAAAACAAACAAAAAACATTTGTACATAATAATTCAGTATATATAGAACTGAGTAAATACTGTGTTGTTTAAACCACTATGGTAAATTCCTGCATACTTCATTTGAACTAACAGTCCAAAGTGCTGAGACTGAGATTAGCCATTTGTATAAACAGAAGTAACAGATCTAAATCTTGGAAACTACTGTCACATACATTCATATGCAAGAGCTTGGACACTATCAGTCAAGTGATGTAGTAAGTTAAATAAGCAAATAAACTGTAATTGTGCATTAAAATGTTTAGAAGTGTGTCACTGTTGAAAATGTTATGACGCTTGTTTATTGGATGGGATGCTAAATATTTCTATTATAAAACATTTTAACAAGTTAACGAACATTTTACATTACATGTAGTCTTACAGAGTACATGAGCTTATTGTGTTTTTTGTTTAGATATGTTGCATTTGCATACTGCAGGTTACATCTGCTATACATATTACCTGTGCAGCTATTTGCTACTTTTCATGTGTTACCATACCAGTATTATCTCCTAGGTGGAAGTAGCCATCGATAAGTTGTGCGCCACTTCTGAAGTGCTGGGTCATGTAATCGAGCCAGTGAGTGCCAACTGTAGTAATAAGTCCCGTGTCCTTGTGCACCTGTAGTGGGATTCTCACAGAAAAGAACCTTGGCGATCCAGAAAGCACCACAGTATGGTTATAGAGTGCAAACACCTGCACACCTACACAGCACAGAGAGAGTAAAAAAGGGAAACTTTTACTGAGGGAATGTAGAGCTTCAGCAGTGACATTCTGTTATCAGCTTGATCTTGCACTGACAAAAAGAATCTCATCATTCAGAATGTAAGAGTATTTAAAACAAGTTATAAACATGCCACAATTCCATCATGCAATCTTTGTGTGGTCAAGCTCAGGAGACTAAGATGAGCTCTGCAAATATTTGAGTTACTGGTAAATACATTTTTCCACCCGAATATTGTCCTCCCAACAGACTAGAGGCAGACAATATAATATCCTATATTCATTGTGTATGTAGCATAACGCGAATTTTTCCAGGCATGCCTTTCGAAAAACGTGTTGACATGGGAGTGGTGTTCACTTGTAATTTTGGACAACTTGGTGGATGTGACCAGCTTCTTTAACTGTCCACCAGTGATCACTGTACAATTTCGTTTTGTACTTCTTCCAGGCATGTTCATCACACCTCCGGTTCTGCAAAACTTCTTAATTATCGCTTTGATGTTAAAAGTGCGTATGTTGTAGGGATGTAGCTATTTTAATAGGCATTGAGCCACCTACATGAGCTTGTTGGACATCCCGTTCCAAAGTCATGGGCATTAACGTGGAATCGCACCAACTTTGCAATTTAGTTGTTGAGATCTAAACAAAGCCATTCAGAATGGTGCAATGCAAAGTGGTGACTTGTAGAGAAACCTACTAGATTTTCATTTCATAATACAAAGCTACCAATGAACCTATAAGTGTCTGCTGAGTTACACATGCAGTGTTGGTAGGAGTAAACTCTATAACACTCTTTATGTACCTCTCTGCCAGGAATGGTTTTAAAAAACATTTTGGCTCAACACCTCTTAAACTATTGTAAAACCATAAAACAGTGTATTCATCTCCATTTTGTGTAATAACGTAATGTAAAGGAGCTTTTACAAGCAGTGCTTCAGACGTCTGGCCCCTGTCCCCAGTGCTGATAATGATTCTGTCACATTTCTATCTAGAATAGTCCATTTTACATCATACCATTCTGAAAGACTTCAATTACATTTTAATGATCCAATATACAGAAATATAAAAAAATCCGTTGAACTCTCTGCTAAGGTGGTGAAGTTGGCTGGCATCACCTCCTCCTCACTGACCCTTAGCACTGGAGCCCCACAGGGTTGTGTGCTCAGCCCGCTCTTGTACTCCCTGTATACGCACGACTGTACAGCCAGACATAGCTCCAATGTCATCATCAAATTTGCAGATGACACTAGAGTTGTGGGCCTGATCTCCAATAATAATGAGGAGGCCTACAGAGAGGAGGTCAGCTTCCTGACACACTGGTGCCGGGAGAATAACCTTTCTCTCAATGTCAACAAGACCAAGGAGCTAATAGTGGACTTCAGGAAGCAGGAGAGAGTGCACACCCCCATCACCATCAATGGGGCCGCTGTAGAGAGGGTCAGCAGCTTTAAGTTCCTCGGTGTTTACATCACAGAGGAACTCACATGGACTGAACACACCACACGGGTGGTGAAGTAGGCATAACAGCGCCTCTTCTTTCTCAGGCGGCTGAGGAGGTTTGGCATGGACCCCCGCATCCTCAGAACATTCTACACATGTACTGTGGAGAGCATTTTAACTGGCTCCATCACCACCTGGTATGGAAGCTGCACTGCTATCGAGCGGAAAGCTTTGCAGAGGGTGGTGCGGACAGCTCAGTACATCACCGGGGTTCAGCTTCCAAACCTCCTGGATTTATACACCAGCTGCTGCCTCAGGAAAACCAGGAAGATTCTAAAGGACTCCACCCACCCAAGCCACTGTCTGTTCTCACAGCTGCCAAGTGGGAGGAGGTTCCGTAGTATAAAGTCCAGAACCAGCCGCCTCCGAGATAGTTTCTTCCCCCGAGTCATCAGGCTACTGAACAGCCAGTGTGTGTGGTTCAGCACACCTCACCAAAACCATCTAAACGATGATCTCAATGGACAATCATCACTCTGCACTTTACATTAGCATATTTACACTTGCACATAGACTGACCTACTGTTATCTTCCATCCACACTGTATATCTGTAGTGTATGTATATACATATATAATATTCTATGCCCTGTGTCTACCCTGCATCTCTCATCTACCTTAGCCTTACCATAGTGCTATATGGTCATGTGTACATCTGCATATATCATAGTTTTTATTCATAACTTATTCATAACTGTAAATTAGTGTAACAGAGATTTTAGTGCTTAGTACTGTATATATTTATTGTCTATTTATATGTTGTACTGAAGTACTGTACAAGTTTTTCACTCACCTTCACACCTGTGAAAATGTGATGTGACAATAAAGTGATTTGATTTGATTTAAATTGGGGCATGCTTTAAAAAAATATTCCTTTTATCAGAATGTTCATTCTTTAAATACTTTCCTATATATTCTGAGGAAGATCAAGCTAATGAACAAGAAGAAAAATATTTCATACTATATTTCATAATATTTCACACATTGTTTTTATTTCAATGTGCCAATAATTTTGAAGGGCACTCTAAAACATGGTGAATTATTTGTCACAAACTATAGCTCACGATTGAGGGCATGGAAGGTTTCAGGCAGTTTTCCAAGCTTGTCATGATTCTTGACCTGCTCTCGGTTCTCTGGTTCCTTTGGCTTTTGACTCCTACTGCTGTTCTGATGGAGACAATTTTCTTTAGCCAGGTTTGGTTCTGTTGAGCTGGACCTGGACTTATCTGTTCTGTTTCGATCTGTTTGGGCCTCTGTCTGAATGTGTTGACTACCATCCTCAGAGTTTGAACTCGGATGTTCAGTAGACAAAGACTTATGGTGGTTCTGGCACGGGCAGCTTTCTTGCTCTTGCTGCTGGTTGGCCTCACTTCCAAAGTCCTGGGGTGGATAGACCTTGTTTGGATAGCTCTGCTTTTGGAGGCCCTCATTCTTGAAGTGGATGATATGTTTGATTTGGTTATGGTGGTCGCTGGTTGGGCTAAGCGTTGGAGCTTGGGTGTGCTGGTGTATGGGGGATGGGCTGGAGTGTAGGGAGGAGAGTTCCTCAGGGTCACCATGCCCCAGAAAGCATGGCCCCCCGCCAGGCTGCTGCAGAAAGCCGACAAACAGGACCCCTGAGTCAGCCAAGTCCTGCACCTAGAGGCAGCAATATCAACAGTGGAGAACTTAAAGAACCTTCTGTAAATCTGCAAATCACTATTATTAAAAAAAATAAAAAGAAACACCAATTTAATAACATTTAAAATGTTATAACCACATAAAAAATACTATCAAAATACTATCCAGTGAATCCAGTGATTTGAATGCAACATTTTTATGTAATAAATCTAATTAAACATGACATCTTATGCTGCCATTTTAAAATGTTCGGAAAAGTATATTCTTGAATTTCTTGAATTTCCCTCTGGGATCAATAAAGTATCTATCTATCTATCTATCTATCTATTGGGGCATATGATATAGCTTATTTCAATAACAATACCTATTGTCATATTACCCAGCTCTACTAGTAAGTGTGTAGAACAGTGACCAGTGGTCCTGGAGATCTACCTTCCTGCAGAGTCTAGTTGAGAAGTTTTTCATTGGTAAAATCAAATGCATTAGGGTTGGGTAAGGTGGGACAGCATAATACATGCATGTTGAAGTTAAACCTGCAGAAAACTAGATCACTGTTGAAGAAAGTTAAGCAGCATGTAGCTGTCTAATGTCTGGGAATATTTATATCGATTTCTGTTTTGTGTTAGAAATAATTTAAGGTCACTAACAAACAACAACCAAACAAACACAAATTGAATCACCATCTAGTTTAAATGTAATACACAACTACCTGTTTTGTAATTTGTGTTCATGGCATTCATGAACTAGTGGATGCACTTTAATTTGCTGTCGTAGACAAATGAATCTATTAAATCTAAATGGCTCTGAATGGATTTTCTTGCTGCATTATTATTCCACACTGAACATGGAGCACAGAAATCTAAAGAGAGAGTTGCCTTAGGAGATTAGAGATTAATCAGCTTTAATTAATCACATCAGCTCTATGTTCACAGATGCAAAAAAGAACATCTGTGAAACTATGAAACATGGAGGAGGCAGCTTTGTTTTGGAGCAGCTTTGCTGGATATGGCACAGGCTACTGTGAAATCTGACAATGAAATCTCAAGACTATTAAGGCATTCTGGAGTGAAATAGCCCTGTGCCAGAAAGCTTGCTCTCAGTCACAGGTCATGGGTCCTCCAACAGGAAATTGACCCAAAATACAATGCTAAAAACATCCAGTGCCTCAAAAGGTTGTGCAGCAAAATATTAAGTTACCATCTTTTGACCAGGCCAGTTTCATCATCTAATTCATCGTTTAACTCATTAGCTGAGTTTCAGTAAATTCTAGTTTCAAGTTATTTCAGTGACCATTGTGGGTTTTTCTTTCTTTAAAGGAAGGATACCAATTTTGTCTAGGTGTGTAGATTATTTTTAGAAAACACTACACAATCACACATCCGGCCTTAAAAAATCTTCATGTGCTGTATTTGTCATAATTTTAACACGATGAATTTCTACACCTACAAGCACAGCCATTGGCTTACACAGAATGCTGCTGTTTTATTGGCTCCCTGTCGACGTATCTTTTTGTGAACTGGGCCATGCCTGATGTATGAATGTATAATAATATGAAAGTAAAGTTCTGGTAGGCAGAAATTGTTTTCATTCACTGAAGGTGATTCAAACGCAGATTAGTTTGTACAATTATATATAATTTTGATTAATAAAGACAACTCTGGTGCAGACTTCTGAATACCCCCCCCCCCCCCACACACACACACACATACACTTAAACCATTAGTAAATGTCACATGGCTTAAGCATCCTCACATGCAACCTATTGCAGTCCTTTTTCTTCTGATACACACACACACACATACACTTAAACCATTAGTAAATGTCACATGGCTTAAGCATCCTCACATGCAACCATACACATAGTCAGACATGGCTCATCTCTATCTAAATGTCATTACCAAAATGTCAGAAAGGTCATGGAATAATGGCGGTTACATTCAGTGAATGCGTGGTGTCAATCACTTTCTCTAATCCCCTTTGCTCCAGTCCCCTGTGCTTCATTATTTTATTTGCTTTGTTCTTAATTTCATGTAAGGCATAATGAACTGGCTTTGCATGTGAACTGAAAGAATGAACTGAAAGAACGGCAAGTCAAAAATACGACTGAAAAAAGCCCAGCAGGTCTGACCTTTTTCACATACTCTTGAATCACTTCAGGGTCAGGTGCTTGAAGCCCAGAGAAACAGACGTCCGTCTCCAGACGAGGGGGCACACATTTTAGAACACCATTCTCTGAAAAGCTGTAAAATAAGCAAAAATGAATATCATAACATTTGTTACTAAAAATCACAATGTTAATGAAGTTAATGAATTTGATGTATTTGTGAACTTATGAACAAAACAGCTTCTAAAAAGCATCTAAAGACATACAGAGGCAGAAAAATGAAAAAAAAAACTTTTTTTCCCTTTATGATTCCGGGGACATTAAAAGTGACGCCTGTTCAATTGTTTATGTCTCCTTTGTGTTCACATGTTAATGGGCATGTATGAGAGTAAATGTGACTATAGGTGTATGTTTGTTTTTGTATCCCCTGTCAGGGCTTAATACTGTCACTCTCTCACTTTCCTCAACTTCAAGTGTCCACACTTTATTAAGTACATTGTAAACGCTACATGTTTTTAATAACTAAAAGGATAAAGACTTGATGAAGAACGTGATACTGAGCTTAAGATAAGGTTTTGGGTTAGGCTCAAAAAACTCATATTTCATATATGTAGCTATTTTTCAGAGCAGTAAAACATTAAACACTAATAATGGAATAAATATTTTACAATAAAAAGTAATCTTATGCATGTTAATACATTTGCTTAACATTTTCCAAAGCTCTACTCAAGCCCAGAGTCCGTTCATCCAGTTTCCTCTTTTTTTTATATTGATAGTGTGTATTTGCCCTCTTTAGTGGCAGTAACAACCTCTACTCTTCTGCAATAACTAATAGGAGTGTGTAAATTTGAGTTATAGTGTATATTTACACATTTTTCTGGAATTGTATAACATTAGACTGTTCTTGCTAAAAAACAGAAAATCAGACAGAATAATAATGTATCATTATTGATTAATTACTATGATCATAATGATCTGTCTTTTAGTATCTGGATTTTTTGGTAGTATGTAGTGTATATGTATGACCACACATGCTGACATTACACAAATCCAACCATAAGTGTGAGGGTGTGCACCTGTTTGTCTCTCGAATGAGCACAGCACGGTGTAGCTGCCTCTGTAGATTTGCTCTGGCAGGGCCGCATGAGTGAACAAACGGGTGAACCGCAGCCAGGATAAAACCCTGCTGATACAACTCGCACACCTGGACAGGTAATTCTCTTGCAGAGGACAGACACAGCAATGACGACACTGCCACCTCTTAGAGTGAGAGATGGAGAGAGAGTGGAAAAAAAAGATATGAGGTGTGTATATACATAATCTGAGCATTTGAAAAAATCTTTCATTTATTCATTGACAAACTGATCTTAACATCTAGTCTCAAGTAAGAAAGGTCTTACAGGAACATTCCACCCATAAACCACTTACATCGAAACTGACCACATAACCACTAATGTTCAATACTAGATCATCGTCCATACTCTTATGCATTCATCTTCTGTGCATCCAAAGGAAGAACACAGGTTAATTGTAGTGCAATGCTCTTAAAGCCATAGATAGATAGATAGATAGATAGATAGATAGATAGATAGATAGATAGATAGATAGATAGATAGATAGATAGATAGATAGATAGATTACTAATTACACAAATTACATCCCAGTAATACAATACAAAAAGGTTTGCACAGTATCAAACATAAGTACCATAGGTTAGCGGCTCAGCAAAAAAAAAAAACTATTAACTATATACTATAAACAATACAGTCTGCTATAGAAATACATACAAGAAAGTCTATCTACAAAGATTCTGAGCCTTTAGAGCAGCTCTGTGATCTTGCCATCTCATTCGGGAACTCCTTGATCACCCCACTGAGCATGCAAGAAGCCTTGGAGTGATTCTGGATGGGCAGTTATCATTCTCAGTTCATGCAGATTCTTCCTCTACCACATCGGGAAAAAAGCAGCAGCTTGACTCATCTTTAATCTTCCCAAGTTTACCCACATCACTTTACTGCTGCACTCCCTTCACCGGCTTCCTGTAGCTACCTGCATCAAATTTAACCGCCATCCCTGAAGACATATGGAAGACAAGTGTCCAGACTCTGTCCTGGCTCCCAGATGGTGGGATGAACTCCCACTGGCTGTCTGAACAGCTGAGTCTCTTGCAGACTCATCTCTTTATAAAGCACTTAATTGAGTGAGCACTGATTGGTGCGTATGTTGAAATATGTTTTGGCACTTATACTTGACATAACCTTTCTTCTCTCTAGGTATGAGCTCTGAGTTGCGGTTGCCAGGTCACCATTTTAAAACACAGAAGGGGTATGTTAATGTATATTATCACTTAATTGCTGAAAATAACTGAAAATAATCACTGCAATCGTAAAAACACCTATTTTTGAAAATCTATTTTGGAATAGGTTATTTAACATCAACACCTACATTGTAAGTAATTTGTATTTTCATGGGGCCCTAGGCAGCTGTCTACCTTTGCCTATAGTGCAAAGACAGCCCTGAAATATTTAGCTGTACAGCTGTAGAAAATGATTACCTAAACCTCACCACATGCATTTTAACGTTTGGATGTCCTTGCGACATTGCACATGCAGTATATAAAAAAAAAAAATCATGACCTCTATACTCCTAATAAAAATCTCAAAATACATGCCATAATTATCTCGGACAGTAGCAGGATATCAATACATATACAATCAGCAACCTCACCTCATTTGAAACCATTTTTATTTTACAGACTGTAAATATTTACAAATCTGTATATATACTCTAGCCTTTTAAAAGTGGACGGTTTCTAACCACAGAGCTACACAGAGGATATTTTTGGGTGGTGGACCACTCTTAAACTTAAAGTGATACTGATGTGTGTAAAAACTCCAGCAACACTGCTGTGCACTTGTACCAGCATCACATATTAAAGCACATGACCAATGAATAACAAGATATACACTGCTCAAAAAAATAAAGGGAACACTTTTTAATCAGAGTATAGCATCAACTCAGTTCAACTTCAGGGATATTGATCTGGTCAGTTAAGTAGTAGGGAGGGCCATTAATCAGTTTCAGCTGCTTTGGTGTTAATGAAATTAACAACAGGTGCAGTAGAGGAGCAACAATGAGACACCCCCCAAAACAGGAATAGTTTAAAAGGACGAGGTCATTGACATTTTATCCCCCCCTCGTCTTTTCCCACTGATTTTTCACTAGTTTTGCAGTTGACTTAGGTCCGCGTTACTACTAGTACCATGGTGCGGTACCTGGACCCTACAGCAGTTGCACAGGTAGTCCAACTACTGAAGGATGGCACATTAATATGTACCATTGCCACAAGGTTTGCTGTGTCTCCCAGCACAGTCTTAAGAGCACGGTGGAGATTCCAGGAGACAGGTGACAGACGTGACAGACGCTGGAGAAGTCGTGGAGAATGTTATGCTGTCTGCAACATCATTCAGCATGACTGGTTTGGTGGTGGGTCAGTAATGATCTGGGGAGGCATATCCCTGGAAGGACGCACAGACCTCTACAGGCTAGACAACGGCACCCTAACTGCTATTAGGCATCAGGATAAATTTGGGTAAAATGGACGAGCCTGTTGCATCATTTTTTCGCTTTGATTTTCAGGGTGTCTTTGAATTCAACCCTCTGTAGGGTGATCATTTTCATTTCCATCAAACGATGTGGCATCCTTTCGTTCCTAACACATTACCCAGTCTATATAAAGAAAGATATTCTGCCTGATTTTTTCTGATGTGTTTTCAAAGTTTTCCCTTTATTTTTTTGAGCAGTGTACATTATATAGACACGGTCACCTGCACACCACACATACACAAGCTTTTATTACATCCCATTTTAAATCCATTAGCATTTATATGGATGTTTGTTTTGTTTTTTTGCAACTATAACAGCTTTTATTCTGCTGTGATGGCTTTCTCTACAAGACTTTAGATTGTGCCTGTGGGGATTTTTCTCAGTGTAGGCTCAGTGTAGGATGAGAGCGCCTGGCTTACTTTTTGGCACTCAAGTGAGCTATGACAGAAAAATTCTGTCAATACCTTCTGGGGCACAAATGTATGGTGTTCACAGATAATAATCCTCTGAGTTACCTTCAGTCTGCCAAACTGGGAGCCACAGAGCATTGATGGGCTGCACAACTTGCGGCTTTTGACTTTGAAATAAAGTATCGTTCAGGCCGCAGTAATAAGAATGCAGACGCGTTGTCATGTCAGTATCTATCCGGTTGCAGGTTAGCTGATTATGTCATTCCAGGTACCTCAGTCCCTGTGTCAGTCAAACAGGCCTCACAGGTGGCCCCCATAGTGTTGGCTACTCAGACTATGGTCTCTGTGCTACCAGGTAATTCCTCTTTGGACATTCGTTCCTTGCAGGAGTCGGATCCTCTCCTTAAAGAGGTTTTGGTGTTTTGGAGGAAGCAAGTTCGGCCCTCTCTGGCTGAAAGACGTCAGGTCTCTAGACCAGCCATGGCCCTGTTGCGTCAGTGGGATCGGTTGGTAGAGAAAGAAGGGGTGTTGCATCGCCGAGTGTTTCGTTCAGATGGGGGTGAGGAGTATTTTCAAGTCATTTTGCCTACAGTTCTTAAGAAGGAGATACTGAGACACCTACATCAGGAGCACGGTCATCAGGGCATTGAGCGGACCACGGAATTAGTAAGGCAGAGGTGTTATTGGCCGGGGATGTTTCTGGACATCAAACGGTGGTGCCAAGAGTGTGAGCGGTGCCAAGTTGCTAAAGATTTGGGCCAGGTACCCCACAGTTTCATGGGACATCTGTTGGCATCCAGGCCAAATGAAATCTTGGCCATTGATTTCACTGTGTTGGAGCCATCGGAATGGCTTGGAGAACGTGTTGGTCATGACTGATGTTTTCAGTAAATACACTGTAGCAGTTCCTACTCGCAATCGAGGGGCATCAACAGTGGCGCAGGTCTTGCTGATGGAATGGTTTTTTAAGTTTGGTTTTCCGAGCCGTATCCATTCCGATCAGGGTAGGAGCTTTGAAAGCGCTCTGATGCAGCAGTTTTGTTATTTGTATGGGGTGGAAAGGTCTCGGACTGGTAATGGACAGTGCGAGCGCTTCAATAGAACGCTTCAAAACCTTTTGCGTACCTTGTCAACTTCTCGAAAACAGGACTGGGCATCTAATTTGCCACAGGTGATTTTCTGCTATAACACCACCCCTCATCAGGGCACTGGCGAGTCTCCTTATTTTTTAATGTTTGGTCAAGAACCTAGACTCCCGATTGATTTTCTTTTGGGTCAGGTACAGGATCCGGTCCCCGGGGGAATCCAAGATTGGGTGTTGGAACACCAGGCTCGACTTATGCTAGCGTTCGAAGGAGCCCGTGAATGGTTGTTAGCTGCTGGCCGCCGGAAGGAACGGCATGATCAGCGTGTTTGGGATGAGCCATTACAGGAGGGTCAGTTTGTGTATCTCCGGGACTATAGTGCCCGGGGTCGTCACAAGATCCAGGATATCTGGAGTTCTGTAGTGTATCAGGTGCTTAGAGTCCCACGGGGTGAAGGTGCTGTTTACACTATTGCCCCTGTGGATGACCTACGTAAAGTAAAGCATGTCCATCGTGACATGCTGAAGGTTCAAGTTCAGAAAGAAGCTCCTGTTCCTCCACCTAGGGTTTCTCCTGTACCAGTAGGTGCTAATGACACCTCTAGTGATGGTGACCTATGGCTGTTGGTATCGGAGACTATACCTCCTGCTGCGATTGTTCCAGGTAGTTCTCAGGCCACTGGCGCCAGTGGAAGACAGGCCGGTTTTAGAGGCACCAGCTGAGCAGGGGAGATCTCAGCCTTTAAATTCCTCCCTGCTTCCAGTGGATCAGCCTTGCCCTAGTTTGTCATTGCTGCGTCGGACCGCTCGCTCTACGGCATTCTAATGTTCATCTTCCCCGCTCTGTGGGTGGTGGGGATGCCGGGGCAAATGAACCACAAGGGTTGGTATCAAATGCACAGTCTGCCTTATTTAGGCCCTGGTGTTAATTCCGTCAGCTAGTTCATCGTCGGGGCGACGATGCAAAATGGTGGGGTAGATTGTTGCAGGGTGGTTGTATATTTGCCCTCCCTGAATGGTTCTCACACGGAGAAACTGTGCGCGGGTACTTTAAATTGCTGGGCGGTCCCCCGCGCTGCTATATCTAGGCACGGGACGGCCACCTGTAGGAGCGCTACCTGTCGTTTCCCCCCCTCCCCTTCCGGGGCATCAGACCTTCGTGCTAGCAGCGGTAGCGTTGTGCCGGTGGTGAATCTTGAAGGCTGAAGGTATCTAAGGCTACGTTGTGTTATGTTGCGAGGTCGCAGTATGTTTTAGTTAACTCGCTGCTGCGTTCTGTTGGTAGCCTGGGCACCTTGCGCTATTGCTGACCCAGCGTTGCCGTTTCTCCCGGCGTTTGTCAGCGCAGCTTCACGTTGCGTGAAGGTCTGTGTGCTTCTTTTTGTACACAATTTGGCTGTATAATAGTGACCTTAGCTAACTTCTCCTTGGTGCTAGCAGCCATCTGGTACCATTGTGTTGAGCCATTACCTGGTTACCCTCTGCGGCGGGAAGCTGCAGGCTGGACGCGGGTAAGTGTAGGAGCTGTATTCATCTTCTCCTTTTGACTAATGTTGAGCCAATTGATCTGATCCTTTGATGTATTTTGTAGGGTTTTTAGCCCAGGCGGTGTTGGCTTGTCTCCAGTTCCCTGCAGTGCTGCTGTTTTGTCTGGCGCTGTTTTGTTCTGCTTGGTTTTGTTTTGCTTTGTTTTGTTTGTTTGGTCCTGTTTTGTTTTGCTCTGGTTTGGTTCGTTTTGGTTTGTTTTTGTGCTGTTTTGTTTGTTTTTGGGTTTTGTCTAAGTATTATTTTGAGTTTAGTTAACAAATCAAGTAGTTTGTACTACCTGCTCTATTAATCCTTTTTATTTCTTTTCAGACAGGAGCTTTGGGCTAGAGCAGACGGAACTGGGTGTGGAACCCCTCTCACCAGCCCAGTAGCTAGAGCACTTTTGGGTGTCATTGAGGTGTGCAGTGTGGTCACACATGGTGTGTAGTGTAAAAGGCTCCCGTAATCCCCTAGTACCCCTCCGTCATGGTAAGCCCTCAGCTCGGTCCTTATAGTGTGTGTGTGTGTGTGTGTGTGTGTGTGTGTGTGTGTGTGTGTGTTTTTAATTTTTTTTTTTATTCAATTATATCTGAATCCATGGAGTCTTTTAAAAGGAGCTTTAAGTGTTTTGTCTTTTAGTAATTGTTAATAAATTAAGTGTGGGAAGTACTGCCTTTCTAGGACAAAGTATCCAAACACCTTGTCTAATTGGTGAATTTAACTAATTAAAGGAACATCTACTGATACCACAGGAGTTTAAATGCACCTAAACATCTTGTGTAATCTCCATTGAAAGAAATACAACAGAATAGGATGCTGTAGACCAAGCACACATAAACCTAAGCTGACCAAACACTAAGTGTCATCTAGACAGTGTATAGCTCCTCAACACTGGGCTGCCAAGCAGTGGAACTACATTCTCTACAGTGAAGAAGCACAATTCAATACCCTGGGGATGAGCTGGCATTTGTCATCTAGAGTTAGTGATCCAGGATCATTATCTGACCTCATTAATGCTCTTGTTACTGCATCCAAATCCTTTCACGATGATAATCTAGTTTAAAGCCTTACTAGAACAGCAGAGGTGGCAGAGGTGTGGCAAACTCCCTAATAACGTCAACTGAATTCAGCACAAAAAGCACTTGAACAGGTGTCTGCCAACTTAAGGACATAATGTACTTTCATTTTTCACAAGTTAACATTATATCCAATTAGAAAGCCACTTCAAACTTATTGGGAACTGCTTTTGCATCTGTGCAAGCTGGCACTTCTGGAGCACAAGGATATGAATATTTCTGCAAACAGCATATTTCCAGTCAAAGCTCAATGTTTTAGCCCCCTCTTATATGGCCATTCATTGTTGCAGAATTTGTTGACTGTGCCTAGGGCTTGTGTAAAGCTTCCTTTCTTCCACTCTAGGGTTAGTTTGTGTGGGTTATTTTATGTAGCTGTTGTGTTAACCATGAGGTGAAGTTCAGCTTGGATGCAGTCAGCTATGCATCCCACTCAGTGTCATTGTAGCTGCTGCGTGCACTGGCGTATTTTGAACGTAGAAAATGACCTGTGAAGTGAGCTGTGATTGTACATGTGAATGGATTAAGAAAAAATTTGATTGACAAAGGTCTGCAACAAACACTTCCTGTGTGTTAAACATCCTTTCCATCAGAATTCAGAGTTTGAAGGTTAAAAAGGTTTATGTCTTGTAATATTGTTTTCTTGAATGTAACTTGTTTTTCATTTGTAAATTTGTTTTTATTTATGTAATTTTGTTTTCTGCAGTTCTCGGCCACCATAATACATCAATTTTACATTTTATACATTCTTACAAAAACATAAGAGACTGTCCTTCATTTATTTCCAGTCTAAAGTAATTAAGTACATATTTCTAACATGTTCAATGTTCTTGGCCTTTAATACAGATGCCAGGCTTTTTGAGAACAATTCCATGCTTTTTTTTTTTTTTTTTTTTTTTTTCTCTGATTTCTCTAACCCTAAGATATCTACAGAGACATTTTTTTCAGTTTTGGAAGTTGCTTGCAACTGATGCTAAGGTCCAGACTCTGGGCTGTTTTTTTTTCCTTGTTGTTATTACCTTTTATCAATAACAACTTTCTTAGCAGCCATACATCCATTTAGACCCATATCACTGATTTGTCTTCACACAGTGTAAATGAAGAAACGTCTGTAGATGTTTTTCAGATCTAAAACAAGAGTGAAACCTTTTTATGTCTTCTTTCTCTAAGATTAAAGCTTTAAGTTCAGTTTACCGAACTTATAATTAGTGGTGATATTTTTTTTATATCTTTCAAAGACTTCTTTTCATTCCAGTTCTGGAAACTTTTGTTTTTGTTATGTTAATTTTCTCTTTCCTTCTGAATAGATTATAGCTATTTGGACATATTTTCAGACATAGCTCATAAAAATGAATAAGGTGGTCTCCGGCTTATGCACAGTGCTAAATATTATGTCAATCATCTTGTTGGTTGTTGTCATAAGGTACCATTTTTTTTTTTAACAATATTAAAATATCCACATAGCAGGGTTGCTTTTCAATTAAGTTAAATTACATGAAATTAAAACTAGTAAACAATGAGAAACCTCCAGATTCCTCTCATTTAAATTAAAAGCTGTTTTTTAATTGTTTACATTATATAAAAGATGCCATGTAGTACAGATACCATAGGAAGCCCTGCCGTTCCCACAACTCGCGGAATCAGATTTTTTGACACTCGTTGAAAACTCTCAGCTTACTTTGTGCATTGTCTATTTATAAGCAATACGAGGGATGCAAGCTATGCATTACTTGAGCATGCATTCAAATGCAGTAGCAGGGACACAACATAAAAGCTTTTTCAACCACAGAGAAGGGACACTGAACAGAAGCAATGCTTTAAGAACCGCACAAGAAGAACATTTATCTACAGGCATACACTCAATTTCATTTTGTTTTTGCCACTACAAGAGCACAATAGTTCAGCCACAATCTCCATTAAGACACACTTGAACACATAAACGCATACCTACATGCCACTATTTAAAGCACTACTACCCAAACCTCCTTATAATCATGAATTAACACTTTATGATTTTAATTAAAGGATTTTACAGTGTAAATTAGAGCACTTGGTCACTTATTTCAGAAGGCCACCAGGCCACTGAAGCAAACAAAGACCAGGCTGTCGACCTGAATGACTTCTGTTGTAGGTTTGAGATGGACAGATTCACACCCCTCAGTCAGTCCAGTTCAGCAACCCCCCATCCCTCTCCTCTGAGTACTAGATAGACACAAACTGCCAAAACCAAATTCCTTGTGTGTGTCAACATACTTGGCCAATAAACCTGATTCTGATTCAGATAGTGGTGCACTTAAGTTAGTGGGGTACTCTTCTTAGACTGATCATATTTGTTAGTAGGACATGTTTAGAAGGGTATATGGAGTATTTTATTTGACACACATACAATTTCTGATTGCAAATATGTTTTTTTTGTGTTTATTGTTATATTGTCGGCACACTTGTCCCAGATACCTGAGACCACCACTTTCACCCAGAAGAATTCCACCTGAATTGTGGATACATTCATTTCGCAATGCTTTTAGTACACACGGACAAGTCAAAGTAATCAGGTTACAAAATGAATCCATCACATACCCACATGTGGGTCAGAGAGGGGAATAGCTAACAACCATACCGCAAACTTATCTATAAATACATTAAAAACAACAATCTCTGATGATAAAAAACGTGGTAGCCATCTTCTAAATATTGATAGCACATAAATAAAGTGTGGGTTTATAATTTGCAAATGGAAGATTTTGGCTTCTTATGCACGTACATTTGCAGTGTGTTTGTAAGCACCTAATCTATTTTTCATTAGTGTGTAATACTCAACTGAGAGGAATTATATTATTGATGGAGACAAAATTAAATTAAAGTGAGATTTTGACCGTGAATCCAGCTCAATGTCACTCAGACGACAGGTAGTGTTATCCCTTTTCTCTTGCACACATGCATGCACACAAATCCTAGAGCTCATGAACGAACACTCCCCATCTCCAGTATCAGATAATCATTTAAGGATGGCTGACTCCTGTTAGTTCTGACTGTCTCTCACCTTCACTGGTGCTATAAAAACATGAACGTGGTCACTTGTTTAATTGAAATTTAATATCTAAAAGAGTATGCTTTTGTAAGACCAGTAATGTATCTTCATAAATGTGTTTTGTGTTTTGTTTTATTTGTTAATTACCCTCAACCCAACTATATGTAAAATATTATCAATAAAATCATTTGTTGCAACAAGTATACAGTCATTTGAAGTTCAACCCATCAAAAGTGTCTTTATTTTTGACACACGTGGGCATTTAGTTTCCAGTGTGTATAGAAACACTGTATGTAGTAGAACCAAAACAGATAACATTTTTCTTTGGAATTATTTATTAAAGAAGAACCAATGACTTACATGCCATTTTTGTCTTTTTTGACATTTTCTGCCATTCTGCCAAATGTAGAATTATTTCACACTGTGAAATGTTTGGGAATTCTTTCAAGTACAGCTAGTTTAAAGAGCATTTCAATGGGATCCAGATATGGTTTTTGAGTCATTCGTTGGTCAGTTTACTTGTATGTTTGGAATCATCAACCTGTTCGAAGGTCCACTTCTTTAGAATCAACATTTTGCTGATGGTCTCACTCTTTGGTATGAAAGAGTATGCATAGACAATTGTACAAGAGCAAGTTGGCCAATACCTGAGGCACAAAAGCAGCACCAAACCATATCATTTCTTTCACCATGCTTTACGCTTGGTATAAAGTTCTTCTGATCATATTCATTGGATTTTACCAAACATGGCTTCTGGTACTATAAACAAGCAACTCTATCTTTGACTCATCTGTCTATAGCACACTGTTCCATAAGTCCTGGTCCTTGCCTAGAAATTCATCAGTCTTGCTTAGACTTGCTTTGGACAGCAAAAGCTTACTCCTTGGGCATACATTTTTGTATGGTTAATGTTTTCATTAAAAGTGGCAAGAGTTACCTGTATTGCATTTTGATCTTCATTTGCAGATGATCATCCAGACAGTGCAGTTATTGATTTCCAATATTTGGAATATCTTATTAAACCTAATCCCAGACCTATAGGCAGTTTTCTTTCTGAAAGCTTCTGAGCTCTTGTGATCTAGGCATAATAAAAAACAAACAGGAAACCTGAAGTTTAAATAAGTAGGGGATACATAACGTCCATGACTAAGTAGTGAGATTTAGAAGGCACTAGTCAATAAAGTTTAGACAGATCAGCGTACCCAACTCATGTCTAAAATATTCTTGTGGTGTATCTACTTCTCCACATGACTGTATACACAAACAACAAAATAATTGTAAATGTAATAATTGTGACTGTACTACATATTACCACAGTATCTCTGACAAAAGAAAATAAGCTAATGAACGAAATTATGCATGTAATACATGTTACCACTTACGGATATCTTTATATGTATAGTGGTAATTTTTATATATATATATATATATATATATATATATATATATATATATATATATATATATATATATATATATATATATATATATATTTGACACATATGGGAGACATGTACAGCCTCATATCCTGACACTGCATGAAAACGTGTGCATGTGTATGTACTGTACAGTTTCACTCTGCTTTCCCTCTCTTTGCCTGTTCTTTTGCACCTCCTTCTTCTCTTTTGCTTGGAATCTGTGATGAGCCACTTACAGACTCTTTCAAGACATTCTCCCTCAAATATATTTAGAAACACCAGCCCTCAGGGAATTCACATGCATCTAGTCTCTTTTTCTCTAACCTTCTCTTCACTTCAATCTCAAAAGTTTCTTTGGCAGTTCATTTGCTGTTCTGGATCTGGAAGTGTATGAGTGACATTTAAAATACTGTTTGTGTACACAATACTATGCGTCATAAGTGAATGCTAGGTATGGCAACAGCGAATGCTGTTTTTCAGTACCTCCTAGAACAGCAGTGGAAACTACCACTGAAAAAGCCAAAACTTGCAGATTCAACGCATTGCAGTTTAGTGCCTACATGGCTTAACCTCATCAAGTTAAACTTTTGAGGGGCTTATCAAGTGAGCGATAAACCTATGTGTTATGTTGTGAATTTGTTTAGATTGTTGTATACACCTGCTAATCAAGGATATTAATAGAGAGTGGTACAGTAACAGCATTTACCCCCAGAAAAGGCCCAGATGATGTGACAGGAAGGGAGCAGACCAGCTGTCTGTTGGCGTTACAAAAGTCTTCAACCTGTCCCTGTCCAAATCCAAAATCCCACCATATCTGAAGCCTGCCACCATCATTCCACTGCCAAAAAAGAACACCACCAGCGACCTCAGTGACTACCGTCCGGTCGCACTCACACTGGTTATAATGAAGGGTTTTGAGAGGCTGGTTCTACATCACATCAGAGCCATCCTCCCGTCAACCTTTGACCCACACCGGTTTGCCTACAAAGCAAACAGGTCAACAGAAGATGCCATCACCACTGCTCTTCACACAGCACTCACACACCTGAAGCATCAGGGGAGCTATGTGAGGATGCTCCTAACACAGTCATCCCCAACAGACTGGTGACAAACTCACAGACCTAGTACTTTCACAATCCACCTGCCTCTGGATCAAAGACTTTCTGACAGACTGCACCCAGTCTCTAAGGTTGGGTCTCCATCATTACTCCACCCTTAAACTCAACACCGTAGCTCCCTAAGGGTATGTGCTTAGCCCGCTTTTGTATTTTCTTTACACCTATGACTATGTCCCCACTCACTCCTCCATCACCATAGCAAGGTTTGCAGATGACACGATGGTTGGACTTATCTCTGGAGGAGATGAGACCGCCTACAGGGATGAAGTCTGATCTGACTGGTGTACAAGGAATAATCTCACCCTGAACTCCTCAAAAACAAAATAACTAATTACAGACTTTTGGCGGAGAGGTGCAGTACCAGCACCACTGTACATCAATGGGGACGGTGTTGAAAGAGTCTCGTCCTTCAGATTTCTGGGCACACACATCTCTGGAGATCTTTCCTGGACCACCAGCACCATAGCTTTGGTCAAAAAGGCACAACAGAGGCTCTACTTCCTGTCTTCAAGAGAAGCTGTTGGTGTCCTACTACCACTCAGCCATCGAGAGTGTGCTGACATATTGTATCTCAACGTGGTACAGCAGCTGCTGGGTAGCAGAAAAGAGAGCACTGCAGAGAGTCATAAACACAGCCCAGAAGATCATCGGCTGCCCACTGCCCTGCCTGGAGGAACTGTTCAGCCAACATCCTGAAAGACCCATTTCACCCAGGACATCATCTGTTTGACCTGCTGCCCCCTGGTAGACACTTTAGGTCCATTACGTCCCAGACAAAAAGACTCATACGTTTTTTACCCCAGAGTCGTACGGAAACTGAACACTTCCAAACACGCACACTGAAAACACTGTGCTCAGTAGAAGTGAACTGAATACTACCTCAACACTTTACTGGCACCGACTCCAAAAGCACTGTATACTGTTCCAGTGTTCCATTCCACCTCTGTTCTATTTATCACTCACTGCAATATTTGTTCTGAAGTGTTCAATATATATATATATATATAAAAAACTCTTGATGTGGAATAATTATAACTCTATAAGCTATTCAAAGAATGTGCAATAACTAACTGCTAACTCACCTGTCTGTTGTCTGTTGTCTGTTTAGAATATACAGTTTTTATAGTCACTTATTATATTTTAATATTTTTAGGCAATGTGTATACGTATATTACTGTTTTTATTCTCTCTCGCAATTCTTCTCAATTCTGCTCAGTTGTGTGTAAAGTGCCGTTGGATTGCTGCTCCATTTTGTTGTACACTGTGCAATGACAATAAAGGCATCTTATCTTATCCACTTCTCTTATCTTCTGGGAAGGCTTTACACTAGTGGTTAGAACATTACTGTAAGGATTTAATTGTATTCAGCCACAAGAGCATTAGTGAAGTCACACAGCTCCACAGCCTAATACTGGGGGTTTTCCTCTAACGGAAATTTGGAATTAGGCATGGTAGCCTTGTGCTGCTACTCCAGGGCCCCTATTCTTTTAGCAATGGTTTTCTATAGACCTTAAAAAAACAATGTGTGCCCAACTGAGAACCTGTGTCAGCAATGGGTGCATCTTAAAGTAACTGAATTTACTAATTAGAAAGGTGCCAGTTAGCTGAGAAATGCCAAGTAAGAAATTTTGTGCATTTTGTAAACATTGTGTCATTTGACTTGACAGTGCAGTCTTAAGATTAAAAAAAAAAAATCAACCTCCAAGCACTTTAAAAAGC
This sequence comes from Prochilodus magdalenae, assembly GCA_024036415.1. NCBI lineage: Eukaryota > Metazoa > Chordata > Actinopteri > Characiformes > Prochilodontidae > Prochilodus > Prochilodus magdalenae. The sequence continues at coordinate 84,488 of JAMWET010005750.1, read as the reverse complement.
GGCCACTTTGTTATCTTTGTTTTTTGCGCACAAGACGAGAAGCAAGACACACAACAAGAGGGTATGGTGTAATAAGCCCTTTTCCTCATTTAATTTAGTCATTAACACTGCCAAGTTATTTGCCATGGTGTATTACTGGCTTACTGTCAATCACATGGTTTGCCAAGACACTAGTACAAGAAAAATCTGAATCTAGATATCGCTTGTTAAAACAAAAAATATTAAAATGCTAATAAAACTATAAGCTAGTGGTGCATAATCAATACATTATATGAAAGTAATAGCATTGCAATTAAACAACTACACACAGTGAATGCAATAAGCAATGTATACAAAACACAATAATGACCCAGCAATGGCACATGGTTCATCTGGCATTACACAATGCTAGTCTTTTTATTATTTTTTTAATTGCAAATATTCTGAACATCTACAAGAGTTTTAAAGTAATCAGTCCTCTAACCCTTAGCCATGCCCACTTAGTAAACTGTGTAGACATGGCAGAAGGTATTATACAAGTGTATTACATGAGTTTGTCCAGTTGTTTAGCTATTTTTCTGCGATTCATTAAAATGATTAATTTTAGGTTACAGAACTGTGGAATAAAACGTACTGGCCATGTAATGGGTTAAAAATAGTGATTGCTGTTCATTTGCTCAACTGGGCTATACAGGGGACCTAGTTGTTAGACAAAGCTGTAATACCGTTTGAGTATGCTCTTAGCTTTAATTAAGCTTTTAATCAGTATTTGCATAAATGGCTAACAAAGCATACAAAGAAAAACTGCCATTAATTACTACCAGTTACAAGCAGCAAATACTTCTCAAGTGTGTTTTTAGCAGACAATGCTGAGTGTAAGTGCTGAGTGTAAATGCTGAGTATTAAACAAATTAACTCCAGAGATTAAAAAAATTGTGTCTGTTCACAATTTAACATAGTTAACATAGTTTTTAGCCAATTGCTAGGGATAATGATTAGCGATTTAGGCTAGCTAGACATTTAAAAAACACTGGTAGCCTACTGAGGGCTACAGAACTAGCTACAATTTCAGCTTTACCTAGTAACAATAGCATGTTTAATATGTTTAAGAAAAAGACTGAGTTCAGTCAGCTGTCCTGACCACCTTACACCAAATGCTCTAGATGACAGAAACATGCTGCAACTCTAGCAAGACATAATTTTATTCCAACAATGGAAACTTGGCCACAACAGTAAAACCGCATGAAAAGTCGATGTCTTTTTACTAAGACAACTCACAAGCTAGCACAAGCTAGTATCTCCATCAAATATGCTAATACTCAGAAAAAACAAAAAAACAAAAAACAAAGACTGGCAAAATGTTTGTGATAATTAGCATTAAAGGGTCTAAATAATACATTTAATTTCAGCTAATTATTTGCTATGTATTTTAATACTTCCTACTTGACAAAATATTTGCAACATTTGTAACCTGATTCAAGCTTTATTCACCAAAGCTTATTTTAATAGGAAATGACAAACTATATATTAGTAGAAAGCTTGTTTATACCTTCATTTCCTAACAGAAAGTCCAAAAAGTGGTATGTGTAGGCCACTCCAGTGTGCGTCTCCACTTGGGCTTTCCTGAGGGTTGAATAGATCTTTCCTGGAGCCTCATCAGAATCACGTGGCTTAGGCAACCTACAGCCCATTTCTACACACCTGATTACACACACACCCACATGCACGCACACACACACACACACAGAGTTAGTTACAGAAGAAGAGAGACAAATGAATATGTATAATTTGTTCAAGATATTCATTTATTCATTGATGCACTGATTTACCTGATTGTCTTGGCAGTACAATTACTAATTGTCATGCTAACTAAGTTTGATTGACATTCAAATTGAAAGGAAACATAAATATGCAGAATGAAAGGGCATGAGCAGAGCCAAATGAGTTAAGACACTTGCTCTTATGTGCACACGCATAATACAGCAAAGCAGATTTTTTGGAACTTAATCTCACTCTCACACTCCAAACACAAACAGGCATACAAAGTCTCACACTTGCACATACACCTGCACTTATTCCCCTCTTTCCTGCTAGCGCACACCCACATTCCAAACATAAGCTATCAGATAACAGAGACACAGGAAATCATTTTTGCTCAGTGAGGCCAATTATGCAGTGGAATTGAGCGTGACTGAATTAGTGTGTGGCTAATTCTAATGACTGTCACATCACCAGTGTAAGGCGGCAGCAAACATCATCTTAACCAAATTGACAGCGGTGCCACTACTGGAATAAAATGGTCAAGCATGTTATGGTAATTATGGCAGGTTGGCTACACTGGATTGCAAAGTTCTGATAATGCAGAACAGGTGAAATGGAGAGAAAGCAGACATGACGAAGAAAGGAGGATAGACATGGGTCTCCAAATGTCACCAAATAAGATTAGTTTATATTAAATCTACTTCCTCGGGTTCAGCTCAAAGCATTTTGTGGCTACTGATAGTACATTTCCTAAAAAAGTCGGGACGGTAGTAAAAATAAAAATAGATACCAACAACTGCAATGATTTGCAACATCATTTTAAACATGTATTTAACTTAAAACAGTAAAAAAGACCAAAAAAATGTTACTTTAATAAATGTAAATTTGATAAATATAGGTGACATAACAGGAGACATCTGACTATAAAAAGCCTAAAAACTTTTACTTTATAAATCAGGAAGATGTCCTCAACTCAGAATATGAGATCATATCAACATTTCTGCTTACACAGTCAACAACTATAAAGTACCACTTCTCTGTTTTTAAATGAGATTCTTGTTTTTTTTAAATCAATCAACATACAAACATAGCAGTTAGTTAAATCTAAAGGTTTGCTGATTTGAAAAGTAAATACATTGAGTGGTCACATTAGTACTCAAGACACTTTATTAAAACACTGGGCTAGAACGAAAAACACTCACAGGAAAAAGTCTCTAAAATGTATAATTATTTACATGTCCCAAATAAACATTACATTTTATTTACACATAGATTAAGGAGCGTACGTTTTATAGCCTGGAAGAGCATCTGGCATAATTTATCTCTAAAAATACTGATATCCACTCATTTAATAAAACATTATATGCATAATTTAATATAAATCCTGTTGATGTTACAAGATGTGTCTGATTTCAAATTACAACAGTCAGATCTGTCTTTGCATATACTGGGTGCATTTCTACATACGTTCTGGAACTGTGCGTGTAGTACAAATGCCTGTAAACTAATTAACACCACACTAAATATATATATCAATTATAAGTAGTCATACACCAAGTTTAGGTCAAACTCAGCACATAATCCCACTAATTGAAAAAACTGGATACCTCAATAATCCTCACCAAATTAAAACCTAGCTGATGCCAAATGTTATCTATTAGGCCGAGCTGATACCTAACATAACTAGAACTAAAAACATGATAACAGATTACATTATGTGATATTATCTACTCTGTGATCAATGAATCAGTTCATCTTGATCTGAAGGTTTCACAACTTACAACTTTAATTTACTTTGTGTTGTGGTCTTGATCGAAAACAAATAGCTAGTATAGGAAACGTTTGCTGTAAAGCATGAAAATCTGAGCAGAAAAAGGGAAAACAGCTCTTTTCATTCTAAATCATAGGCTTGTAAACGAGTGTGTAAAACCGCATCTGGGCATTTATTACACAACCAGTCACATACCTCCTTTGTAAAAGCCAGAGAGCAATTTATAAAGCTGAATAAATGAATGGTGCATTTAAACTTGGTTCCAATCTATGTTCAAGTGTTGTTGGGCGGTAGTGGGTCTAAAAATAGATAAGAACGCTTTTTGATGTCTATGATATCCACCTGGTTCAATGGTGAAATGGGACTAAATTTCAGTCGTGTGCGGATTGTCAGTGTGTCAAAGTGTAACTTGACACTTATGGAACACCTACCTTATAGGTTGAAATGACTGAATGAATAAAACAATAAAACAAACTAAAAAAGGTAAATTCAAAATAGCACAATTCAGTGCTCAGCTTAAGCTAAACATAAAATTAATTTATGATGCAATTGGCCTTTACTGTACTGACTGAATAGGCATAGTACATCTAACAGCTAGACATTAATGCTATAAGACAAGCATTCTGGCCTGCTCTGCCCTTTCTGCTAAGCTATAGGTCACATGAGAACTGGCACTAATTAGCCAGGCAACAGATCATTGACTTCTTTAATTGTTCCTGAGATAACTAGAACAATTCATGCAAAAACAAGACAAGTGTTATTTTAGTCTAGATTTTGGAATGGTGCATGCATCCCCTTGGAAACATACCCTTTCAGAAGAAATTAAAAGCTCTGTATTTCAGGAAAATTAAAAACTGACAGCGCAGCTATACAAGGATTATAGACACTACAGGCAGGGCATCCTGACCATAAACTCAATCATCAAAATCACTTACATCCCCAGGCACACCAGACATGCACATAATCTAATATATTTTGTGAGAGAGTTAGTGACAGGATAATACAGAGGAGAAAATATATGTAGTGCTAAATATAAGTGAGATGATAAGGAGTGTGATAATGTGTCAAGAGTTTGTGGTACACAGAAGAGAGCAATGCAGGCTTGGCTTCATTGCTCACAAAGCGTGTACATTTCTGACCTTGCAACTACTTAGACAACAACTTTGAATTTGTTTTATTTTAAACATTAGTTAAATGTAGGCAAGAGTGGGCAAATTATTGTTATTGTGATGAATTAGGTCATAGGTCAAATAGGTCAAATTTTAATGATGAATAAAATTAACAGAAAAGCTCTGCTGCTTCAGATAAAATCTCTTTACATGAACTTACATTGAGTTTACATTTACACATCACTCACTGAACTTGAATAATTACCTTCAAAAATACAGTGGGGTGCGAAAGTTTGGGCAGCAAATTTTCCTGATTTACCTTTATAAAGCATTGATTGTTTGGATAAAAAAAATTCCGTTAAATATATCATATAGGGGACAAACACAGTGATATTTGAGAAGTGAAATGAAGTTTATATGATTTACAGAAAGTGTGCAATAATTGTCTAAACAAAATTAGGCAGGTGCATAAATTTGGTCACCAAAAAAAGTAGATCCTCCTTTCGCAGAAATAACAGCCTCTAAAAGCTTCCTATAGCTTCTAATGAGAGTCTGGATTGTAGCTGAAGGTATTTTAGACCATTCTTCTTTACAAAACATCTCTAGTTCATTCAGGTTTGATGGTTTCCGAGCATGGACAGCTCTCTTTAAGTGACACCACAGATTTTCAATAATATTCAGGTCTGGGGACTGAGATGGCCATTCCAGAACGTTGTACTTGTTCTTCTGCATGAATGCATTAGTAGATTTTGAGCAGTGTTTAGGGTCGTTGTCTTGTTGGAAGATCCAGCCCCGGCGCAGCTTCAGCTTTGTCACTGATTCCTGGACATTGGTCTCCAGAATCTGCTCATATTGATTGGAATCCATGCGTCCCTCAACTTTAACAAGATTCCCGGTAACTGTACTGGCCCTGTACACAGCCCCACAGCATGATAGAACCACCACCAAATTTTACTGTAGGTAGCAGGTGTTTTTCTTGGAGTGCTGTGTTCTTTTTCCTCCATGCATAACGACCCTTGTTATGCCCAAATAACTCTATTTTAGTTTCATCAGTCCACAGCACCTTATTCCAAAATGAAGCTGGCTTGTCCAAATGTGCTTTAGCATACCTCAAGCGGCTCTGTTTGTGATGTGGGCGGAGAAAAGGCTTCCTCTGCATCACTCTCCCATACAGCATCTCCTTTTTGTTGTAGGTCTTTGGTGCTGGTCTGTTGGTTGACTCTGACTGTTCTCAACATCCTTTGCTTCTGTTTATTCGGGATTTTTCTTGGTCTGCCACTTCGAGCCTTGACTTGAACTGTGCCTGTGGTCTTCCATTTTCTCACAATGTTTCTCACAGTAGAGACTGAAAGCTGAAATCTCTGAGATAGCTTTCTGTATCCTTCCCCTAAACCATGATGGTGCAAAGAGGAGAAAAATTACAATTGCCCCATTTAAATACTCTTTTTATAATTGGTATTATATTATAATATACTTTTTATAATTGGAGTCACCTGTGTATGGAGGTCAAGGGTCACTGAACTTACCAAACCAAATTTGAGTTCCAATAATTAGTTCTAAAGGTTTTGAAATCAATAAAGTGACAACAGTGCCCGAATTTATGCACCTGCCTACTTTTGTTTAACCAATTATTGCACACTTTCTGTAAATTATATAAACTTTTCACTTCTCAAATATCGCTGTGTTTGTCCCCTATATGATATATTTAACAGATTATCCAAACAATCAATGCTTTATAAAGGTAAATCAGGAAAATTAACAACGCTGCCCAAACTTTCGCACCCCACTATATGTTTGACACGTTCTAATGTTTATTGGTTTCATTATTATACAATAACTGTTATCATCATCAAATAATTTGAACAAAATATCATACATTAATATCAACATTTGCATATTTTTGCACATCCTACTTTACAGGAAACTTCTTCACACCACCTTTACCCGTTTGAATCAGACTGACCCAAGACATATACAAAAAACAATTCCACAGTGATCCAGGATTTTCATATTCACCGTAACATTGCAAAGGTTCCTCTAAGAGCAGACTGTGTATGTGTTTTTCTGTTAACAAAAAAAAAAGCTGAACGTAACGTAAGCTGAACTGTGAGGCAATGATTGCGTATCTGACTCATATTTATCATCCTCATAATCGTCACCATCTTTCTTTCTCTCTTCATCCCTCTGTTCTCCCTAGCTTTCTCTAAAACCCACCACTGGATCATTCAAATCTCCAATTTGTCACTCAATTCTGCCTCCACTGCACATGCATGGTAACTCAGGTAGCACACCATCTGCTTTTACCGCAATCTCTCAAAAGTGTTTGTTAACTACAATAAAAATAACAAACACAAACTCAAAATCAAAAAATATTCAAGGCAGAATGGCACAGAAATACATTCACTGAAAAAAATAGGGCATTAATGAGTTTAGAAGTGGAACTTCTGTGTTTGGACATTAACAGGTTGAGACTGTTGTATTAAGTTTGTTTTGCCATTATACCCACATTCACACTGCTTATCATAAAACTAAAAACTACAATTAAACAAAAACTAACCTTAAACAATGAATGAAAATAAAAATTAAATTGAAAATATTAGGACTGACCTTAAACTGAAATCAAAACCAAAATGTTGGGACGTGAAACTAAATTTCATGGTTATATTTAGCATGCATAATTAACATAAGGGACAACACAGTTAAAAAAGCAATATGTAAAAGTAATAAACTCGTTCTGTTGCAAAACATAAATTGCAGTACTGTGCTACAGACATGGCAAAGCCTTTTGATGCTCAGCTGTAAAAGTGCTCTAAATAAAGGTCACCACAGTACCACAGTTATGCAACTAAAGGCAATCTTACAAGTGGGATTCATTTTCGGCAAAGATTATTTTAAGTTTGCTCGTTTATTTGTAAACAGAGTATGTAAAATATTAAATGGAAAAAAATATGAAGAGAAGAGACACCTGCAGGACAGAAGCATGAGAGACAGAAAGTGGAAATTGAGCAATATTGTGTTTAAGATGGCATAAACAGCTGCACTAGCTTTCGTCCATGAACAATAGCTCCACACAAGGTTATATTAAACAGGCTATAATCAATCAACCGAGCCTGAGATAAATCAAAGAATTGGGGATCTATATGAAGTTTAGGCTATGCTCTAAAACACAGAAACATGAAAATCATAGACATACCTTCGGTGCTTCGTAGTAGAGGCACAGCGGTTGGTTTACAAACTCCTTTTGTTGGTCCTCTATGAATTTCCCACTTAAGTCTTCTGCTCTGTAAGTGTAGAGCGGAGGCAGGAGAAGTCTGACTGCGTAATGCGTGCTGTATTTTTTGCCCAACGATACAGAGTGTGTAAGCAAGCCCCCTCCTCTCTCTGCATAACAGTGAAGGCAGCTTCATCCAGTACTGCCAACTCTCTCACTGCTGCGTTCTTTCATTTTACATTTGACGTCCACACCAGCACATGGAGAGAGACAGTTTAGATAGAGAAATGCATGGGCAAGAAGTGACAATGAATTCCACTATGAAATTTGGAATTTGAATTTTATTTACAGCCTATCCTGAATGAGAATACAGTCATAACTGTGTATTACTAGGCTTAATGAAACAGATACTTAAATATATAACAAATACTTACCAGGCAAGGTTAAAGACTTTAAAGGTTAGACTTTTTTATATTTTCAATTTACACAGTTTTCTCTTACTTGACAGTAGAAATAGCCAGTAACATAATAATTTGTACTACTGTGTTTAAGAACAAACTAACATTATATTATATATGAAGCTGTTTATAAATCTGCCTTTATTACCCAAGGAAACTGATTAGGCAGATTTCAGACATCACGCTTGCCTTGGCCCATGGACTTAAGATGTGTAAATGTTGTGGAAATCTTTCTACATCCAAGTTACACGTTTTCATTCTGATCCCAACAGAACACTGTGTCTCTTGAATTTCTGAACTGTCAGCTGTGCTGAGGCTGTGGGGCAGAGGGCGATTAAGGTGACTAGGTTTGTTGATATCCGAGCGAGATTGTATACGCAAGTGTTGAAGTCACATGAGCGCTTGTGTAGGAGGTTGGTATTAAATTCATATTTTATGTGCAGCAGGCGAGACCGATGTATAATACAAAAGTCTGCGAGAGGCCAGGCAACTGAAAAGACACAAGTTCCCCCTCCCCAGTACGAGAACCTAAGACTTCCGGAGACTTCACACAAACTAAACACATAGCATGCAAAAGTTAACAAAGCTAACCAGAACTTCATTTAATACAAATCATAAGCTCACAGGACAAAAAGTGAGTTGTAATAATTTTATGCTCCTGCAGAGTGAATGAGGATGATCAGGCTTTAGATACCTGCAGGATGTGCAATGGGATTTATAGATGGAACAGAGTTGGTACAGTGCAGTGAATGTCTTGTTCGATGGGTCACAAAGTACATGTTAACAACTGGCATGAGTGTTGGGGAAGTAGCTGAATTTGCATGTGTATGGAAGCACACGGTCATACGGGTCCACCAGCAGTGCCAAAAATTCCAGTCTTCAGGAAATTCTCTTCAGAATTGTGACAAGAAAGACATCTACAAAATCTGGCAGAACTGATGTCGCCTACATCCAAATACTTGTCCAGTCCATGCCTAATCGAATTACAGGTGTTATCTCTGTTTGCAGAACTTAAGTTTCAGTCAGTCACAAGTGGCTAATTTTTGGTCTGGTGAACTTGAATGCCATTAAAATGCAGTTACACGAAAGCATTAAGCTGCTACTATGCTACCATGTAGCTGTGATCATTTGGTTTGCTAGTATCTATGCTAGAAGAAGACACAAACACACAACGTTATCTACATGGACTGCACCAACACATGTTGGCCAAATATGATCACAAACAGAAAGCTAGCAAAATGTTATTAAAAAGCCACTAATCGTCCAGATTTATATGAAAGAATGATGTGTTGGCAATGAGACTAAACTTTTATCTGTTTGTCATTCTCCTTTCCAGAAAGGATTGTGGAAGGATTGTGGCATATACAGTACATATGCATGTTGTCCATGGGTACCAGTTGTGGGTAAAAACAAAATTGTGTAAAAATCCAGAGACAACACATTGCACAAAAGAATTTTGGCTCTAGGCTACTCTGATCTAAGGTAAGAGAAAAAAAAGTGTTGAAAAGTCATAACAAATAAAGCATGAATAAGCACCATCGGTCTTCGGCAGTTTGGGCCAGTTTAAGTCATTAAATAAAGTCAAACTTGTCAACTTACAATTTTATTAGGTGAAAAATTGCTTAGAAACTACAGTAAAATGTTCAAGTTATTGTGTGCTTTAGCATCCTCTAAAGGCCAGCTTGGACCACACCTCATCAGTTTGTACTGGTTCAAATGTTAAGACCAAAAGCTTTTGAGTCATAGAAACGTTCACAGTCATAATGATTGACAGAATGAAACCATGTCACCACTGAGTATTTTAAGAACAACTAAGAAAAGCTCAAAATTAACAAAGTTTAAAATGTGTGCATCTCAAACAAGGCATTTTTAAATAGTTATAAATGCATATACAGGTGCTGGTCATATAATTAGAATATCATGAAAAAGTTGATTTATTTCAGTAATTTCATTCAAAAAGTGAAACTTGTATATTATATTCATTCATTACACACAGACTGATATATTTCAAATGTTTATTTCTTTTAATTTTGATGATTATAATTGACTAACTAACTAATGAAAACCCCAAATTCAGTATCTCAGAAAATTAGAATATTGCTTAAGACTAGGGCTGTACCCGACTCAGAATTTTTTTTTTCTCTGTGTACATTATCTAGTAATTAGTAAATTAATCTACATACGGTATAGATCTGATGTCCTCCTCATTTAGAAAGTCTGCAGAGTCACAGGAACACATTTCTGAACTAAAGAGGCGGGGCTTATGATGACCGATCTGAACTGGAGCCTGATTTAATTACAGGATATAGCGCCGGGCAGCACCGCCTATTTATGCTAAACATTAGCGCTTATAGCTTATAGTCTTTTTAATTTCACTTCTAACAGCTTCTTCAGTAGGAGGACCTTTCGTCTTTCGTCTCTCATAAATAATGAACTGTTAAATAAAACCAGATTAGTCCATATTTAAATTATTTATAGATAAAAAAGAATGGTAGACCTGAAATCGTTTAATTACTTTATTACGCGCCTGAAATAATTATCTCTCGTTTATCCGCAGGCAGATTAAGTGACTGTACTTATCCTTAAATAAAGATAATCTTAGCTGGAGACGAATAAATATAAATATCTGTAATTTAGATTCTAAAATAATGGAATTATAATAAAACAAACGTCTTCGGTCCGTTTTTCCTTCACCGCAAACAGCCGTTATGTCTAAAACGAAAGTCAGCTCCCTCGTTTAAAGCAGCGCTCGATGTCTGACTGAATGACCAGCAGAATTCGGTTTCATTTGTTCAGATTCTCTTCTTCAGAAGCACCTCCAGACTGACGATTCGAATCATCGACTGTCGGAGGGCAGCCTTACTTAAGACCAATACAAAAAGGGATTTTTAGAAATCCCAACTGACGCCAACTGAAAAGTATGAACATGAAAAGTATGAGCATGGACAGCACTCAATACTTAGTTGGGACTCCTTTTGCCTGGATTACTGCAGAAACGCGGCGTGGCATGGAGTCGATCAGTCTGTGGCACTGCTCAGGTGTTATGAGAGCCCAGATTGCTCTGATAGTAGCCTTCAGCTCTTCTGCGTTGTTGGGTTTGGCTATCCCATCTTGTATCAAATTTTTCATGATATTCTAATTTTATGAGCAGCACCTGTAGTTGTAAAAAGTTGTCAGGAATACTGTACTGCATTATCTGAATCCAGTTTTGTGACCATAAGTAAATAGGTACATGTAATCGTCTCTATATAATAATGAATAGTGTACCAGAATGGCCTTTTGAAACTTCATTGTACCTACACATGGAACATATACATTATCCTTGGGAACTTCTTTCCAGTCTATCTAAAAGATGCTTCATGCGAAGTTTCAGCTTGATTGGACTGCTGAGGAACAGTTAGCTATTTCAGTGCCCCCTAACTGTGTGTTGATGAGCTACATTAGAATGCATTACTGAATAGGTAACACAGGTTTTTTTGTGTTGGCCAACATCATAGCTAGACTCAACATACGAGAAGAACAGACGCAACCAACAGAAAACTTTACTTTATTTAACTTCAACTTTATTTCTTTTAAACAAGACAAGACACCAAACCTTTCAACACCTTAAACTAGCTTACATGTCAGCCTAAAGGTCAGTGATCAACTAATGCCATCAATTAGAGCAGAAACTACACTTCCTATGAGTCTTTGGGAAATAACCAAAGGAAAGAAATTGACGTATTTTATCGGAAGTATTTTCTGATCCTTTATACTTTTTTGTGTTTAGCTGGCATAGATTTGTTACAGCCCACCCTAAACACTAGTGAGAAAATGACAAATCTGTAAACAATAAAAAACAAAAAAACAAGAGATCTCTAAAAACTGTCCATAATAAAGGAAAATCACCCTACTTGTGACATTAGCTGTTTTTTTTGTTTTTTTTTGCAATAATTGAACTTGAATTTAAGTGAAGCAAAATGTCACGTGGAGAAAGGAAAACAAATCGTGACCTTTTGAAAACTGAATGAAAAACCAAAGCTACGAAAACCACCACCACAAACATCCTTCTCAAACTGTGATAGAACATGAGACATCATTATTCCTTCATTTTCTGTGAATTAAAACATCAAAAACCCAAAGTGTCTGAGCCCTTTTACTGTCACAGGGCTGGGCTATAATATATATATTTTTTTCCCCTTCAAAAAAGGTTAAAGTGGATGAAACTGAACCAAATGTGCTGAACAATTTACAGAGGCTTGAGAACAGTCACCTTACCTCAAAATAATATAATAACAATAATGAACAAAGCATTTGGGGAGCGACAGAGTGATAAAATTAAAATAAGCCAACAAAAATATCAGTTAACGTAAAATACATATATATATATATATATTTGTGATCTTAAAAGTGTACTTTTAAAGGTTTGGTATGACAAAGACAAATACAAAATACAATTAAACTGACCAACAAAGGGAGTGTGCATGTTAAGTGCACCCACATGACCATGATTATGGTTGACCTGCTGTCAAACTGACATGTCACTCAGCATGGGGTTTTACAGTCTGAAAAAACACACACACACTGAAAGCACACCAAAAGGTAGAATCATGAGAATGTTCTCTCACACATTTCCATCAAGATGTCATCCTCTGCTTCGATGGGATTTGACCCTGCGACAAAAAACACCATAGAGATACAGATAAAGATGTGGTGGTCAATAAAGGTAAAAGGAATGTGGGAGGGAGACTAAGATATACAGTAACCTTATGAAGTTTTATTCTGTTTTAAAAATGTCTTCACTGCTATCCCAAATCACATTCCAAAGACTGCTCACTTTTAGGTTTAATCCATTTCCTGTCTGGGTGTTATTTTAAAAACAGTGAACTTTTAAACAGTGAATGTATGATGTAAGTAAACCAAGTATTTCTTAAAATGTACATTTAGGAATACATTTTATCCAGTGTTATAATGAGAAGAGGGATTGCAGTGTTGAACAGATCACTCAGCTCACTTGTTCTGGACAAACTTTATGCAAATTAGATATAACGGTTGACAAAAACGTAATTATGAAAAATTATTAAAAAATATTATATAAAATTATTTTACAAAGTTTTTTTTTAAAAAAAAGCTGCTTTGGGAGACAGAACTAGTCTAGAGCTCTCACACTTAAGTACTTATTAAATGCAGTTCAGGTCCTAGATATAACACTTAAACAACATGACCAATGTGTGTTCACACTAGAGGCCAAAATTTTGCAATGCAATGCAATGTTGCAACAAACAGAACAAAAAGTGGACGAGGCAGTAATATAACTATGTCAAACTGAAATGCTGTGTAAGTGGAGCACTGCTTACTGCTGCTCACCCAAAGCAGTCTTTGTACAACATGCTAACGAATTTCAAAACACAGTAGTACAAAACAAAGTACAGTAGCTATACTTCTAAATACGTTTTAGCTGCTAGCACTAGCTACCAAACATAGTGCAGCATATACAGTGGTGTGAAAAAGTGTTTGCCCCCTTCATGATTTCTATTTTTGCATGTTTGTCATTCTTAAATGTTTCAGATATTCAAACAAATTCAGATAATCAGATAATCAAACAAATTTAAATATTAGTTAATGACAACACAAGTATACAAAAAGGGTAGTTTTTAAATGAAGGTTTATTATTAAGGGAGAAAAAAATGCACACCTACATGGCCCTGTGTCAAAAATTAGTTTGATGATTTGAAACATTTAAGAGCAACAAAAAAAAAAAAACCATGAAGCGGCAAAAACTTTTTCACATCACTGTATGATAAATTTTCAGCATGCCAGTGATTTTTCTTAAAAAAAATAAAAATAAAAAAATAAAAAAACCCCACAAATATTACATTCGCTGGCATGGTGTTTAAAAGCACAGATGCTTCACGTGAGCAGTAAGCAAGGCTACAATGAAGTCCTTACAGAAAAACTATTCACTCGGCTGGCAACACCCACTGGGTAGTTATATGGTTTCCAACCATACCAGATTAAGATTAACTTACTGTCCTATATCTGACAAAAATCCAAAAAGTCTGAGACGTTTAGCTCAATAACCCACAAAAGAGTAAAAGACTGTCATGTTGTTCTTTAAATGTAAGACATCTTAATATTTCTCAACTCAAATAAGAGTCTGACGAATATGGTTTCTGACAAATTTCATTAGCACAAGAAATTGTCATTGGGATCTTCATGGATTGGGTTATCATGCCAAATCAGATGCAACTAAACTTTAGACCACTGAAAAACATTCTCTAAAGAGAAATAAATCATGCTTTAGGAGAAATCTACCTGACCAAATGCATAACGCAAAGGGTAAAGTTTGGTGTAGGATAAACAATGGGACAGGCCCTGTAGCCCAATGAACATAAATCTCATTACTACAGGACATATGGAAATGCGTAACTATTGAGAGTCTCCTCTGTCAGTATTGGTCAGTTAATACTCAAGGTTCCTTTCTCCTATGCAGGCTGAAAAAAAGTTATCAGGAAAGGGAAATAGAGATTCTTACCAGAAAAACAGTCCACACCTGAAACAGTTAAGGACTATATAAGAGTAAGAAAGGTTTGAACCCCACAGTCCACATAGTTCTGAAACACAAAAACAACAGATGTAAAGCAATAGTTTGATTGTTTTATACTGTCTTACACTATACATTTCAATTACTACATAACATCAGTGCTATGTATCTCAACAAATGATAACCTCTGTTTAAATTTACAGCTTAACGCAGTACTGCCCTCTTATGGTTTAAGATGATGTATGCCACAACAGGACATAACCACAAAATCCAGATTTTTACTCATGAAGCTTGTGATAAATGAAAGAGAAACAGGATGGGATAAAATGCATTAGGACAGATCAAAATTCTTAACTTGTAACTGTACCGAAGCATTATCACTTGGCATCAAATTATCTTTCATCATAACCCACCACAGCCATTGTATGATGCTGAAAAAGGAGGCAGAAGACCAACCTGATTCATAAACATTGTCCTTTGGTCACAACACCACTGTGGCGGTAGGGGATGCTAGCATACAAAAAAGACAAGAAAGTTGTTTACTGCATTCTATTGTTGTGCCATTCTAATTTATATCTGTTGCAGATGTCATTGTCTGTCAATATATCACACAAATCCTTGCAAACAAGGGTTATGGTACTGATACTATACAAATTAATAAAGACTACATGGATGACTTAGAAGCTTCCTTAAATGGTGCTGTCAAACAAGCTGGTGATTTGCACATCTATCTTGGTCTTTCCATATTTCAAATGACAAGTTGTGACTTTATAAAAATGCTCGAGCCAACTGCACTCACAGAAGACAATAAAACATTCTTATACATGCTCACAGAAGGTATCTTTACATACCGGATACATGTAGGACGACTGTGTAAAGTTAACTGGCACCTGAGGGATCATTACCCCTGGAAAACTGGTGTACGAATATGGCTAGGGTAGAACAGAAAAGACATTAGTGGCCCTGGTAGTGACTGAATAGAGCTGCTGTTACTTTTTATTACTTTAAAATCTTTATCCATTTTTATAGACATTTTTAGATATTTTATTGACCTACATCCTATTCAGTGACAGTAAAATACAAATGAAATTAAGACGATACAGCACACGGAAACTATTAGGATCAATTGTTTTAATAATTATCATTAATCCTGTAATGTAATAGAATAATAACTGTAGATTCACCTGTAGATACTGATCACTTCCATTAAGGACAGGTGTGTTTGGGGGCAAGCTTGGTGGGCAGCATGTACAGTATAGATAGGGAGAGGGGCTTCCCCACTGAGATGGTCCAATAAAAGGGGAATGGACAGAACCTGGATTATCAAAATATATACAAACGAGAAAAAGAACGATGAAACCACAAACCACACCAAACAGTTAAAACAGGGGTGTCCAATCCGTTTCTAGTGACATACCAAGCAGAAGTTAGATACAAAAGTAATCTTACACATCTTATTCAGGTAACGAAGGCCTATAGAGACATTTGAATATAAGAATTGTGTGCTGCTCGGTCTGAACTTTCCAGTGCGGTAAATAAAATAAGTCAGGCCAAAAACTGCTGTAAAGTAAGTAACACTAGGAAGTTCTACTTCAATTCAATATCTTGCATTTATCATTATATGAACAGACCTTTAGGCTATCTTTGTCTTAAAACTCTGGCTAACCACAAAACAAACATTCTCATCTTTATGGTAGAAAGAGTAAAAGTAGTTTTCCAGCTCACTCACCACTTTGCAGTTTGCATAATGCTGCACAACAACAAAACATTGAGATGGCCCTCTTAAAGAATGAATAAATAAATGAATAAATAAACAAATAAATGAATAAGTGACTAAAAAAAGATATGTAAAAACACCCAAGAGAGTACAAAACTCAAATTTTTTTACACATTTAAAAAGAAATTAAAGTATTTGTTTAAATTTATACAGAGAAAAAAAATAAAATTAAAAATTAACAATTTGATAGTGCAGTTATTGCTGTAACTCTTGGGAGTGAAAATTATTTTAGCGAACATTTTAAATGGATCTCCGAAAAGGTCTGTGTAAATAGAATCCATTCAAAACCATATGACTGACAATTTTTTCTTCCACTTTCACAGAAATAGTGACATGTTGCTTGTTTGTTTTCACGCAATATCACGGCATAATTTTACTCTCATAAGCATATGTAGAAGACATCTGGCCCACATTCCACAAATGGGTTGACGACACTTCACTCCAGGCAGCAAAATGTGGGCCACATATGCACCACTTTAGGGCCACGCAACAGCCAAATGTAGGCAATTCTGCTGCATATGTGCCAGAAGTGGACCAGGTCTTTTTGGGGACAGGTGGGCCAAACGCATGTTGTAAAAATAAAAACCTCTGGCTCCCAGTAGTGCCATATCTTTGCCAGATGTGGCCCACATGTGCTTGCTATCTGTAATTTCATTTACGCAAAGGTCAAAAAGTGGCAAAATGAACAAAACATTTTCAGTATTCGGCCAAATGTTCCAGTTTATTTACAGAACTTTGATCGGTCAGGTCAGTATAAAATGATACACAGAAGTGTGTATAGCCAATCAGAAGCATCTGGCAGAACCCTCAGTCCCTAATGATGCACAAACACACACAGACAGACAGACACACACTCCATATGTAAAGATCAAAATCCACAGACTTCTGTTACTAACATGTTATCAGCCAATGTAACAAAAAACAAACTGTGCACCAATTTACTTGAAGTTATTTCAATAGCTCTACTTAGAAATCATTAATAATTCTAGACGTACGGAGGTGATTTTGAATGGGAGTGCAGAAAAACAAAAATGTTTAAAGACTTCTGTTAAGCGAAAACCATCATTTCTTGAATTTTAATGGTCAATACAAATGGTCTCAACACACCCAACAACATCCTGTGAGTGCTGTGACTGCTCTTAAACAAATTTCAAGGGAAAGTAGGTAGTTTAATACAATAGCTGGCTCACCATCACACCCCGGTAAAATACTCTACCAACAATTCAGGATGAAGTCTATTATCCAACATGCCACAGTATAAACAACACATGTGCCTTAGCCTAAAATAAGGGACTCATCACCATGTCAACTTGGTTTGACTGAAGTTAAAACAGACGCTATAACAAATCAACATTTCTTAATTTCAACATCTTGTGCATTAACTCCACATAAGAAAACAGTTTTACCCAAACATCCTAACTAAACATCCTAAACACTGTGTTATACTAGGATATAACCAAGGAATGTTGTAAATTCTGATGTAACTGTCTGTTTTATATCATTTTATGCAGTGACGGGCAGCATTGTTCAACTGTAGCTAGTATCATGGTGGTAGTTTAGTAGTTTAAGATTTTCAAACTTATATAAGCAAATCACAGAGCAAACTGTCACTATTTACAGACTTCTCTTGTAGATAAGTCCTTTGTAGATATCCTTTGTACACACACACACACACACACACACACACACACACACACACACACACACACACACACACACACAGGGGAGGGGAGCAACAATGAGACACCCCCCAAAACAGGAACGGTTTAAAAGGTGGAAGTCATTGACATTTTGTCCCCCCTCGTCTTTTCCGACTGATTTTTCAATAGTTTTGCTGTTGACTTGGATCAGCGTCACTACTAGTACCATGGTGCGGTACCTGGACCCTACAGAGGTCGCACAGGTAGTCCAACTACTGAAGGATGGCACATCAATATGTGCCATTGCCACAAGGTTTGCTGTGTCTCCCAGCACAGTCTTAAGAGTATGGTGGAGATTCCAGGAGACAGGCAGTTACTTTAAGAGAACTGGACAAGTGTCTGACCAAACAATCAAAAACAGGCCTCATGAGGGCCCGACGTCCTGTAGTGGGCTCTGTGCTCACGGGCCAGCACCGTAGAGCCGCCGTGGAGAATGTTATACCGCCTGCAACATCATTCAGCATGACTGGTTTGGTGGTGGGTCAGTGATGGTCTGGGAAGGCATATCCCTGGAAGGACGCACAGACCTCTACAGGCTAGACAATGGCACCGTGACTGCTATTAGGCATCAGGATGAAATCCTTGGACCCGTTGTCAGACCCTACGCTGGTGCAGTGGGTCCTGAGTTCCTCCTGGTGCACAACAATGCCCGGCCTCATGTAGCGAGAGTATGCAGGCAGTTCTTGGAGAATGAAGGAATTAATACCATTGACTGGCCCAAAGGCTCGCCTGACCTAAATCCAATAGAACACCTCTCGGACATTATGTTTCGGTCCATCCTACGCCACCAGGTTGCAGTGATGCCCTGGTCCAGATCTGGGAGGAGATCCCCTAGGACACCATCCGTCGTCTCATTAGGAGCATGTGGAGGCCATACAAACTACTGAGCACCATTTTGAGTTGCTGCAATGGAATTTGGGTTAAATGGACGAGCCTGCTGCATCATTTTTTCGCTTTGATTTTCAGGGCGTCTTTGAATTCAACCCTCTGTAGGGTGATCATTTTCATTTCCATCAAACAATGTGGCATCCTTTCGTTCCTAACACATTACCCAGTCTCTATGAGGAAAGATTTTCTGCATGATTTTTTTTCCCATTGAGATCTGATGTGTTTTCAAAGTGATCCCTTTATTTTTTTGAGCAGTGTATACAGGCCATCGTACACAGTCAAAGTGTATGATTGCTCATACTGTATATAAATGCTTAGTTCAACTGACATGGATCTCATACTGTATGTATAATTAAACTAAGCTAAAGACGTTGTACAACCCAGGACTTCTAAAACTAGACACTGATTAATGGTTAGGTCCACGCTGTCTCCCTACAGGCTATTTTCCAGCCTAGTTTGAAAAAAATTGACATATTAACCTTTCGTATCTTGCAACAATTCAGTCAAATTGTAAAGTCAATATACTGACTTTGGTACCACAGATACCTTTCTTTGCCTCTATTTGGTTATGTATGTTCACACAAAAAGGAGACGACAGGGTCTTCTGCAAGTTTAAAACTGACTAAAATCACAGTGTACACCCGTAATATTCCAAGGTGGACCGTTTAAAGCAACTGACAAGTTTACATCGTCAGTGAAAAAAGCTCGCGCAGCCTTTGTGTTCATGGCCTTTGGACACAAAGTCATTTGACAACATTCTGCCTCAACATATACCCACCAGGAATTCACTGTAATCTTAGCTTGTTTTTAAACACACACAACCACAACTACTTCTCTAATACAGGTGGAGACATGTAGGTTAACAACCCTGATGTGTGTGTGTACTGGTATTGTAGTAACTTTAGTCTCCTGCAGATGCCATTGCATGAGGATCAGGCTACAAATACCTGCGGGGTTGTGCAATGATATTCATAGACTGAGAAAAGGTTGTTTAGTGCAGTAAATGACTCATTCAACATGTGGAAAATGGGTTGCAAAGCTGATGTTCATGGGTGGCAAAAAAGGAGTGATTGCATTTGGGCATGCCAAAAGACTTGAGTTCAAAGGTAGTAGCTGAATTTGCAGATGCATCTTCCCTGGAAAAAATGAACTCAAACTTAAATGCATTAAAAGTGTTTGTGATTCCTGAAGTCACTGTTCAGCAAAAACTGACGCTGAAAGAAACAAATAAGGAACATAAGAACAAAACTATAAAAGGTACTTTTATAGTTTTTATAAAGGTACTTCTTTACTGAGCTAAAGCAATGGCATAATTCTGAAAACATAACAGTACTTGTTTTCCTATAGTACCACAGGTACCTGGGGCTGCAATTCTTTTGGACTCGGCAGTCAGCATATACACCTTTAGGTGTATAAGAGATCCATGTCAGTTGGAAGATGCAGAATAAAAGGCCAGAAATATACTCAAAACAACTTAGTTCAAGTCAAGTACGCAAACGCAAATTTCAATGCTGAGCCAACATACTGCAAACACAGAGTCTCTCTGTACAAAGTCACAACGTACAACTTCACTAACACGGCTGTTAAAACATTTAGTACTTAAGGGGGCGATAAAAGGATAAATTGAGAGTCAGATCTTGTTATTTCACATACTGTTATATACACTAAATGTGGACTGAAGAGAAGTGAGCTGCTTTACTTTAGTGCTTGTGTCGTGTCATGAACTGCATTGTGACAGTTTTTAACAATGCATGAAACTGTATACAGCTGTGTCTATGCTAATGTGCTTAGCTACACAGTTAATGTAGTTTGTGTAGTAGTCTGTGGCATCGAAATGTATTGTTAGCATTTTAAATAAAAATTTCTACTTATTTACTGGTCTGTCGCCATGACAGTGAATAAACTACTGCTTGCACTCAGTACATAAAGCGGGGTTTATGTGTTTGTGTGTGCATGTGTGAGCAGTCGATGCTGTTTTCTTGTACTCAATAAAAGGAAAATCTTATTTCATGTGCACTGTAAAGTATCAGCCCGAGGAGGATGCTAACTAGGAGAGGCAGGAGCAAAGTCAACAAACGCATACACAGCCAACCACATCTAAAGCTTTTTTTTTTTTTTTTTTTTTTTTTAAAAGGAGCATATGTCAAAGCACAAAGGACTTTTTGTTTTATTTGTTTACCATGGTGTCAAATTTGGCATTGAGAATTGTGGAATTACACTGGTACTTGCATCAGGTACTAAAGATCTGGTTTTGGGACATACCAGTTCGCTAATGCACATCACAAATAAACAGCTAAAATTAATGATTTAAAACGTACTCATTAACATTAACAACTACTTAATTCAAGGCAGACTATGTGGTACATTATCAGACTTGGTATTGGCAGGTAGTGAAAAAATACACACACTTATACTCAATCAGAGGAAAGATAAAACATTCAATGCTATTTTTGATTGCATTGCACACAACCACCCCAAACATACAAAAAAATATTATATAATATACTATATATTATAATATATATAGATATATAAATATATACACAAACCTTGAAAACCTGACTCACGAGAAGCTCGCTCCTTCATGATGGCAGGGCCCAGTTTGAGTTTCTTCCCCTTAAAAACGATCTGTTGCTGTGACAGACACCCACACCCACATACAGTCACACATTAGGGCTGCAAGCACAAGATAAGGTGTACCTGACCCAAATAAATAAACAACTTACTAGCCGTTTCACACATTCGGATAACTTTTCCAGTGATCTTACTTACTTCGACGATAGTCTGGATGTCGACATCCTCACTGAAGTAAACAAAACCATACCTACGGTGAAAAAACAAACAAATCAGCAATGGCAATTATACTTATGATGCCAGTGTTTAAGAATTGAGTGGAGCTGCTGCGCCTCAGACACGATGTGAAAATGTACATACCCTTTGCAGATACCACCACGGTAGGTGATTATCTTAACCTCCTTCACCGCGCCGTATCTAGCAAAGAAGTCTCGGATCTCGTTTTCCTCTACCTAAACAGAAAGTACAGTTTTCCTAGCACTATGGGTCGTTTAATTCTTACTTAAATCATTAACAGAAACAAACGCCTCACCTTCATGTCAATGCCCCCAACGAACAGCGTGTTAGGGGTCAGTTTGCCCTCCGGTAAAATGTATCCGTTCGACAGCTTTAGAGCCGACGTCTGAAATCCATTGCACTGTTTCTGGATATCCTGATTTATACAACCCGTTTGATAAACCACACAAAAAAAATAATTGTTTAAAATGATGTTATAACACATTCCAGGAACATCGTTTATTTTAACAGACATTTGGGCATGCACAAAGTACGTGTTGGGAGTTTCTGAAATGTGAAAGGTGTGAAATGAGGAAGAACTAACTTTGCTCCATTATCCAGTCATGCTAACGCTTGCTAGTTCGCCAACTCGAACGTTTGATTGGCGCGAGCGGGCTTCATAGACTTTTGGCGAAACATTCAGTTAGCCACATAGTCAGCTAACAGTTAATCTCTTCGCCTCTTGGAAAACATTTTTTCCCTTATTACTCACTTTTAGTCATACTAAGACGACACTCCTGATTCAACACGAGCAACACAGAACGGGCAGGTAACCGCTAACATTAATAACCGTAAAAACGTTGCTAGCTTAGCTACCTAGCTAGTTTATATTAATCATTCGCTTCTGATTTTCGGTGTGTTTCACGTTTAATTAATCCCACAGAAAACATTAAATACCTAAACCAAGATAAAACAGAAGGGTGTAAATGAAAGTACATGACAAAAATAATAAACAATATAAATGCAGCGTGTCATATAACGTTAAATAGCAAGGTTAGCCACCTTAGCTCACCGAACGTGAGCTAACTTTTTCTCCCGCTGGTTCCCTCACAGAATGTACAGGTAATTAGATCACTGACGAACATGAACATACCACTAACTGTACAAGGACTGCGCTTCGTCACACTTACCATGCCTAAAACTTCTAAAATAGCTCAAAAAATTAATATCTGGCCAAATTCCCTTGCCGCTTCAGCTGAAACCATCCATCTAAACGGGCGCTGGCTTGTGACAGGCTTCCAGTGCAACGCCACGCCTACACTTAGCACTAATTGGAAAAACCCACATATTTCACAAAGGAATTTTGGCTCCATAGCCGTACAGTAAAACCGGATTCATCTCATATATTTCAAGGCTGAAAAAAACATTTATAATTGCCTGGATAACCTTTTGTGCTAAAACGATGTTCTAAACTTGAATCTTGACAAGCACGTTTAAAAAGGTTTTGAGTACAGATTCAATTTACAATAAATAAATAAACAAATAAATAAACGACAGTCAGTCAGTTTAGTTACTAAATAGCCATCTGCTAGTAAGATGCTGACAAACATGGCATAGCCCATGCAAAATATTTTATTGAATATATATATATATATATATATATATATATATATATATATATATATATATATATATATATATAGACACCATTCATGTGTTACACCTTACTAAAGTTTTCACATAACCTAAGAGCCTCCATACTCCAAAGGTCACTAAATTAATATTAAGATCAGTCAAAAATATTGCTTAGACCAGCAAAGCTATTAATGTGGAAACAATTTTCCATATAAAGAACTGGACCATCTTCTCAACACAAACTGCTATCAAATCGGCCAGATAAATGATAAGGCAGTAGCTACTACCTTCACCTAGGGTAAGCAAATGATTAGAGCCCCATTTCCCAAAAGGATCTGAGATTTAAGGATCATCTTTGCTAGTAGAGAAAGTGCTCCATGTTCCACACTCTACCATTTAAGGTCATCTGGAGTAAGATGCTTTCAGGAAAGACTGTTCTGATCAGTCATTAACTACTAAAAGGTGTCTTTTTTTTTAGCAAGAAGACAAAAAACATTTCATCAAGTCCTCTATGCCAACACTGCATCAATGAAAAATCAATCACGTTGCACAGAGAGTGGATTTTGGCAAAAGCAGTAATGCCTTTTTATTCATCTGGAGTTAATATAATTTCAATCTGAGAACATCCCTTGTGTGCAATGCCATACACAACTACTTTGGGAACCAAGAGAAATCAGATAAAGGACACCAGGAACATAACCTAGTAGAACATAACATTTCACATATCACTGATTTAAAAAAAAGGGGGAAAATGTAACAAAAGCTTAAATTGCATCTATGGGTAAAAATCCTTTAGAAAAAAATAAAAGGAAGAACAGATGAAAACTGATACATACATGACATGTATTCAGGCATTGGAAAATAAACAATCTGCTGGGCAGAAGGAGATGTTATTGACACATATAATGTTGATTAAGGTTCCCCCTGCTCTGGCAGGTTCAAAAGATGCAATGCTCTCATCATTATTACAGTCATTATTCAGAGAGAAGAAAAAAGAGAGAATTGAGGTCAGAGAACTGAAAGAATACAGCACTATTAAGAGTCACACCGTATGAGTCTATAAGGGGCGTTATTATTATATTAAATTATAGTATGCAGTGTATGGGGCAGTATTAAGATTCTGTAGGGTGCAAATCATTTAAAGTAAGTTACAGTACAAAGCAACTAAAGAGCTTAACCAGAAGTGCTGACATAGGCTGTGGGATGGAGGATACAGCTGTATAGGCAGACACTTATGGTCTGTAGGACATATATATCTGTTGATACTATGAACACAGTGAAGGGAGCAGGGTATGGAATGGGATCTGGGGGTCAGGGGTTCATAAGGCATTCAGCCCAAGTGTATATGTGCAAAAGTCCAGCAGAGTGGCTTATCCCCTAACATGGGTCCAAGGTCAGACTCAAAGACAGGACAGACTGACAGAACTACATTGTTCAAATATCAGCAGGGTTAACAATGGTAAAATCAGAGTCCTTGCTGTTAGTGCTGCCCTCATCAGGACTAGATGAGCCAGAGGTGGTTCCCATAAGAGGATCCTGAAACTCTGCCTTGTTCAAAGGCCGCTCATGCTTGAAGGTTGGGGCAATGGCAGGCCCTCCATGCTCCTCGTTGTCATTTGCCTGGAGGTCTCCATTCTGTGAAACAAGGATGTAATCGTCCCAGTTCTTCCCTTCAACAACCTAGAGTGAAAGAAAAAGAAAGAAATGAAGCTTTTAATAAGCAATGCAGGAACAAAAGTAAAGGTTGTTCATGGGACAAAGTCAGAATTTCAATTAACATTGCTGCCCAAACTTTCGCACCCCACTGTGTATATATACATACATACATACATACACACACACACATACTTATATATATATATATATATATATATATATATATATATATATATATATATATATATATATATATATATACACATATTGCAGAAAGTGTGCAATAATTGTCTAAACAAAATTAGGCAGGTGCATAAATTTGGGCACCAAAAAAAAAACAAAACAAAACAAAAAAAAAAACATAACTCAATATAGGTAACTTATCCTATAGCTTTTAATGAGAGTCTGGATTGTGGCTGAAGGTATTTTAGACCATTCTTCTTTACAAAACATCTCTAGTTCATTCAGGTTTGATGGTTTCCGAGCATGGACAGCTCTCTTTAAGTGACACCACAGATTTTCAATAATATTCAGGTCTGGGGACTGAGATGGCCATTCCAGAACGTTGTACTTGTTCCTCTGCATAAATGCATTAGTAGATTTGAGCAGTGTTTAGGGTCGTTGTCTTGTTGGAAGATCCAGCCCCGGCGCAGCTTCAGCTTTGTCACTGATTCCTGGACATTGGTCTCCAGAATCTGCTGATATTGATTGGAATCCATGCGTCCCTCAACTTTAACAAGATTCCCAGTCCCTGTACTGGCCACACAGCCCCACAGCATGATGGAACCACCACCAAATTTTACTGTAGGTAGCAGGTGTTTTTCTTGGAGTGCTGTGTTCTTTTTCCTCCATGCATAACGGCCCTTGTTATGCCCAAATAACTCTATTTTAGTTTCATCAGTCCACAGCACCTTATTCCAAAATAAAGCTGGCTTGTCCAAATGTGCTTTAGCATACCTCAAGCAGCTCTGTTTGTGATGTGGGCAGACAAAAGGCGTTCCGCTGCATCACTCTCCCATACAGCATCTCCTTGTGTAAAGTGCGCCAAATAGTTGAGCAATGCACAGTGACTCCATCAGCAGCAAGATCATGTTGTAGGTCTTTGGTGCTGGTCTGTGGGTTGACTCTGACTGTTCTCAACATCCTTCGCTTCTGTTTATTTGAGATTTTTCTTGGTCTGCCACTTCGAGCCTCGACTTGAACTGTGCCTGTGGTCTTCCATTTTCTCACAATGTTTCTCACAGTGAAGACTGAAAGCTGAAATCTCTGAGATAGCTTTCTGTATCCTTCCCCTAAACCATGACAGTGAACAATCTTTGTTTTCAGGTCATTTGAAAGTTGTTTTGAGACTCCCATGCTGCGACTCTTCAGAGAACATGCAAAGAGGAGAAAAACTTACAATTGCCCCACTTAAATACCCTTTCTCATAATTGGAGTCACCTGTGTATGGAGGCCAAGGGTCACTGAACTTACCAAACCAAATTTGATTTCCAGTAATTAGTTCTAAAGGTTTTGAAATCAATAAAATGACAACAGTGCCCGAATTTATGCACCTGCCTACTTTTGTTTAGCCAATTATTGCACACTTTCTGTAAATCATATAAACTTCATTTTACTTCTCAAATATCACTGTGTTTGTCCCTTATATGATATATTTAACAGATTTTTTTTATCCAAACAATCAATGCTTTATAAAGGTAAATCAGGAAAATGAACAACGCTGCCCAAACTTTCGCACCCCACTGTATTGTGTGTATTTAATGCTTCATGTAATTCTTCTACAACCTGGGACTCTATCGTGGGTGCTCTTTCACTTGGTGTCAGCTTCTCCTCCTGCATCTCCATCTCTTTCTCTTGCTCTAAGAAGGGGTAGGGGTCCATCTGAGAACTGGGTTGAGCACCATCAGTATCACTGTCAGCAGTAGCAGTTGCAGAACCTTCCTGTTGAGCTCTGTGCTGGGCTGCAGAGCAGTAGTGGTCGTCTGCTATGGTTATCTCCTCATTCTCCTCGGTCTCCAACTGGCTCTGGTTAAAGCGCAGAGCTCCCTTTAAAATGTCCTTGATCTAGAAAGAGACAGGAGCAACAACAACCGACATCAACATGCTTGTAATTTCTAGCATGAATGCCTTATAACTGTTTGATAACTGCCAAGTCTTTTGATGTAGTTTGTTAACTATTGTATTTTCTCTGTAACTGTATTGTATTTTGCCCTTTCAGTCTTTGCTCCTCTAAAGGTTTACATGTTGCCAGACTCTATCATAACAATTGGTCGGACTAGTACTGTAAACAAAAAATCTAACTAAATTACTATTTAGTATTTTCTAATTAAAAAACATCAAATTTACTGTTTCTATATTAAATACACAGTGTTGTTTAATTAATAGGGGTCATACCTGTTTAAGTCCAGCAAGTGACACCAATACTTCATCCTCTTTGTCCAGATGTTCCTGCAGTATCACATCCTGAATTTTGCCTGTTCACAATGCATAAAGCACATTATTCTAACTGATAACTTATGATTACATTTTCTTAACAAGGACGCTGTCAGGTTGACTCACCGATATGTGTGTTCATCATCTTTGCACAGTATTTGCTCATGGCCTCCAGATCATTGATCTGTCCCTGCAGGAAAGAAACCTGTGCCTCCAACTCATCCTGGGTGCACATAAACAAGGCCATTTACAGTGACAGAAAACTTTAAAGACAATCTATACAAAATCTGTCTAAATAAATCTATATATATATATATATTATTTATATAAATAATTATTAGTCATTTCTGAATAGTGAATTTGGACAGATGTTAGACATGAAAATAAAACAGACTGTATTACTAAAAGCATAATTTTTAAGTTAGTGGACTCATGATTCATCACGTTCTGTTTCTATCAAAGCTCCAAAAATATATATAAATAAATAAACTGCACACCATATACTGTATAGTTTTATCAGTGTTTACTAAAATGTGTTTTGTCAGGGTATTTTGGGGCTGAGCATAAGAGATATAGAAGGCTAAGAACCTAAAAGTGTTATAGCTGCTCACCATGTCTTTCTTGCCCATGGATTTGCTGTGTGAGCGGGAGCGACTAATGTTAAAGAAAGAGTCTTTTTTAGTGGCTGAGAGGGGTGGGGATGATGTGCTGCACTCTCGTCCCCTGGAGACAAGAAGAGGAGGAGATGACATGGCATGGTCCCGCCCTCCAGACAAGCTCTCAGTACTTGGGGAGGAACTTACAGTCCTTGAGGTCTGACCTAAAAAGTGTAGCCACCAGTCAGAGGGGGAAAAAGAGGTGGGGAAAGACATGAGACGGTAAATCAGGAATGAGATCAACACAAATTGGAAGTGTATTGTTTTGGCTTTGGGAGTGCACACTTTAGAAAGGAATAGCAAAAACAGGCTAAAAAAAACAGAACACAGGAAACACAGCAGGCAGTGAAAGCATTTGCCATTAAGCATTCAAATTCAAATTAGTGATGCTCTGACCAGTTGCAGTCTCATTTTAAAAGATCAAGTGTTGGCTATAATTACCCAGATCAACTTCAGATCTTTTTTGTTTCTTATTTGGGCTTTATTTATGGCACTAGTAAAGGGGTGTCATAAGTGGACATTATACACAAAGAGTGTGAAATTCTTTAAAGCTAATAATAATAAAATAAAAATGTAACATCTGCACAACAACTTTATATCAATATATGGGCAGATAGAACATGCATGTGTGGCTGTTATGAATCAAGCCTTTTTTCTACTTCCTTCCACAAGTGGAATGCCATCAAATTACCCTCCACTACATTGTTTAGGAGTTGGTCAAACACAGAAACATTCTGTTTTAATTTACTTATTATGTTTTGATGTTTCTTGTTTAAAACTGTCAGTATCAGAAAGAGGATGTACAAAAATATTTGTAAGCCCCTTCAAATGAATATAAATGGGTTATATACGCTGCCCAACGAAATTACAGGAACACTTTTTTTTTTCCACAGAGTATAGCATCAACTCAGTTCAACTACTGGAATATTGATCTGGTCAGTTAAGTAGTAGCGGCGGGTTGTTAATTTTTTTCAGGTGCTTTGGTGTTAATGAAACAAGAGGTAGACTAGAGGAGCAACAATAAGACAACCCGCAAAACAGGAATGGTTTAAAAGGTGGAGGTAATTTTTGTCCCTGCTCATCTTTTCTGACTGATTTTGTTCACCATTGTGCGGTACCTGGACAAGGTCCTTAACCCCTCAACAGGATAAGCACTTCCAGAGCCCTACAAAATGTACTCCAGCAGGCCACTGCTGTGAATGTGTCTGACCAAACTATCAGAAACAGGCTTCATGAGGATGGCCGGAGGGACAGACGTCCTGTAGTGGGCCCTGTGTTCACAGACCAGCACTGTAGAGCTCGAATGGCATTTGCCATAGAACACCGGAATTGGCAGATCCGCCACTGGCTCCCTGTGCTTTTCACAGATGAGAGCAGGTTTCAACTGAGCACATGTAACACATGTGAGAGGGTCTGGAGACGCTGTGGAGAGCGTTCTACCGTGTGTAACAACATTCAGCATGACCAGTTTGGTGGTGGGTCAGTGATGGGGAGGGATTTTCCTGGAAGAATACACAGACCTCTACAGGCTAAGCAATGGCAACCTGACTGCTATTAGGTATTGGGATGAAATCCTTGGACCCATTGTCAGTCCCGATGCTATGCCACCAGGTTGCACTTCAGACTGTCCAGGAGCTCAGTGATGCCTTGGTCCAGATCTGGGAGGATATCCCCCAGGACATCTCATAAGGAGCATGCACTGAGGTTGTCAGGAATACATACAAGCATGTGTAAGGCCATACAAACTGCTGAGTACCATTTTGACTTGCTACCATGGAATTTTGGTTAAATGGATGAGCCTGCTGGATAATTTTTTCACTTTGATTTTCTGGATGTCTCTGAATTCAACCCTCTGTCGAATGATCATTTTCTATTCTATCAAGTGATGTGGAATGCTTTTGTCCCTAACACATTACCCAGTCCACATTAGGACAGATATTCTGCATAATTTTTTGTTCCCCATTGAGATCCGATGTGTTAAAGTGTTCCATTTTTTTTGAGCAGTGTATAAACAGAAAGCAAGTCACTTCAGAGTGTACACCACTGTAAACATATACAAAGTATTTAAAAAAATATAACCACTGTCTGATAAACTGTATTTTGCAAGACTTTGTTTCCCTTTTTCACTAAGTTGCAAAGCTGTGATTATGCACACTGCCACATGCAAACTTAACATAGAAAACATGCAACACACATAACAGTGGGAGAACGTGCATCCACACACTAAATTGCACTAGCACAAAGATTTGACATAAACCCCAGGGCTATTGCAGCTGCTAAGCAAGTGGTTACCTTGCACGTCAGTGAGTATTTGGGTGGGAAGAGAGATCTGAGATACTCCAGTAGAACCTACATCTAACAGACAGAACAGTGAGGCTACTGCACACACCCTCATCACACCCAAGATACACCCATACAGTTTTTGTGCATGCACAGAGCATGTGCATACACTCTAAAAATGTGTTAATAAACAGCACATTTTACTTTAAACACATGTTGAAATGAAGAATGACACATACATCATGTATTTAATCATTGACCAGCCACATGATGCCTGCTGGTCTTGTTCTAGCAACTGAAATTCTGCCTTTTTTTTGGCCTTTTTTTCCTAAATGCACTACATTGCCAAAAGTATTCACTCACTCATCCACATCATTGAATTCAGGTGTTCCAATCACTTCCATGACCACAGGTGTATAAAACCAAGTGCCGAGGCATGACAAGAATGGGTTGCTTTCAGGAAATAGAAATGTCCTCACTACTAATTATTCCACAGTCAACTGTCAGCAGTATGATCACAGTGAAAGCAACTGGGAACAACAGCAACACAGCCACAAAGTGGCAGGCCACATAAAATGACAGTGGGGTCAGCAGATTCTGAGATCATCAACTTTCTGCCGAGTCAATCGCTACAGACCTCCAAACTTCATGTGGCCTTTAGATTAGCCCAAGAACACCACGTACAGAGCTTCACAGAATGGGTTCTCATGGCAAAGCATCTGCATCCAAGCCCTACAACACTAAGGGCAATGAAAAACTTTGAATGCAGTGGTGCAAAGCAATCCGATTGACAAATCTGGGTTTGGTGTTGGCCAGGAGAACTGTACTAGTCTGACTGAATTGTGCCAAGTGTAAAGTTTGGTGGAGGGGAGATTATGGCACAGGGTTGTTTTTCAGTTTCAATGTGGTTGTTGAACTTGACTGGCCTGCACAGAGCCCTGACCTCTACCTGATAGAACACAGTGGTGTGCAGTCAGGCCCTTCTAACCCTTCAGAGAAGTGGTAATACATATATTATATTTATATATATATATATATATATATATATATATATATATAAATTATATAAATATATTAATATCATAAATCATTCATCATTATATCATTATTATCATTAATAAAGTAAAATGACAAACATTAACCAATATAGGATACTACATTAACGTGTTCTAGCAGTGTTTTCTTAGCTGCTGTAGGACATATATCTGACTGAGAGTGGATCTAACCAATTAAAACTGCTCATTAAAATGGCTTTAGGGGCGTTCTCCCACCTACATGCCTGCGTGCCCCTTCTAATGATATTTTGAAGGGTCCGGTATCTATCAACAAAAATCACATACAACTCTGACCAATCAGATTAATGATTTCCACTAAGGGGGCAGGCCCACGACTGTCTGACCCCTTCTCAGCGTTTTGAAGAAGGTGCTACGCACTGAGTCTTTGACACTAAGCACATGCTAGTTTAGCTGGGTAGCTAACTTCAAATGGCGACTGCAAATGAGGCAGATATTGTGACGTACCTAATTGAAAAGCCTTTTTCAAGGCTACCCATTACCGAAGAACTCACAATAATTCAGGGAGGTAGGCCAACTCCACCTATAAGTCTGACTCAGAAAGGAAAAAGTTATGTAGGTACTTTCTGTCGGACAAACTATGAGAGGTATGCCTGGCTAACGGCTAGCACACAGTGTCAAAAGCTGTTTTGCTGGGATTGTATACTGTTTGGGATGGATTTATATGGCGTATGGAATCACAAGGGATTTGACAATTAGAGCTGTTTAACGAAGGCAGCCAAATTACACCAAGAATTGCCATCGCATCTGCTATGCGTTGTAAAGTTGAAGACATTCGGTAGCACCAGAATCAACCATTCTCTGGATCAGCAAAGAAGAAGAGATGTTGAGGTGCACAATGCTAAAGTTAAAAAGAACAGAGAAATTCTAAAGAGCCTTATTGACTGTGTCATTTTTTTGGGGAAACAAGAGCTGGCGTTTAGGGGTCATGACGAAAGTGTAAGCTCCAGCAGCAGAGGTAATTACCGCAAACTGCTGACCCTGCTTGCGGAACGTGATTCTGACTTAAGCCATCACCTGGCTACTTCAACCGTTTTTGTCGGAACTGTGGACGTTAGCAATGTGGCACAATTGTCATATGTGCTGCGCTATGTCACCCAGAGTTGGGTTAAAGAGAGATTCTTTCGCTTTCATAACCTCGAAGAGGACAAAAGTGCTGCTACGATTGCAGGGCTGATTTTAGCTTTCCTAGATGAAATGGACCGCAAAGCAAAATTAGTGGCGCAGTGCTACGACAGAGCGGCAGTCATGTCTTCGGGGCTAAATGGGGTGCAAGGACGAGTGAAAGGGACAATTCCGCACGCCCTGTTTGTGCATTGCTATGCTCACAGTTTAAAATTGGTTATGTCCCAAGGGGTGTCAAAACTTAGTAAGATTTTTTTCTCCTACCTCTCTGGCCTTGCAGCTTTTTTCACACGATCCCCAAAGCGAATGCATCTGCTGGATGAGTTCTGCAAGCGCAGACTGCCCCATGTTGCGCAAACACGATGGAACTTTACCTCGCTGCTTGTTTGTGTCGTGTTTAAAAAGAAAGTGGAGCTTGTGCGCTGATGGATTTCTCACCCATCTCCAGAGCTTCGAGTTTAACTTTCTCCTGTCAACTTTCAATCAAATTTTCTCATTCGCTGATGTGCTGTTCGCAGTACTGCAGAACAAAAGTCTTGATGTCCAGTTTTGCCTCTGAAGAATCGAGGAGTTCCACAGTGTGATCGAGGGGGAAAGAGCGAACTTCGACAATATTTTCGACGAAACCGTGAGAGACTGGGGGGAGCGGGGGGGGGGGGGATACCACATCAGAGGAGAAAATCCAAAACAACTGAGTTGCGGGGCACTATCAGCGTCTACACAACACCATCATCGACAACATTGCAGTACAGATCAGAAATAGGTTTTCTGATCACAAGAAACTGCAATTTCTCGCCCTGTTGGATCCTCAGCATTTCGGGTCGTATCTGAAAACTTTCCCTGTGGCCGCATTTGCATCCTTATCCGAAGCTTACGGGCAACACTTGGACATGACATGGCTGAGGACTG
Organism: Prochilodus magdalenae; assembly: GCA_024036415.1. Classification (NCBI taxonomy): domain Eukaryota; kingdom Metazoa; phylum Chordata; class Actinopteri; order Characiformes; family Prochilodontidae; genus Prochilodus; species Prochilodus magdalenae. The sequence goes on along the minus strand of JAMWET010005750.1, from coordinate 50,754 downwards.
AGTTAACGGTCTTGTATTCCATGAAAGATTTTGCGGGGAAAAATCCATGTGACGTTTTACATTTTCTTCAAAAGAACGGACTCATTGACAGCCTCCCTAGACTCTACTCTTTTACGTGTTTAATTGTAACCATCCCCGTGTCAACAGTCTCAGTTGAACGGAGCTACTTAGCTCTGAAGAGAATAAAAAGCTACGCAAGAAACACAACAGGACAAGTCAGACTGTCATCCCTGGCACTTATTGCAATCGAAAAGGATTTGCTGATTTAACTGAAAAGGAATGGGTCTTCTATGAGAAAGCCATCAAGCATTTTCTGGCAAAGGAGCGGAGGATGGACTTTATCTTCAAATAGGCCTAGCTGAATGGTGAGTTGGGTCTTTACTTTATTTTTAGACTGCCCTGACATACTGTATGCATACAAAATACTTAATCTGTTTGTTAAACGAATGGACTTGATTCGTTGATCGTTTCAGAACGCTTTTCTCAGAAAACGGGTAAATGTTGTGCCTTTTCGTCTATGCCACTTTTGTTTTTTTATTTTTAGCTGCATTTGTGGGTTATTTGTGTTTTGAAATCCATACTGTGATTTATAGTATGATTAATGTGGTTTATTGAGCATTAACAAAATGTGTGTGGGGTTGGGGCGGGAGGAGGTTGTGTAGCAGAAGGGATAACCGGTGAACGCACTGCACGCCACTGATAGAACACCGTTGAAACAAACTTGACCTAAGACTGTGAGCCAAACCTTTTCGTCCAAGACTGTCTGACCTTACAAATGCACTTCTGGAAGGATGGTAAAAAATTCCCATAATAACATTCCTAAACCTCGTGGTAACCATTCACAGAAGAGTTTTAACTGCAAAGTGTGGATTAACATCATATTAAATCCAATGAATAAAAATTGTGATGACAAGTTCATATGCGTGTGAAGGCAGATGAGCAAATACTTTTGCCAATATAGTAAAGTTAAGTGGTAAATTAGTAGGTCCCACTACTCTGTTCATGCTCTCTGAGACTAAGCTGTCATCTTTGAGAGATATAAGGAAAACACACTGTGTTTTGGCCTCAGGCATGAAAAAAAAAAAAAATAATAATAATAATCCACAGGTTTCTGTCCATCCTTCCTCTGTGACAAGACAACTCAAGGCTAAGGGTCTTAAGTGATTTTTTTAAATTTATTTTTTTTAATGTCTTTGAACAATGGGCTGACCACCCCAGAGGCTTGTTGTATACTCCCATGCAATTTTTCTTTACTTTCTGTAAATAGTAACTTTCCATGGGCAAACTTGCAGACAATCTTTTGCAGTAAGAAAGGTCAATATTGTTCCTCTCAGGACTGAGGGCATTAAACTGTTTAAATAATAAATAAATAAATAAATAAAGGTATATAAATTCAAGGTAAAATCTGGACTCTGACCAGGTCAAAACACAAAAACCCCCACTGTACACTGGGCTTGACCACTTTACTTTTTGCCTGGGAGTGTAGATCAGTCACTAACAATTAGCTTTCATTTTAAATTTTTGCTACACATTTAGACTGTAAAAGGTAGTTATGGGCCCTTTCACAAAACGCTGTGCAGTCTGTGCAGTTACGCATTAGCAGGATAAGTCTCATTTCTGTATCAAATAACTACTACAGAAGCAATACCACTCTTGACTACAGAAATGATGGTACTATCATACAATAGCACTTATGTTGTAGTTCTCCTGTGCTGTCTTGACATATAGTCAGAATGAGAAGTGCACTTCAAACAGAAATGTTTTAAGTGTGGAGCCCTGTTCACTTTTGCTGCAGTTTCTCACATGAAGTAGTCTGTGGTGATTGTAACATTTACGTTTTTAAAAGAAATCAAAAGTATATGCTGTTCTGAAGAATGTAATGTAAGATTGAAAATATTCCCATTTAAATTTCTCATATCCCAAAAAGAAAAACTGCTGTGGAACGATCTATGCAACTGTAATCTCACCTTTGCTAAGGTGCACAGGCATACTCTCAGACTTCAGCAGACGGTGCTGTGTCTGTGCCTGCATTTGTGTGTGAGAGGGGGTGGTACTGGATGAATGCTCAACCAACGCCCGAGAAGCCTGAGGCTGTGAGGGAGGAGCTGAAAGCACCTCGCTGTTGATGGGTGAGATGCCGCTGGAGCCACCCCCCATCGGGGCCATAAGCTTTCTACCAAAGTTGAGCAGAGAACTGGAGACCTTGTTAATATTGAGGGGAGCTGCTTTAGTGCTAGCCCTGAAAAATTGGAGAGAGACAGATAATTAAACACAGGAGAGAAAATTTGTGAAGACAAAGACTGCACAATCAGACACAGGCACTACATACCGTGTCCTGTTAACAAGGTCAGCTCCACGGGTTTTGTAATAGTCAAGGTTTTGCTGAAACTGATAGTTAACCGGCCTTGGGTTGTTCTGAAAGTAAGCAACGCGACAAACAATGAGTTTAAATCAGCAGCACTACTATCAGCTAGGCATGGCTTATGTAATGGACATTAGTTCAAAAGATTTTACAAAACAATTTCTCAAATTTAATTGTTTTCTTTTTTAATTGCAAAAACATCTGAAAAATATCAAAATACTGCTAATTAATCTACTAAACATGAACGGTACAGTACATTTTACCTGATTAACTTATTTATGTTTTATATTTATATTCTCAGACTAAAATGAAAAAGAAAAACATTCCAAAAAAAAAAAAAGATGGTTGAGGGCCATTTCAAAACTAGCAACATTATAAAAAGGCCAGTCCTTTATGTGTCAATGCTCCCGACTTTGGCAAAAACACACCAGCAAAAAAACAGTGTACTTCAGTGAGACAAAGAAGTCTCACCTTCTAAAGTGCATAATATCATCAACAGATTCAGGGAAATTAGAGAAATTAATAACTTGTAATGAATGACTATGATCATTGACACCCTAGAAAGCAATCCATTAAAAAGCATTGATGATGGAGTTCAAAAGTCAGTATGGTATAGCAACACCAAGCCACATTCTGTACCTGTCATTACAGCTGTGTAACCAAAGAGCGTGTGGCTGCTAGACTGGCCTTCCTGGCATCCAGATTTGCCTATTTATCTAGACTAAACGTCATACTTGTTGGCACATGTCAGTGTTTATCTCACTTTTATTTCTGACATACATTAATTTCCAATAGGCTAATGCGTAGAACAGGGGTGCACAACATACGGCCCGTGGGCCAGATACGGCCCGGTAAAACTGTCAATCCCCCCCCCCCCGGAACCATCGCCATCCGCCGAAGCGCGCGATTCTAAACCCCCCCTCCCCAACCCCCTTGTAAAAATGTGTGGCCCTCTGGTGTAGGTGTTAATATGAAATTGGCACTTGGTTAAAAGAAGTTGTGCACCCCTGGCGTAGAATAAACCAGTGAGAGTGGGTGGATACCTTTGGGTCTCTCAGGAAAAGTGCTTTGTGCAGAAGAGAGTGAATGTCCCCAACAGGGGGATAGTGCATCAGGAGGCCAAGACACGTCTGAAAGTTACTGGCAATCACTGAAATATTAATCATAACAAAATATTACTTGATTGGTTAATACCATGCAAAATCGCTTTACTTTGCTAGAACGCTGTCAATTTTTTCCCCTTCAGTATAGAGGATAAAGAGCTGAATCATGTAGCAAGGAAAGACTGCTGGACAGCTTATCTGCATCTCATTTGCATTTGAGCCTTGATTGGCTCAGGAAGTGGCTGTGGTAAATTATGATTGGGCGATATGGCATCAAATGCTTGTAGCATTTCCACAATATGCATCACAATATTTGCTCTGCCAATATTTTACATGTTGCACTACTGTAAATCATCATCCTAATTTTCACCCCAGCTGGAACAACAAAACAAGAAACAAAAAAGTTAGTAGGAATGCGTTGACTGTCAAGTGTAAATTGCCGCAGCCATTTCATACATTGTTGGACCAATCATGTATTTTTTCCCCCCAAACACAATGGACAGACACAGGGAACTCACATGCATCTCTGATGTAGAGCAGCATGGCTACAAACACGTAATCAACCAAGTCCAGAGTGATGCTGTCTGCAAACAATGCATCCCACACCACCAGCAGGTCCTGCAAAGGAAATTCTCTACCAAACAACAGTCGCACCCAGCGACTGCAAAAAAAAACAAAAAAAAAAAAAACACAATTAAAGCAAACCTCATTTGCAGTCATGCTCACTCATATCGCTAAAAGAATAGTTTAGGGAAAAAACACAGTTTAAATTATTTTTTTTTACACACAGGTACTACAGACAAGTCAATGTGGTTTAGACCACCAAATCACAATAAATCAGAGCTATAAACCAGTAAAACTATTTTCTGTGGAACTGAAAACACTTCTTTTTATCACATATTCTTCTTTTTTAAGACAATTGCACATTGTGGTTTTGGTGATCATTACCTTTTACTGTTTATTAGCACCAGTATGGTGCAAAATTTGGAGAGCAGATCAAGAGCATTTTAGGGGTAGATAGAAAATCATGTAAATTAGATTTTTCATCAAAGTCTCTAAATCTCTAATTATCAACACATGCTTAGACAGACAGAGATACATGCGGAGAGACTCACATGCCATATATCTGGGGAGCAATCTCCAAGCGGTTGAGATGCATGTGCAGCTCAATATCATGCTTCTTCACCAGCTGGTCCTGGATACGGTTTACTTTGGTTACTATGGCAACGGAAGGGCCAGCATCCTGGGGTCGGGCAAAGGGTATGCTGGTCATCATCTCTTCTTTTCCCTGAAACAACAAAGCAACCAAACAACTTTAAGTTGTTCACACTATGGAAGTCTTCCCCATCTGTAGCATATAATCAACTGCCACATACATTTCCAGAACTTGGAAAAAGAACTCAACTCACTGATACCGAACACTCATGACAAAAGGCAATATGCAGGTGCTGAAGCACCATTTCATTAGATTACATATAAACACCAAAGAATTCATCTTCCATGTACATGGAAATTACTGTCCAATAAATTTGTGCTTCAGATCAGCCTGACAGAGATGTGTGGAATGTTCTAAAAAAGCTGGAGCATTTCATTGAGAAGAGAAACTGAGAATTTAATTGGGACATACCTTCCGCACTTCCCGCTCAAAACTGGAGAACCAGGGCTCTGCTGTTTCCATGAGCTGTGAGAACATGGCACTGCAAAGCAGAGAAAAACAAGGTCATACTTCAGATCTGTAAAGTAAAAAGAATGGTACAATACAAAGACAGTGATTTTGCTTCTTAATTATAACCCACTATGCATCATGCTCATGGAACTTCGGATCCAGAAGAACCTTCATCTCTTCACTGAAAAATAAGCACACAAAAAAAACCCACACAAAAATATCAACTGTACTGGCATTTAATAGGATTATACAAGTGTCTCTTTATGTCTTTCAGACTGATGCTTACTTTTTTTTTTTACTAGAGCTATAGTAGTAGGCTATTCAAGTTAATTCCTTTTTTGTCTTTACACATTTAAAGGGATCTTGTTTTTTGTTTAATATGTAGTAATTTAAAGTATACTGTCACACACATCTAGTTGGGTACCCAGATTACATACAGCTGTCACAACTGAGGATCCAAGAAGATTAATACTGATAAAAGTACAGGAATAGTTGTTGATGCCAGATAGATGGCATTACTGCCTGGAATGTTCTGTTTTGCTAAATTAGAGGCTTTACTTTGACTTTCATTTCTGTCAAAAAGGGATAAAAAATAAGCTGGTGTTTTTAAATCACATTTTCATGACATTTCATGATACAGACATTGGCTGAATTTACTTAAAGTGAGGATTAGTGCACTGAATTCAGAATGGGCAGTGGCCAGATTCATTTAGAGTGTGCATTGCTTGGATTAACTGAGAGGAGATAGTTTATGGTTTGGATTTGATGGAATTATTTGTTTGTACATACAGTTTCGCAAAAAGAAAATTCTTTAGCATTTTATTTAGGAGGAGGACTGGATGTTTTGGATTTTGACAAAGTTATGAAATGACTTGGAATGAGTCATTTCTATTCAAATAGTCATGAAATTAAAAAATCTTATTGTAAATCAGGACTTTTAATAATCAAATTAGCTTCTCTTTCATTCTCAGGAACATGAAACCTTTATTCTCCTGCAGAATGCAATAAAAAGACAGCACCTTATGTTTCGGTTAGTGTTTCTTATCTACTTAGGCCAAAGAAAGAAGCATAAAAACAGCACAATAATCGGCTAAAGTCTCCAACGCACTAAAGGAAATGCTCTGAAGTGCCCTACAAGAGACGCTCTTCCCCTGGCAGCAGTGGTACAGCTATAGCAGAAAAGCCTACACTGGGCTGTTTATATGCATACTTCCTTCATGATTTGCACACTTGTGATCTGAAGGTTTAAGAAAGGTGTGGTCAACAAAAAATAACCTGGGATTGGCAGTCTCACTGGCATGCTGGAAGGCCTGGTGGTCACAGTGGAGGACAAAAACTATTGGAGCCAACAACTCATGCATCCCCTTGAGAAAAAGAGAGAAAACAATCATTCAATAATAAAATTAAAGGCCAAAAGAAACAAACATAAATGAAAATATAAAGGAAAAGGAAAACAAGATTCACAGAAAAAAACAAGAAAAGAGACAGTTAACAAGTACAGGTGCATGCAACAGGCTTGTGCGATAATTATTTTTCTTCCTGTGATTTACCATTTTTGAATTTATATCAATTAAAGATGTGATCCTCTAGAACGGATCAAAAGAAAAACTGATGTACAAAACAACGCAGAGAGGCACAGTTTACTGTAATTAGGTTTAAGTAACAGGGGCATCAGCATGTTTCTGTTGAGCAACTAATTACAAAAGACATCTTGACATCTGAACAAACTTTTTTTTTTTTTATATTTACAACTACAACTATTATTTTACGTTGATGTATTTTACATTAATACTGAAACAAAGCTTAAAAACTCTCCAGGGAAGAAAAAACTCCAAGGAAGAGCAGCAGCTAGTGTCTCTCACACGCATTGGTGCTAATGGAGTGTGCAGTAATTAATAAATTCTGCAATACATCTTAACATCTGCATACAACTCAGACTGTAAAGGCTTGTGACGCAGCAAAAGCTACCTTGTCAGATGCCATGTACAAATGAGAATACCTGTTTATAGAGTAACTGCTCATTTTCTCGTGCATAACAAAACAAAATGTCAGTCAGTTTCGTCCGAACATCCTCCTCTTGGAAATACCGCATCTCTGGAAACCTGCACAGCCACAGTGCCACAAACACATTAACAAAATCAGATGGTTACATTTACACATGAACTGTGATAAAATATTAGTAGCAGCAGAAAGCAATGAATACACCTTGCCACGGTTATGTTAATACAAAGATAAGAAGAAGGATAAGAAAAAGAAGAAGAAAAAAAGGATAAGAAAAATAAGAAAGAGGATAAGACGAAGAAGAAGACAAAGACAAGGAAGTAGACAGAGAAGGATAAGATGAAGAAAGAGAAGAAGAACAAGTCTGATTGTTATCTTCCACATTTTAGGCTGAAACTGAACTAAATAGGTCTAGCTATATTTTATGTATGTAATTTATGGATTGTCCTGGAGGTTATAATGAGGAGTAGGAAGAGGAATAGAGGAAGAAGCACAAGCAGAAGAACAAGGAAAAGGAGGAGTCCCCCAAAAATCTATATTTATTTTATATTTGCCACTGTTTTATCATGATTAGAATTCCAAATATGTTAGGTATGTCACCTAGTCATTTTGGAGGGTTCATAAAATGGTTGTAGTTGCATTGTTGACACAGCATCCCCTGGTTCTTATCCCCTACCAAAGATTTCACATTATTGTTGTTCAAACTTGGAAGACAGCATAGTAGAACCCCTTAGAATAGAATTAGAGCAATCTCAAAGCAATAAAGTTTTAAATACAATGCACATAAATTGTTTTGAATGATTTACTCTTGTTTTTTGATACGGTATTAAACTGTTGTCAAACAGTGAAGCCTTTGAATTGTGCCATTTTTATAAATGCTAAGCCACAGGAGCTTTTTGAAAGATACGATTATATAAACCATACATAAATGGACCATACATAGTGAGCAAGCAAGTGTGAGAAAGCATTTTATGAACTCACGTTCTCAGTACATCCTGCTTGATCATACTCCGCAATTCTTTATCCTGAAAGAACTTGTTCCACAAACTCTGGACAGAGGCAAAGCAAGAGATATTGCATGTAAATAATGATAAGTAGATATACATTCTATGCCACTGTAAAAATCTTGATTATAAGTCTCACCCCCTCATCCTGAGACAGAGGGTTGTTCACCACCAGGTCCTGCTGGCCTGCAGCTTTGCGTGGGTTTGTGATGTGCTAGAGAGGGAGAAATAAATGTACGTGCATGAAATACATTTATGTTTGTCTACAAAACTGATTACATGCACTCATGTATATACACACACACACTTACTGTCTCTTTGATCTGCTCATACTGAGCTCGGAACTCCTTGGTCTTATTGATCCACTGGCTCTTATCTTCAGGCAGGATATCTAAATAGAGCTATAACACCACAGATACTGATAAATTCATTGTGTATGTGTTAAACACACAGTTGCATGATAATACATACAAAACCGTGTTAAAGTCAGAGACCACCCTTCATTTAATTAATTTGAAGTTAAAGCCAACTGAAGTTATTCATTAAAAAAAAACAAAAAAAAAACCTTACACTCTTTTTTTTTTGAGAGACATGCACTTAGATTATTACCTACAAAGCTTGCTCCTAAATATTTTTTTTATTTCCTGCCTCCTGACAAAGCAATCCCTAAAACAGTTAATGATGTTGAGGTCGGGACACTGAGAAGGCCTGTCCTTTGAACTGACAGCAGCTTTTTTACTTTTTCTCCTTTCACACCAATTGTGTTGAGTCGTCTTCTTTCAGTGGCAATGGTCAAGGGTCGATCTGTACCTCAAGCTTCAAGTACAGCTCAGACTGATACACCACCCTTTAAGATCCATGGAAGACAAATGTCAAGACACTTCTCTGTCCTGGCACTCAGATGGTAGAATGAACTGCTGTCCAAACAACAGACACTCTCGTGGACTTCAAAAGCCCCCTAAAGACCCACCTCTTTGTGAACCACTTAGGAGACCATTATTTTAGTCTTCTTAGTGAAATGCATGATTTTAATATATTTTAATTATAACTCATCATCTTCTTTCTAGGTATGAGCAATGGCTAGGTGTTCCACAGGGCTCGGTGTTATGTCTGCTGCTCTTTGCCACATACATGCTGCAACATGATTATGTAATACAGCGTCATTGTTTACGTTTTCATTGTTATGCTGACAACACTCAGATCTTCAGCCCTGCTCAGACTACAGCACCATCCGCTTTTTATCTACATATGTGACATTAAGTCAGCAATGAGCCTTTTAAAACTGAATAGCTTTTAATTGACTCCAAAGCCCTGATATCTAGTTCATCAGTCTTGGTACTCTTATTGATGGGATTCTGGTAAAACCAGTATAAATTCTGCAGCTTTGAGAGCATTTGTTCAACACCATAATAGTCCTTATCTATAAAGCTCTGCAAAGCTTGGATTTTCATTAGTTGTCCCGTACCTTAAGATGGGATAGTCTGGGACTTTTTCATATTCCAAGGTTTGTAATGATTGGTCGATCACTTAGTGTAGTAATTCCCAAATAATGAAATACTCCCCCACATTTAATGGAATGAATCCTCTGAATCTCAGTAAAAGACATGCGTTTTCAATATGTTATCAGTTTCTGATTACAGACATAACATTCAAATGATGTACTTTCTGTTTAACCTGTTCAGGGTTTTTTATTTTAAATCGACCTTAAGCATGGGAAAGTCGCTGCCTAAGTAAAAGTGATGATGATCATGGTGTTTTTACTTTTTCTTATGTAGTAATGCTTTTCCTTAACAAACAGCACTTACAGGCTTTACTATTAATGGTGGTTCAGATTGGGAATTAAATGAAATGAAGGTGGGTTCAGACTTTCACAGAATATTATACGGTGCAGCATTTCTACATATCCCATTGCTCACCTTCCAGCACACACTGCGGAACCTGCTGCTCCGCAATCCGCCATTAATGCCTGCCTGCCTGATTCGTGCCAGATAATTACTGTTCTGAAACAAGTCATCCCACTCTTTTCTAAAAAGCAAGAAAGACACACAAAATCACATACGGTTTGTTTAAAAAAAAAGTGGATAAAAGATACATAAGATATATCTGCCAAACGAATAAACATTTAAAATGTACATAAATGTAATTAGTTCTGTGTGGTTACATTCTCGTCTTATAGAGCACATTAATACATAGAAATTGATTTATTAATTTATTTTTTAAATCATCTTTATTTGAAAAGACTCATATACAAGATTCATATTTAAGGGGTTTCTGATTGAGAACATCAATAATATTAAAATAAGGACCTGTATGACTGGAAGGTCGACTCAACAGCACTGTCTGACAGTCCTCCTAAAAAAGAAATTTACAAAGAAAGATTAGTACAGAACACCAGATTAACCTGATTAATGTACTGGCCTTTTATCTTAAACCTTCATCTTTTCAGCCACTTGCTGTCAGAAACCAATTTGCATTTGGCGGTGAAAGAGATAACATGACAGACACATCCTCTAGTTATGATGATAACACCTGTAAGCAGAAGCAGTGCACCTAACACTCCAGCTAGTCATGACACAAATACACTCCTCACATCTCCTTTTTTGCTTCTCTCTTATCTTGCATTTTTAAACCTCACTGTCTCAATCACTCTCTCTTATTTTCTTCAGAATCACTTCTTCGCTGTTCTAAATGACTGCAGGATGATACCAGGAAATCCTCCCTAGCAGGACAATGATTCAACACTTCGCAAAACACTGTAGGAAGTGTGCTGCATTTTACAGCTCTACAATCAATCAATCAATCTTTACAAACTGCTGCCACAAATTTGAATATAATTATCTTAAAATACTTTGTATGCTAGCATTAGTATTACCCTTAACATAACCTTACTGTTAGCACTGTGATTTCCAGTAGGTATAATTCTTCTGGTGTCCACAAGACCCAAATTCATACCTCTGACGGCCAGAGACGAAGTGAGGATTGTCACTCCAGAAAACTAATTTCCACTGTTCCAGAGTTCAGAAGTGCTTTTAACCATTTCAGGTGATGTTGGGCACTGTGCTTATCCTGGGCTTATCCGCAGCTACACAGTCTTGTAAATTCATTTCATGAAGCTGCTGACAAACAGTTCTTGTACTGCTGATACTTCCAGAGGTAATTTGAAACTCTGTAGTGAGTGATGCAACACAGGATAGCCGATTTCCATGCACTACATGATTCAGCACGCATGGCCTAGTTCTGTTTATATGATCTACTATTTTGTGTTGCTCCTCGACACTTCTATTTCAGAGAGCTGATCTGGCAGGGCATACGTTTCACAAATGAGTGATTAAATAACTGTTCTCTTTGGCCTCCTGTGACAAATTGTTTAAACAGTCTGAACTGCAGACGACCAACAGGGAACTTTTGGTAACATTTTTACTTCTTGTTTTAAAAGTGGCTACTGTAAACATGTGCAAACATAGTTAGATCCTAGAGTCCATGCTGTTTTTCTTATTGATGAATACTAAAGCATGTCAAAGAAGGCTATAACTGGAAATTTAGTATAGCAGGCAGATGTTTCTTCAAAGTCACATTCATTTACATACTAAATTCATGAGGTGTTTGTCTATGTTTTAGCAGAAAAACCTTCCATGATTTTGCCTTAGATGCTTTTACCATACTGCTCACCTCTACAGTATATGACTTGTTTGGTTTAATTATATTCTGCCAATACTATACTATACTATACTATACTTCAATGCTTTTACACACAAACCAAGTTCACCTTACAGATCTTATTGCTCAATTATGTTTTGCTCAGACATGATCTTGCTGGACTGATTGTTCACATTCCTATAGCTAAATAAACTTGTGATCTGATATGACCTGCATATGCACATTCAAATCAATAACATCATGTGAATGATCCATGTGCGGCATGAGCGGCAACAAGAAATTAACTTGCAGCACGAGCTTTCATCACAAATATTATTAGCACTAAACAGCTCTCAGCTGTTCATGATTAGGGGAGAATGGCAGTAAAAATACCAGATACATAAAGGCTTCTGTAGCACGCACTTACAAAGGCTTCAAGTTTGCATTTGATGATTTAAGGCTTCAAGAAAATCATTTAAATCTGTCATTAAAATAAACCCTTTTTTCCCTGTTATTTCATGTCCCTGGTCATTTGCACTGAAGCGCCAAATTTAAGGGAAAAATAGATTCACCAGAAAAGAAATAGAATCACCATTCTCCAAGTTGCACACTTTCACATTTTGTGTTATCACAATGTTGAGATGCATTGTAACACCTCTAAACATTACTGGATACAAATAATAGCTTGATGGTTCAAAATGGTTTTATTATGTGTTATTATGTCTAAGCCTGAAGCTAGCTGTCCAAGCTCTAAATAAACCTCATTGCTGCTCAACCATTTCTGCTATAAACAGCATTCTGCTAAAAACAGCAGCACCTTCTGAATAGTAGATTCTTTTTCTATAAGATCTGTTGTATTTCAAGAGGGACATCAACAATTTAAGTGTTGAAATTCATGGCAATAATGCAAACGCCTTAGATTACAGCAAATTAAGACATACAAGCATATGCAACATATGAGAAGCCCTCTCATGTGTTTAAAAGTGACTTCCAGTGATGAGGAGTCAAACACATGGTATCAAAGCACCACAGAAAGCACTGTTTTGCACAATAAATACATTTCTGATTCATTTTGGTTATTACTAATGCTCTGTATCACACATGTCACAATTGTCAGAAACTGTAATCATTCCATGGCCACCACTAGTACAAAAGGACACAATGGAAGCATGTGCCTTGCAAACAGTTGAAAAGAAGGGTCGAAAAAGAGAAGTTACACAAATAGACAAACTTTAGATATTTATAGAAATATGTTGGCATGCAACCATAGTGGTAAGGTGGTTTTTCTGTTTTTTTGGCTCTAAAACATTTTTGTCATGTAAATAAAGTCAAGTAAGAGCAGTTATGTGGTATTTGAATGCAGCTGCTATACTTTTACCAAACTGTATCAGCATATTTGTACATGACTTATGGTAAATAGTCAATCAACTCTTACTTGCAGTGCTTAAAATGTGATTAAATATTGGGCAGCTGAATTTTTTTTTATTTACTTATTCAAAATGTAATTTAAAAGCAAATAATGTTCACTTGGTTATTTACAGCACTAAATAGATAGACAGATAGACAGAGAGATAGATAGATAGATAGATAAAAAAAACAGAAATTACATTGTATGATTTTAAATAAATTAATTTGTTTTATTATTACATGAAATAAGTATTTGATCACCAACCAGCAATAATCCTGGCTCTCACAGACCTGCTAGTTTTTCTTTAAGAAGCCCTCCTATTCTGCACAAGGTTGGGGTGGGCTACAGGATAATAGGCAAGCAGCTTTGTGAGAAGGCAACAACTGCTGGCGCAATAATTCGAAAATGAAAAAAACACAAGATGACAATCTTCCTCAGCCCGGGCTCCACGAAAGATCCGCCTCGTGGAATAAGGATGATTCTAAGAAAACACAGGAATCAGCCCAGAACTTCACAGGAAGACCTGGTCAATGACCTGAAGAAAGTCAGGACCATAGACTTAAAGAGGACCATTAGTAACGAACTACGACGTCATGGTTTAAAATCCTGCAGGGCACGTCAGCACATGAATTAGTGGAGCTTAGTGGTCTTGCTTCCATACCGCCATTCACACTTTTATTTTGCTGCTTTTCAAATGGAACAATATTTTTACTTACGTGCTTTGTTTCGGTTATAGTTATGTAAAGGGTCGTAGCCGGTCTCCTGCTCTTCTGGCTGCAGCGGATGTCTTGTCTCAAAATTTGGATGCTGCATGACCTGCCAAAACCACAGAAAAGAACCTGTAGCACCACGAGCAGCACCCAGCAACACCAAGGAAGAATCAAAACAGACAACACACTAAAACAACAGGGATCTGCGAGGCCAACAATAAACTGAATGACTAAATGAACTACAAACTGGAGGTTCTAACATGCAAATGTTAGAATGGTATGCAAAAATGTATTATCACTTTAATGAATGGCTGAGAGATTATACTGGTACTTACGAATAGATTACAATGGATGTTCACATAGGTCTGACCACAGTGGAGATCACAGTCCCGTGACAGTTAGTCTGAAGATAAATAAGAGCCAACAAATCATTAAAATGATCTAAAATGTCCTCAATCAGTGTCTATAACCTCCCCATCTCCAACATTGTTGACTTTGTCTCGCCTTCATTTTTCACAGATTACAGGTATAGTTTAAAAATCATTGATGAAATTGTGTTGCAACAGTAAAAAAGCTACATGCTTTATGTTTAAAAACCTCGTAAAAAAGTATTGTAAAAGGGGGATGACCAAAGACAAATCACAACACAACAAAACAACTGTGTATACTTTGTCTATGACAAACTATGAAAAACAAAAGTAAATTAAAATATAGCCGCCAGCAGTGCAAGCTTTACAAGTTAGCACAACACTGATATTTTGCCTAGGGCCTCTCTGGGACAAGTTTTGTACACAGATACACGATTTGTAAAGTTTGGATCTCAATGTTTACCTCAATGAACTAATTTTTGACATACAGGGGTTCAGTAAAAGTGAGTCAGAATTTGTCAAACAGTCCCCAGATGTTACGATTAATGATCAGGGGTCTTTAACAAGCTGTATGCTGAGTTTTGTTCAGATTGACCCTTTGACCTTTTGAAGAATAAGTCAAAATACCAAACAAAGAGTGTAGTTTCTGACATAACATGTACACACAAGAGTTGTCTCAGGACATAACAAGGACAATTATAGACAAGCATGTTAAAGGTAAAGGTTATAAGACCATCTCCAAGCACCTTGATGTTCCTGTGACTACAGTTACATATATTATTCAGAAATTTAAGATCCATGGGACTGTAGCCAGCCTCCCTGGACGTGGACGCAGGAGGAAAATTGATGACAAATCAAAGAGACAGATAATACAAATGGTAACAAAGAGCCAAGAAAAACTTCTAAAGAGATTAAAGGTGAACTTCAAGCTCAAGGAACATCAGTGTCAGATCGCACCATCCGTCAATGTTTGAGCCAAAGTGGACTTAATGGGAGACGACCAAGGAGGACACCATTGTTGAAAACAAAACATAAACCCAGACTGGAATTTTCCAACCTACATGTTGACAAGCCACAAAGCTCCAAAAATGGAACTTTTTGGCAAGACACATCAGTTCTATGTTCACAGACGGAAAAATGAAGCATATCAAGAAAAGCACACTGTCCCTACTGTGAAACATGGAGGAGGCTCTGTTATGTTTTGGGGCTGCTTTGCTGCATCTGGCACAGGGTGTCTTGAATCTGTGCAGGGTACAATGAAATCTCAAGATTATCAAGGAATTCTAGACAGAAATGTGCTGCCCAGTGTCAGAAAGGTCTCAGTCGCAGGTCATGGGTCTTGCAACAGGATAATGACCCAAAACACACATCAAAAAAAACCCAAGCATGGCTAAGAGGAAAACACTGGACTATTCTGAAGTGGCCTTCTATGCGCCCTGACCTAAATCCTATCTTTGGAAGGAGCTGAAACATGCCGTCTGGAAAAGGCACCCTTCAAACCTGAGACAACTGGAGCAGTTTGCTCATGAGGAGTGGGCCAAAATACCTGCTGAGAGGTGCAGAAGTCTCATTGACAGATACAGGAAGGGTACAATTATTTCTGTCCAGGCCTGTTTCAGGAGTTTATTAAAGCCATGTCTGACTTTCATTTGTTCATTTTCATAGAATTTTTATTTATTATTACTTTTGTCAGATTAAAGTTATTTTTGTTAACCATTGTGGGTTTTTCTTTCATTAACCGAGAAGTACTAACAATTTTGTCCACGTGTGTAATTAAAAAGTTATTCAGGTTAGAGAACAGAATCAAACAAGACCAAATGTTCATCTGTAAACCATATTATATCAAGGCAATGATTTTTAAATGATTTTCCGGGTTTTTGAGTGCTGCAGGGTCCCCTTAATACCGATCTGGACATCCAATGCACATCTCATTTGAGTCTCAATATATAGTCATGTGAAAAAATTAGAACAACCCGTGGAATATTCAGTTCTGTACTAAGAAATAGCCACATATCAATGTCTAATCTTGTTTTTATTAATCGCTGGAAAAGAAAGTGATTAAATTGCAGGTACACAACAAAACATGAGTTTGTTTTACACATTAAACAAAATATTTAAAAAAATGCATATTCTAACTGAGGAAAAGGTTAGGACACCCTACCCCCTAACAGCTAGTGTTACCCCTTTTTGGCTGAAACCAGTCTCCGATATCAGGAAAGTTTGTCCCACTGTACAGCCAGTTTCAAGTCACCCCACAGCATCCCAATGGGATTATGATTTAGGCTTTGACTCTGCCATTCCAGGACTTTGCATTTCTTTGTTTTCTGCCAGTCCTTGGTGCATTAACTTGTATGATTTGGGTCATTGTAATGTTGGAGGTTCCAGTTCTGCTTTGGCTTTAACTTTTTTTTTTACTGATGGTCTTACATGTTCCTCAAAAACCCTCTGATACACAATAGAATTCAAGGTGGATTCCACATTGGTGAGCAGGCCAGGTCCTGCTGCAGCATCCCCAAACCATGACACTTCCACCTCCACAGTTGGTATTCGGTTCTTTTCCCGGAATGCTGTATTTGGTTTACGCCAAACTTGTCCTCTTTTCTTGTGTCCAAAATAATCATTTTAGACTCATCTATCCAAGAAACATTATTCCAGAAATCCTTGTTTTTGTGTTCTCTCTAGCAAACCTCAGTCTGTCTGTTATAATTCTCTTAGAGAGCAAAGGATTCCTCCTTGCACACCTCCCATGCAAGTTAAATGTTCTTCACTTGCACACTAAATTCTGGCATGGGATTATTTCAAACTCAACAGCAAGAACACTGTGACGTGTATTCACAGCAACACCAGATACCACAATTGCACATCTTCAATGTTGCAGCATCTCCTCCGAAGACACCCAGAATGGAGCAGAGGACCCGAGACAAGGTTAAATGAACGTTTACGTACCTTACTCACATAACGTCAGCCCTGAGGCTAGGTTTTTTGTTTAGGGCTAGGTTTTGTTTTTAATTATGGCTACTGTTAAATATGCAGCTAGTTTTTTATGATGGTGACAAGTATGCTGTTAAGGTTAACTTGACTTTATACAATGTTTATTTAATCTATAAAAAGGCAGCGCTGTGGAGTTAAGAAGATGAAAAGTAAAAACATGATAAATTTAGCTGAGCAGATGTCAAATTAAGATCATTACTCAGTAGCTGATCACTTCTAGCAGACAATCCTGTGTGGCCAGGGTCTGAAATTAACACCTGACTTTCTGTTTGGCAAGTAAATCAATGAGGTTATCCGCCACACTGGTAGGTAGTCTACAGTGTTTCGGGACGCTTCTGTCTTAAGGCCTGGACACGTCCTTGCTGTTGTTGTTTGTTTGGTTTTGTTTGTTTGGTTTGTTTGTCGCCAGCCTGAAATTACTGTTTCGGACTCTACATTGGAAAGAGGGCGAGAACCCTTTTTTGACTTTGGATATCCGACTAACTTAAATGTTTGGGTCAGGGCTTGAAGTTCTCAGGTGCCATGCTTAATTTCATGCATATTTAGAAGAGTTTAAAATTAATATAATAATTAATTCAATACACTGTAAATACTTACTCAAGAATAACTTTTTTTTCCCCACCTAGTCAGCTGCTGCAAGGTTACAGTTAATAAATGCACAGTCATGATCCTACCTTCATTGAGAACTTCCTTCACAAGACAGATGGAGAAAAAGTATAAAGGCATCAAAGCCAAGATAAAGCAGACTTTTAAAAAAAGATGAACTGGCATGCAAGTTGAAGCACGAGCAGAAACAAATGGGTGCCATGGAAAACATGCAGGTGCAACATGGAACAGCACCTATGCCATGCTGTCCACAGTACAAGAACAGAGATGGCCGGTGACTGCCATACTCTCTGACCCAGTAGAGACCCAGAGAGGGAGACACTACCTGGAGCTTAAACCTGAACAGTGGAACTTGATTGAGAAGCTGAACCATGTCCTTGAGCCCTTTCAATTAGCGACAGTGTTTGAGTGGACAACATGTCACACTCTCCGCACTTCCACATCTTGTGCACAAACTTAAACTGGAGGCCAGAACTTGAGACTGCACCTGTAAGGTCATTCCAAACTCATACAACAGAACAAGTCACAGAATGATGGGAAGGACTAACTGAGTTTACTCCTGAATCTCCAAACATTACTCTGCGTGCTGCTGCTTTGTATCCCAGGTTTCTAAAACTGAGGTTCTGTGCTGCTGATTAAGTATCAAGTATCAAACAGCAAGTGAGGCAAGCCCACCACAAGTAACCATGGAGCATCCAACACAGTACAGGACTCCCCACTATAGCAGCTCATGCCACAAGAGCTACATCAATCTTTGACTCAGACTCCACAAGTGACGAAGAACAAGATGAGGAGCAGCAGTTAAACAAATCTGTACAGCAAGAGGTAAGTAAATAACATTACTTTGGCTTTCTTTAACATTTTTCAGATTTGTTTATAGGACTAGTTCTTACAATCCCTGAAGATCAGAACTTGCCTGCTATGAAGTACTCACAATAAGGCATAACACTGGATAGAAAAATTGTACTGCAGATACAGATAATGACTGTAATACAACTGTAGTGCAAAATATAAATAAACAAAAACAAAACATTTTTAATAGTTTTGTGTATTTTCTGTATTTGATGTATTTTGGAGAACATCCCCTGTCCAAGAAGGAGAATCCACTGACTTGGTGGGAAAAGAACGCAGCGCGTTATACAACACTGGCAGAACTGGTAAGGTCTCTGCTATGTATTCCAGCAACATTCGCGCCATCAGAGCTGCAGGTAACATTGCTTCAAATAAGAGGCCAAGAGGTTGTTGAGCACTGCAGCACCCCCTTTAAGATGATCAGATTAACTGCTGATGAGTAACATCAATTTAAGTTAGAAACGCCATTGCTACAATGATTGATTAACAGATGGAGACGCTAATGAGCACAATTTTGTTTTGATAATTATTAACCTAGAGACTCTTCTAGACCGATTTTAGATAGGATTAAAACCCAGAGACTAGTTTGAAAAGTGCAGTTCGTAAGCAGTTAAGGGCACAAAAAAAAAAAAAGTACTATCTAAACTCCACCTACCTCAGAATCTAGATCTAAACCAAATTCTCAAGTTTCAAATTTTGGATGAATTGTTCGAGTTACAGATTTTTAAAGTAATGATGTAATTAATAATAATAAATGAATAAACAAAAACAATCAGACCACTGACAAACTTCTCTTTTAGACTAAAGTCATTACTTTCTGCAGCTCTACATAGGACAACAGCTCCAAATGTTAGCAAATACTGCCTGGCACAGTTGAAGTTGGTCCCACAATTCACACAAAGCCAAACACAACCCAACAATGCGCCCATTGTTTACTTCACAAAGCAGAGCAAGGGCACCTGTCTTTATGTCCACTGAAAAATTTCTGTAGTAATAATAATAATAATAATAAAATCTATAATATAATTATTATTAAAATATATATATAAAAAAATACACCTATTTGTTTCAAATGACACAATGCACTACTTGATGCGTATCTCCCATGAGCTTCTCGTTTAGTGTAACTACTTTTGTAAGATGTTTCTGTACAGCTTAAAGAGAATGCAGTGCCAGTGCCTTTCCCATATATAATTATGTAAAAGGGAAATAAGTAGTTGTTACTCAAAATTGGTAACCAAACCTACAACATATTAAATATGTTTAATATTTAATAGGTGCCTTAAAATAAATAAAATAAATATTTTTAAAAGTAATAAAACATTTTTTTTTAAAAGTAAAATTTCAAAGGTTTTAAGTTGAATTCAGAATCTAGATATAACAAAATCATTTCATAACCTGCCACAGGAGGCCTGAGCTGACTTGGCATACTAGGCAGTCTGTATACTAACTGAGAGGAGCACTGCTACCTAAATGCTAGTAACTAGAAAGATTCTTGCTGAGTGTTTCCTGCTGAGATGGTAACTGTGCTCACACACTCAAAAGTACATTGTATTAGGAGTATTTCTACTTTCTTTTACCACATCTTTGGCAAAGTACAAACAGAAGTGCTTTGAAGCCACTACACTCAGTAGTATTGAGGTTTAAACTGCACTTCTCTTGACACAGTAAACCTGTATCTAACATTTTTCAACACTCATCTGTTAAGTGCATTTTAGATGAGTAGTGTAACTACAACTATTCATTCTTTCATACTAAGAAAAAGCAAATAAAGCCAGGACAATTTGTTATGCTCAGTAGCTAGCTGCGTTTATGCAAGCACTGATCACTTTCCTTTTCCTTCCAAAGCATGTTAATGGATTTATAAATATGCAAAACATGGATTAACAGATGAATGCAAAACTTTTTAGCAAATGAGCACATACACTAGCATGCTCATCACCAGTCACAAGGCTATTATGGTTCCTAGCACTCACAGACTCTGTGTAAATTCTGCTCTTTGTGTGTATGAACTATAAAAACACACCCTAACCTAATAAAAAAGAGAAGAACAGAAGCACCACAGGTAACACTCTAAAACGTTTCACTATAAATAAAGAAAGCTTCATGAAGAAAAAAGGAACTATGCCTAGTTCTGATGTGCCCAATGACGTGTGGTGTTTGGCACACCACCACTGCGGTGCTTGCAGTGATTGTTGCAGCTTTATGCATGCTCAGTGGGCTGCAAGAATGCTTCCTTCTTTATCTGGGATAACAGCAGAACTTAGCAGTTCAATACAGAACAGCTGGTAAATACTCCTTGCATTCTACTACCCTATTCTTATTATATACCATAGGTGCAGAAAAACAGCATGTACACTACACACTGTTAAGTTCAAGAGCTAAAATCATTTGGTGTAAGGATGTAACAGTGTACTTATCCCACCACTTGGTTGCACCAAATTCACAATTGGTTCACAAGTATTCACAATTTGGGTATTCTAATGTAAAAGAGTACATAATACAATATTACCATTTTTGTAAATTTAACTTCAATGGAGAAAATGATGATTATAATCATGTTTAATCGCACAATATCAGCACTAGATCTGGGAAGGAGCAGAAACAGCGTATGCAAATAAACAGATGTATTACAGTTTGTCATTGTGGAACTATTAGATGTACGGTAAATGAAGTTGATAAAATGGACAAGGAGTGAAGACAGGAGAAGGAGGTGTTCATAATACATGAAATGAAAATACAAAAGTGTGTAACATGCAAATTAACCCCAGGGCATGACATTATAGCACAAACAGTATTGTGTATTAAAATATGAGCTGCTAGTTGACCAATGTGTTGCATGCAACTTTGAAACCGGGCCTTATTCTGCCTGCAATCCTAAAAAAAAAAGAAAAAAAAGAAAGAAAGAAAGAAAATCCTCTCTTTTGTTGCAATTATTATTTAATAATATATTGATAATTTTGTCTAACGCATTGTATAAAATAATATTTATACTTCTTTATAATATCTATACATTGCAACATTTGGATTTAAAAAGTTAAATGTTATTTAATAACTGTTGTGCATCCGGATCCACTCCCTCTCACAGCCAACCATGGCTGTGGGAATGTGCAAAAACAGATGGAAGCAGAGTGAGAAATTTAAGTTTAAGGCCCCCCATTAACTTGAGACTCTCTAACTCTAACTCTGAGAGCAGCTAAAACCTGTCAAACATCACCAGCAGGACAAAAAGTGTGTTTCAGTTCTTATTCACCTCACTTATTGTACTTTTTTATCACCCAACAGGAAGCGTGAGTGTGAGTATTTCTCATTGTACATGAAAAAGGATCTGAGAGCTAAAACTGAAGAACATTTTAAAAAGAAACTTAACTTGCCCAAAGGGAAACATGTTAATGCTGCACTTATTTTAATAGGTCTGTAATTAATTAGGTAAGTACAGCTTGTTTAAAAGCCTAAACGGTAAATAAAACTTGACTTAAAATTCACTGAACAATGACATGTGCAGCCTTTCAAAGCTTCCAAAATACTTTACTGAAACTAAACTATAAACTATAATAAAGGGTACAACTATGTTAAAAGACATAAAAAAGCATTAAAAACTGCAGCAATAAAAAAAAAAAAAGCAAACTCAAGATCAGTACAGACTCTGTCGAAATCTGTAATTAAAAGAATAGACCAATTAATATGGGGCTGTTTATAATGGGTTGCACCCATATTGGTACTATGATGCACACAAGTAGATGAAAATTAACAAAGCACCAATGGTGTAGGCTGACAAGCAGCAGAGAGAAAAAAAAACCTCATGGCAAAATCTGTAACTCTGGTATTTCTTGGAATAGCAGCAGTGTTGAATGACATACCATCTGAAAGTCTACCCATCCTGTAAGATAGCAGGGGCCTCTTACCTCAATGACTTCTATCAGTTGGGCTTTTCTATCTTTTTTTGGAAATCACCCATTTGCTACTGTGAAATCATGTCTATAGTGAAAGTAGTAAAAGTAGTATTGTGGTGACAGACAAATTGTAATTTCAAAAACATTGACTAAGATGCACTTAAACAAGTACATAAGTTGTTACAATCATGAAAATATGAAAATACTTTACAAATCTAGATAAAATGCTGGATATTTTTTAAAATTTATATTGGCATCCTTTTCCTGATTTTTTCTTTATTCCTTCATTCAAAATTAGTTTACAATATCAAACGAACACCAAATCATAGCCTGAGCGCATCATTACACCACTACAACACTGGTAACTTGGTAGACACTCAGCCTGAAAACCCAGGCAAGAAATCAATACGCACATTCAAAACATGCATAGTTTACCAACCAACATGCAAATATGCAAAACTGGAAGTAATTACAACTGGTTCAGTTCAAAATATAAAAAATGTATGGCTATTCAGCAATCAAATCACAGCAGCATTACAGCCCTATGTCCACCAGACGAGTATGAGCACAACACTCTGCAACCTACAGCAACACACAGTACAAAAGTGAGGAGGGCTTCTGGTTGTAACAGGCTAAATCTTCTTAAATAAACTCACATGCCTTCACTTCATCAGCCAATTACAGAGCAGAGCACCCACACCAATCATATGACCCCTAGAAATTCTCAAAGCTGGTAGCAGGTCTGTGAGAGCCAAGATTACAGTTATGCCACACAGACAGTAAAATGCACAGCATGCTAATTAACACAAACTTGGAATGTATTAAGAAAAGCTGTCATCCTATACTGCTGCTTCCTTTCGTTTTAGTCAGAACTGAGAATAGATCTCATGAATAAAACAATTAACTGCCTAAGCAAAACCATTTACCAGCATTAATCCTTACAGCCGCTCTTTACCCATTACACAAAAGACAGAGTCCAGTGAAACTAAGCTTTGGCTAAAAGCACATTTAGAGAGGGAGGCCTACTGCCAAGCCTTGCCATTTCCAAATTCCAAAGAGACTCGGTGGATGAGAAGACTCAAAGAGGTCCTGCAGGGTGAGGGAAATAATAATCCTAGAACACAGACAGTAAAGGATATCACTATCCAACAGTACAATATTACTTGAGCTAGGATATGACTGCGCTGTGATTTTAACAGACTTGCGGAATATTAAATATTGAAAAGATGTAGAGTGATTTATTACTTATGGCTGCAAATTACGGCTTCCTAGAAGAGTGTTTAGATGAAATAGTAAAAAACAAACAAGAAAAAAGAAGCCGCAGCAGCAGCACACTCTTCACATGGGCCAACACCGATACTGATTATTACTGATCAAGGACACTGGTACTCCTTTACCACAAAGGTAATGTGTGTAGTATGAAATTTTTGAGTATGCAACTTTTTAAACTTACATTAAACAAATATTGGAATGCTACAAAAAACACATTTGTTTACTTTTGACATTTAGGCCTAATAATTAAAGTTTGTTAGAAAAAAGTGTAAATTCAAAAATGCATATAAATAGATTATTCCTGACACAGTTCAGTATAGAGGAGTAAGTCAGAACGTCTAGATACAGACTAAACACTGTATAATACCTGCACAACATCAGCAAAGAGGGAATATGAAGGTTAATGTGTTTAATTAATCTCATATTCCAAACATGATCAAAGCACTAAAACATCTCACTGAACAAACATCTTGTTTTAAGATTGAATTTTATGTTTGTATTTTAATCAGTATATTGCTGATTTTGCACTGGAGACAAATATTCT
The DNA here is from genome assembly GCA_024036415.1 of Prochilodus magdalenae. Lineage (NCBI taxonomy): Eukaryota > Metazoa > Chordata > Actinopteri > Characiformes > Prochilodontidae > Prochilodus > Prochilodus magdalenae. The sequence continues at coordinate 26,338 of JAMWET010005750.1, read as the reverse complement.
TTTTTAGTTCACGCATGTAATATAAGTACATAAAACTCTATGAAGTGGTCAAAATAACTCCTGCAAGAATCAGATCCTCTGACTTTTATCAGATTTCACAGGGTGAGGTAAAGAAGCATGTATACACCATATTTTTTTTTAACCTGACTTAGTAATGCTACTCCTTTCAGTTTTAACAGATCACCTGCATATGACACCATTTGTCTTGTTTAACTAGATTTAGGGCACTGCAGAATGTAAATCCATTGTGGATTATAGTTATTTAATGTGGCACTACTTTTAAATCAAACCTCGATAATTAGGGAGGTGCATGTAATGTTCCATCTAAAAAATTACATCAGGCAGCATGATATTATATTTTGCCATAATTCCACTTCAAAAAAAAAAAATCCACCTTCAAAAAAAAATAAAAAAAATAGAGGACTCTGCGGAACCTGCAGGGGGAAACTAAAATGGCAGCTACCTTAACAAAGTGTACATCTGGCCACTTGGACAAAACAGAACTATGAAGTACTTCAGAAGCTGATTTGATAAACTAATCCAATATGATTAGGGCTTATGAGGAAAAATGTATGTTATGTCTTATTAGTCCACAGATATACACAGAACTCTGCTAAAAACTTTTTAGTAGTTTTGAAATATTTTGAAAAAAACTGCATTCCAAACACTGCAACAGACTGTACAGGGGGTGAGTGAGTGAGTGAGTGAGTGAGTGAGTAAATGAGTGTGAGACAGAGAGAGAGAGAGAGAGAGAGAGAGAGAGAGAGAGAGAGAGAGAGAGAATCCTGGATGTTAGTCTTGTGATGGTGAAGCTACAAGCTAGTATTGTTTCGATGATCTGACTCGACACCCTGGGGTCATGAACAAATGATTTAAAAAAAAAAAAACTCAATGTCATACTGCATCATGAGAGAGACTAATATGGCCCAATGCACAGCAAATAACAGCACCCCTTTATGAAAGCTTCATCAATACATGGCAAGATGTGGCAGCAGTGGGTCCACCAAGCAAACTGCTAAAATAACAATGAGCTAGTCAAACGTTTCCCTGACTGCTGGTTCTACCTTGCTTAAGCTTATGAATGCAGATATTACAGGGAACGGGAGGTGAACATCTCAAATATAGTTTCATGCATAAAAAAAATAGCTCAGCTCTAAATAAATATCAAACAGACTTTGCCATCTGACACTGAATCCAGTCTTAATAAATAAAGACCATACAGTAGATCGTTGATGTCATTATCATTCTTGTGTACCACAGACACAATGCATTAGGATGACGTTTAATAGTTGGAATTAAGGAGACACAGATACGGGAACTGTCAGCTATGTATCCTTAACGCACATATTTGCCGATGCCGATAAATAAGCGTTGATTAAAACATTATTAAAAATTTTGCAATGTATAACAATTTGTCTGATAGCAACATTTCTTAAGCAATTACATGTCAATACCGATATGACTCTGCTATCATCGTGCATTAATCATGATGTCACATAACAATTTAATACAGAAGTGCATAACTGACACGGTACAATCACCACCCGTTCGCACGGGCACTGCTCACTGCTGCTAACGCTAAATACTGAACTTTAAAACGAGGACCAACGCAAATCACGCAAATAACAAACTAGGTTTTCTAGCTGTAAGTGTCAGGAATTATGGTTATTATTAAGTCCTCAAAACTGAACAGATGAATCAGGTCGCCGCTCTCTCTCGGAGACACTGCAGGCCTTGCTAGCCAACCAAGTTCACATTTCCGTTTACCGCGGTTCTTACACACAGGACACTTACACACGTTAATTTCTGCGCTGCCAAATACACCTGATGGTACATGATTACACGAGAGTGACATCGGGGAGTCTTACTATACTGTAAACAATGTAAACACACTCACCTGCTTCTGTCCATTCTGCACTCAGTATATAAACACTCGCGCTAGACTAGGCGGAAGTGTCGCGCGGCAGCTGCTCCTCACGTGACGTGATTCCAAAGCCCACGCGAGAGTGACCAAAATAACCAAAATCAAAGTCCCCATATGTACTGTCAAAATCCTATTTTAAAGTAATTTTATTAAAAGCTACAAAAATATCAAATAAATAAGGTGCACCTATGTGATAAGTAAAGCTGATAAAATGGATAAAGCGTGTAGATACATTGAGGTGGTTATAATGTTATATATACATATGTACACAATCACATTGTTAATCCATAAGGTTTCATATGATGTAGGTCCACCCTTTGCATGTAAAACGGCTTCAAGACTTCTGGTAAGTATTTCCGCAAGGTTTAGGGGTGTGTTTATGGGAATTTTTGACCATTTTTCCAGAAACGCATTTGTGAGGTCAGACACGAGAAGACCTGGCTCAAAATCTCCACTCTAATTCAACGCAGTAATTTCAGGAAAAGTCTCATTTCCCCTATCAGGTGGTGCTCAGTGATCAGCAAATTTCTTTGTGAATGGTGCAAATCAAGCAAACATTAACGCAACATTAATTTAAGACTGTTATGCCAGATTGTTAGATAAAAGTGTTTTCTTCATTGTTGTCAGAGTATGGAACATTTTATGAATTCCTCCAACAAGATGGCACCCCACCTCATTACTAACACAATGTCAGAGAGCATCTTCATGTACAGTTTCACCAAAAGTAGATTGGTTGTAGAGGGTCAATCAAGTGGTCGCTACGTTCTCCAGATTTAACCCCTTTGAATTTTGTTCTGTGGGGCACTTGTTTAATCTGTGGAGATATGGAATGTTGTTCATAGAATTGTTGATGCTTATGCTAGTATTCAGTCAGATGTTTTGGTAAAAAGTTTATCAGGAATGGGAGAAAAGAATAGCCTTAACACTTGCCCATAGTGGACAGCATATCAAACACATCCTGTAGCCCTCATGGTCAATTTTCTGGTTTTACATAAAATCACTATTTTAATATAAGAACAGATAAAGTTCATTACACTACTTGTTCTCTGGTGAAATTCTCTACCAGTTTATCACACACCTACCTTAACGTTTGTAAAAAAAAATAATAAAATAAACAAATAATAATAATTTAAGATGACCGCCATGTGGGTGATATGGCTGAACAGGTTTAGCTCATTCCCCATAGCTTTTGTCTAAAACTGTCAAACTATTTTAATAGTATATGAATATTTGAATACTTTTTAGACACCTTGTACAAACAAATCCATTTTCTGCAATTTTCCAGATTGACCAATCATGCCTTAAACACATCAGAATGTCTCAAACACACCAAGAAGGCAAACAATTGCATAAATGAATTTTTTTCTGAAGAAAAAGGATAAAACATTTTCTGGTTTGTTTAACACTTTTGTGTAACTTCATATGCGTTCTTTCATAGTTTTTATATAATCAATGTTACAATAATATACATAAAAAACATCCGAACGTTTGACTGCTACTGTATATTTTTTTTGTAAAGTTTTTAAATGTCACTTCCAAACTTTTGGTTTGTAATGTATTAGACTTTTTTAACTAACTTTTTGAATTACATGTTGAATTACATGTACATTAATTGCAGAAAATTGGTATACACAATTTTTATGATATTTAATGATATTTGAATTGTTCAAAATATTTTCCGTAAACGTCTTTATAATGGTAACATTTTTTTTGAAAATGGCTGGTGTCTCAGTCGCTTTAGCTGTGATACCAACGTGGTAACAGTAGGGGGCAGTTATGCAGTATATGTACAGTGCCTCCAAGTAGTATTCAACCCCCTGCAGATTTTGCAGGTTTACACATTTGGAGATAACTTAGCCTTGTGACATTTAGACTGTAGATCAGCCTGGATGTGTGAAATGCACTGCAGCAAAAAAAATATTTAATTTCTTAGTTTATTATTTTTTTAAATTGTGAAAAGTTCAATCAGAGGGTCAATTATTATTCAACCCCCTCAAACCACCAGAATTCTGTTGGGTTCCCTCAAGTAATTTAGGCATAAAGAACAATGAGCTTCCCGCCTTTTCTGACTATAAAAGCGCCTCCTCAAACTTGTGAACAGCACTCATGCATGGTCAATATGGGAAAGACTAAGGAGCATTCCAAGGCCATCAGAGACAAAATTGTGGAGGGTCACAAGGCTGGCAAGGGGTACAAAACTCTTTCCAAGGAGTTGGGCCTACCTGTCTCCACCATTGGGAGCATCATCCGGAAGTGGAAGGCTTATGGAACTACTGTTAACCATCCACGGCCTGGACAGCCTTTCAAAGTTTCCTCCCGTGCCGAGGCCAGGCTTGTCCGAACGGTCAAGGCTGACCCAAGGATAACAAGGAGGGAGCTCCAGGAAGATCTCATGGCGGTGGGGACATTGGTTTCAATCAATACCATAAGTAACGTACTCCACCGCAGTGGTCTCCGTTCCAGGCAAGCCCGTAAGGTACCTTTACTTTCACAACGTCATGTCAAGGCTCGTCTACAGTTTGCTCATGATCACTTGGAGGACTCTGAGGCAGACTGGTTCAAGGTTCTCTGGTCTGATGAGACCAAGGTTGAGGTCTTTGGTGCCAACCAAACCCGGAACATTTGGAGACAGGATGGCACTGCATACGACCCCAAGAATACCATCCCTATAGTCAAGCATGGTGGTGGCAGCATCATGCTGTGGGGCTCCTTCTCAGCCAAGGGGCCTGGCCATCTGGTCCACATCCACGGGAAGATGGATAGCACAGCCTACCTGGAGATTTTGGCCATGAACCTCCGCTCCTCTATCAAGGATCTTAAGATGGGCCGTCATTTCATCTTCCAACAGGACAACGACCCCAAGCACACGGCCAAGAAAACCAAGGCCTGGTTTGAGATGGAAAAAATCAAGGTGTTGCAGTGGCCTAGTCAGTCTCCTGACCTTAACCCAATCAAAAACTTGTGGAAGGTGCTCAAGATCAAAGTCCACATGAGGTGCCCAAAGAACCTAGATGACTTGGAGAAGATCTGCAGGGAGGAGTGGGCCAAGATTACTCCAGAGACCTGTGCTGGCCTGATCAGGTCATATAAAAAACGATTAATAGCTGTAATTGCAAATAAGGGGTTTTCCACAAAATATTAAACTGAGGGGTTGAATAATAATTGACCCTAATGTTTATGTTTAAAATGTATTATACTTTACCTGAGCAACTTATATGTTAGGTTTGTATTATTTAAGCATCTGTTAATAAATGCTGCTCTTGTTCAAAGTTTGAAGGCTCTAACTTATTTGCAACTTGTTAAATTTGCAAAATCTGCAGGGGGTTGAATACTACTTGGAGGCACTGTATATACTCTGTTGAGGGTGGTCACTCACTGCACAAAGTCCCTTCGAGGTCTGTTGAACGGCTTTACAATACTAACCCAGTAAACATGAAAAAAGAAAGTCAGTGTTTTACAGAAACCTACAATGTTAAAGCCTACTGTGTTGTATCAATATCATGTAATAATACATACACTATTTTTTAAGCACTGCTGAACACAAATAATTCTGTAGATGTTAATACTGTTAATGTTAATGGTACACTGTAGGTGGTATTTAAATTCTGCAGGTGTTATTTTGCTAATTAAACATTGCAGGCATCAATTATGTGTTAATTCATCATGTGTTAACTGACCAGTGCAGATGATAATTGATCACAGTGAATGTAGGTTTTATCCAGCAATACAGATGTTAATACAGTACTGTAGGTCACTACGCACTAAACAGTACTGTTAATGTAGTGCTGTAGGTGTGAACTCAACACAGCAAATCTTAATCCAACAGTGTAATTGTCTAGTGCTAGTCCAACATTGTAGAGGTTAACTGAACATTTTAGGGGTTCATTCAACACTATTGTTGATAATTAAACACTATAGGCATTAATCAACACTGCACATTTTGCTGAACACTATAGTGGTTATTTTAACATTAGAGGTGTTAAGTCTACACTGTATCTGTTTAATGAACATGTTATGTATTTATCCAACAATTAACAATATCAGAGTCAACACTAATCATTCAACATGTAGGTGATAACTGATGTTAACCCAACACTATAGATGTTTATTGAACATTAGAGGTGTTAATTCAACACTATATATGTTTATTGAACACTGTATTTGTTAATCTAACACTGTAAATTTTCCATTTTCAGCATTAACTGTTCATTCATTGATTTGTTGGCCTCTGTAGATGTGTTCAGATATGGCAATAGACTGGATCCTACACCAGGATGTTGTTTCATTGAGTGCCATATGGATTGCATTTCCACTTCTGTATGTGAGTTATCTAGAACCACCACAGGATATCAACACAAGCACAGAGCTTAACTTACAGTCAAACACACACTGAAGGTGATTATAACCAGGGAGTTGGCACACTCATTTATATTACATTTACAATATTTAGCTGAGGCTCTTATCCAGAGCGACTTACAAGGTTATTCCACTCCCTGGTTATAATGCTGAATATAATGCTGCTGAACTTGTACCTTAATCAGGAGTATCCCAGAATGCCTTGTAACACCAACTGACAACAATACAACATCCAGTCCATTTCTTTTTTCTTTCATTTCCCAGTGGCCCTCCTCAACATCTATGTAAAACCTTTACATGTATAAAAGAAATGCCTGTTTATTAAATGACGTGTGGATTAACCTCTTTAACCACTTACGCATTGGGACAGACGGTACATATTATTTCCCTAATAGTTTGCATCAGTACCTCACTTCAGAGTTTAGGCAATTAGCAGACTGCTCTGCGAACTTTCACCTTTTTCATATGTACATAAGTACATTTTCATATGTACATGATAACAGTCATTTTATGATATTGAGACAGAAACAATTACCAATTAGCTTATACAAATAACGATCACACATGACATCTAGGACTGATGGGAGTAGGTTGTTGCACAGTGGACGTGTTTTGCCAGTGGAAACCTCCTTTATTACGTTTGAGGTTCGGAATGTCCTTTAAAAGTGCTTTGCAACAGGGATTCCTGTGAGGGCAAGGCAAGTATGCTATTGCTAGATATGTTGTAAACGTGTCTAATTACATTCCACAGTGATGCTGCAGTAGCCTCTAGAAGGAGAATTTGTCTTTATGATTTTGTTCAATCACAGCGTTACACTAATACCAGATTGGTTGAAATTAATTTGCATTGCTGATAAGAGGACGCTCTTAATTCTCTAACTCGGAATCTCCTCCCTCACGCCTAAAAGCATTTATGTAACTCCAACTGTTTCAGGTCTTTATAAAAGTGCCCTTTACAGTAAGTTAACACTTGTGTTTGTTGTGTACATATGAAAATGGTCAGAATTGTCTGGTTAGTGCTCCATTTATTAGTGAAGTGACTGCTGGCTGTCAGTTCACTGTTAATTGAAAAGCAATCAGAAACACTAAAAATACTGCACCCACAGCTTAACCACCATTACCTAGGTATACCTCTGTGTTTAAGCACACTATTATTTCCTTGTTCCAGAGTCTCTGTGCTGTTGAAACAAGAACAGAAATAGAAAAGCCACTTGGAGAAGCAGGAGATATTGAAGAACTCACCAATTCCACGTGGGAGGGACATTTAAATGGATTTTTTCCCAACTAGATGACAGAATCATCCCTGTGTTCACTCCTCATCAGCAGTCAGCAATAGCTAACATCACAGGTATTCAATGATTGCATGATAGTTTTGCGTAGTTGTTAAACCAAAGACTTCGAGACAGACGTGTGCAGAACTAAAAACCAGGAACAGTTTATTAAAAAAACAGGCAATCACAGCAAGCAACAGTACACAGCGAAAACAATGGGAGAAGCTAAATAAGAGTCAGGGACAGGCGGAGGTCAGAACCAGGTAGTACAAGCAGCGAGGGCGAACAAGTTTAAAGGGGAAAACCAAAGAGAGAAAGCAGAGGTACAAACCGTAGAATCAGGACACGAGCAAAAGGGATAAGGCTAAAGAGTAGTAAAGGAACGAAGGGAGTCGGTAACCAGAGTAAGCCCATACGAGGCCAGACCGCTCAGGATTGCTAACCTAGGTTTAGCAAAGCTTCGCAAAGTGTACTTCGCTTAAATACAGGAAGTAATTAGATACAGCTGAGGTTAAAACTCGGGCGATCTAGAGCGAATCACAGAGTCCGACCGGGGGCGCATAGACATGACGTCATCGAGCGTGGCCCTCTGGGAAGTGGAGTCCTGAAGAGCGGAGAAGAGGGGGAGACGCGGAGGCGTGTCAGTAGTTCACACTGAATATCTAATAGACAATTTATAAAATGCTGCAAATTATCAAATTTATATGCCAAACAATAGGGGCCAACATAGCACCAGGAAGATGTGGTACCCACCCCTTTTGTAAGAATGAAAGAAAATTCACAGTTCTTCCTCTTCACTCCTTACCAGGCTATAAAAACTGTTGGGAGCTCAGTATCAAACTTCACCCCTTTATTTCCCAGAAGCTTTTGCCAATTATCTGGGGTTTTGCCACTGTTTATATCGCTTTTTTTGTGTGCTCCTGAACATCGTTCCATGGTGCTAATAGTGTTTAGTCTTGCTTTCATAGGCTACCTGTCCTGAATGATCTACACAAAAGCAGGGCCTTCAGCATGACTGACTAGAGGTTAGAATAGGTTGTCGAAACAGCGCTATTTCTTCAACCTCTCCTGTTGGACTTAAATTATTTCAAGGTTACAGTGACTCACTAACACTTCTTGGGGTACAAAGTGGTATTACATGTCGCAAGATGGGACTGAAGTTAGAATGCTAATCAGTAAACCCTTGGGTTTAGCATGGTGGCATTCTAACTTCAGTAGCTATTTCTAAAACATGGTACACAGATGTTCTTGGCGTGCCATAAACACTGATATACACTCTAAAAAGTAAAACTGTGATGTACTCAATTTTTTTGATGAAACATTTTTACACTTAAAAATATTGAGTAAATTTTAAAGCTGTGAAATTAATTATATACACCATCTGAGTTGAGTTGAGTCTAAGTAAAAAAGTTAAGTAGATATGAATAATCACATTTCGCTCTAAAGAAAATAATATTGAGTAGATATACTTAAAATCCTTATTCAAAACCATTAAAAAATTTGAGTAGATATAATTAGAATCCCTATTCAACATTATTTAAAAAATGAGTAGATATAATTAGAATCCCTATTCAACATTATTTAAAAAAATGAGTAGATATAATTAAACTGCTAGACTTTTTTAGACTTAATTTATCTAAAGAAACCAAATGTAAATAAAGCAACTGTATACAGATTAACATTTTAAACATTTATTCCATCAGTATATATCAGTGGAACACATGGCAATACATTCAACCTGGTTTTCTCTGGAAAATGGCATATATAGAAAAGTCCATGTTATAAAAACAGTGAGCTGAATCGAACTTCACCATCTGAAACATGGATGAAATACACCAACAACCGGTCCTTCAGTCAATTTAAGACTCCACACAACAGCAAAATATCAGAGGCTTGATGGGATTAAAGAAAATCTTAATTTTGATTATACGTTAATAACAGTTATTGTACCATTTTATATAGCTATAACGTTTAACTTGTTCTTTTCTTGACAATGAACATGTAAAATGTTCATGCTATGAGAACAAACTGAACTGCATATATATATATATATATACAAACCAGGGACCATAGAAAACCTGGACAGCGCAACTTATCTCAAAAGTTAAGCCAGCACATGTCCATCACCTCTGCTTGAGGGTGGCACCATGATTTGTAGTTCCACCTATCCCCTCCATTTCTACTGCAGAACAACCCATTTTTAATCTTATTTATGTCTGAACAGTCTCTACTGCACAGACTCTGGAGGCAAATTTGGCAACGTGGCAGACACTTTTGATTTAATTTCTATAGAATTGCAGTGAATAGATGCATGGCATCCATGTTTTCTATGGTCACTGGCTGAAACACACCAAGAACAGGGATCTGGTAAACTCCATGGAACCACTGGTGGTTCCAGCACCTTGTGCATTCAGACTCAAATGTTTTCTAATAAGCATCCACAAGGAAGGTGCCATATGAAACTGAAGACGTTTTTCCTTTTTTCTCAAAATCTCAAAATTTTTTCTTTTGCCCATTTTGAGCTGCCAATGAAATATTTTGCTTCAATTAAACCATGCGCCACATCTTCACTTCTGAAAGTTTACTTAGGCATCAGTTGACATTAATGACATCTTGTGTGCTCGGATTTGACATTCCTGACTTAAAATTGCATATCAATTCGTTGGATTAGTTGTAAACACAAAACCGAGAACTAGAGCTTTTCGCTTTCATTTGACACCTTGATTGAGCCTCTCACCCAATCACAGGATTATTTAAAAAAAAAAACAAAAAAAAAACAGTATGACAGATTATTAGTTATAAAAGAGACAACAACTCCAGCCAAAGGAAATCACCTGCATTAAAACAGAACAGTCAAACCTTCACTCAGATTACACTGCCAATGGTAGGACAGCTTTCCAGTCAGTACTTGAAAACTACGTACACAGGTAGTTCTTGAGTCTTTGAACCTTGGTTGACAGGTTTGCAGAATCCAGCTCCAGTAGAACTTTTTGGAAAAACTCAAAACTGTATTTGAGATTCTTGGGGTATCTCAGATCCAAGGCATAGGTTAGCTCCAACAAATAGCAACAAGCTCTGCTAAGATCTTCAACTGCTGAGGACAGTGATGCCCTCAATCACAATCCCTACATCAGTATGTCCTTCATTTGACACTTCTTGGTTCCGCAGGAGGTAAATCTTCATCACCTCCTCTGCCAATTCTTCTTGTACATTGACAGGGACATCAGCAGGATCCTGCAGACATTGAAAAGTCATTGTTAGAGCTCACCATCAGCATGCATGTTACAAGACAGATCCAGTTTTTTGAGGTCCATTTTTGTTCAAACCATGTAAATAATAAAATAGAAAAATAATATAGAATGCTTATTTTAAACAAGCATAATAAAAAATATATTGATGTACTACATTTTCCACTGAAAAGTCCATTTTTAAAGTCCAAATTTGTGTTCATGTTGGACAAGTATTAAGTTCTTAATTTCAGGATTCGGATATTTGGATCTGCGCTTAATGCAGACTTGCTTCAAAATACATTGTCAGTACATTCTTGTACTATAATTTATATCAATTTAAATCACACTGTTAAAACACAATATACACTGCCTGGCCAAAAAAAGGTCATCACCTGGATTTAGCTATGATCTGGGGTTGCTGCAGGTGGTCAGGTCTAGGTTCAGCAACGTTATGTGCCCAAAGAATAAGGTAAACTGACTACCTGAATATACTGAATGACCTGGTTATTCCATCAATCGATTTTTTCTTCCCTGATTTCACAGGCATATTTCAAGATGACAATGCCACGATTCATCAGGCTCAGATTGTGAAAAAGTGGTTCAGGGAGCATGAGAATTCATTTTCACACATGGACTGGCCACCACAAAGTCCAGACCTGAACCCCATTGAGAATCTTTGGGATGTGCTGCAGAAGACTTTGTGCCGCTGTAAGTGTACTGTAAATTAGTAACATTCTATCAGACACCCAGCTGCTCAGGAGCAACTTTCAAGCAAGCAGCAGGCAAAACACTTGGCGATGTTTCAAAGTTATGAATCCCATTCGATGATTGAGTTTTCATTACAATTGCCATCATCACGCAATATTGGCACTCCTAGAATGTCACTCAGCCAATCAGACTGTGAGATCACAATTAACTGTGGTATAACATTTACTTTAGCTTAACACATTTTTACTTAAATGAATGGCGATTCTTATATGCATTGAGATGTGGTCATGGACAACTCTAAATCGATTCACAATTGTAAATCTATTTTCTAAATGGTAATTGATTATTTTGATGGAACGCAAAAGGCTAAACTCATAAGTGTAGCACTGCAATTCGGTTTGTAGTGTGGACATGACTGAGAAACAGCCATACTGCACCTCTCTTAACTGTACCAACCTCAAAGTCCTATCAAAGCACTAGCATCTTCTCCCAGATGGTCGATGAGGCATCGGATGATGACCTCTCGTGTTCGCTGAATGGGGATTCCACTCTGCAAAACAGTTTTCATTTACTAAATCAATTTTGTCATAATTTGCAATTTAGTTAACATTAGAGAAATTAAACACTGTGGTGGAAAGCAAATGCAAAAATAAAACAAACTTTTGACATATGACACTGAAGAACAAGAGGTCAGTGGAGATGGATAAAAATAAATGTGGTGGTGGTCGGGTGTGTTGATGTGACATTGAAGGACAAAAAAAAAAAAACCAAAAAACAAAAAACCAAAAAAAAAAAACCATAGAACTGGAGGATGGGTGGAGAAATAATCCAGGTTTTCAAGTAAGCAAGAAATGAGCAGGATAGGGAGTCAGAGGGGATACAAATAAGCCATCTTTTTAGGATACGGATGAAGTCATAGGTTTACATACACCACATTTATTAAATCTCCTGACCTTTAGTCCTAGTACACATTCTCTCTTAGGTCGTTTAGGATCACCACTATATTCTAGGTTTTAAATTGTATAATTATGTTGATATTGAAGTAAAATCTCAAATCTGCAGCCAGGAAGTTAAAGCTTGTGTGTAAAAGGGTCTTCCAAATGGACAAAGACCACATGCAAGTTATGGCTTAAGGACAAAGTGAACATAACAGTGGTCATCACAAAGCCATGTGACCTCAATCATGCAGAAAATGTTTGGCAGAAGCGAAAGTGTGTGCAAGCAACAAGGCCTACTAACCTGACCCATTCTATCAGGAGGAATGGGACAATATTCCTGCTAATCCTGAGAATCTTGTCCAGCCAAGTTTAAATCAATGTGGCGAAAGTGTATGTAAACTTAAGACTTCAACTGTATACGAATATCTGTAGTAATAACTGATCATTAACTTACACAAAGGAGAGAAATGAGAATGATGGAATATTGCTTAAGGCAGTTAAAGAATTAACAGAATAGGTGGGGGTCAAATTTTAATACCTGAAGTAGAATACTCATTTGTGCCCGATGTCGCTCTCCTGCAGCACCCTTCTTTGCTTGGAACACGGACAGTAATTTAGGGGGAATAGCGGCCCAACACTGACATGAACTTTGGCTCAAGATTCACTGTGGTGATTCTCTGGAACTAGTTAACTTGTAGCTAGCTAAAGTACCGCAAACTGGCTGCGACAGTATTCAAAAAACTTACAGCCCATAAAGTTGTATATGCCCAAAGACAGGGTTAATTTTAACTTAATAACAATAATAACGTTTGCTAGCTGACTACTTACCAGAATTAACAGGCTGTCTCCAAGGTAGTTCTCTATCACTGTCGCGCAGTCCTCCTCATTCAGCAGGAAGATTTCCCATGAGGACGCTCTCCCTTCGCGCGCTTTTTTAAATTGCGTCCACTTCATGACGTTTAACTTAACTTACTCAATTTCTTAAGTTGTTGTAGAAGAAAATAAAAAATGTTGATTTGAATTGAATAATAATTGTAGTAATTGAAACTGATCAGTATAATTACTTATTTCTTAAATATTTTGTTTTGAATTAAATAAAAATATTAAGCATACACTAAAAATCTAATTTGTTAGTCAACTACTTATTTATTTTCTTTGAATATACTTAAAAAGTAGATATAGTTTAAGAGACAAATAACTGTTGGAGATTTAGGCTTTTTTTTATATGTCCAACTCAAACAATCACCTAAGTGATATTCAGAGATTTTATTAATGCAGTAGCTTTTTATTATTGTGATATTTACAAAGCCACTGAATTATTTTTTAGAGTGTATCGTCCCAGTCACATAAACAATTACATAAACCAAATGAAAATCTTTGTTTTTTAAACATTGTCATGCCTCCGGGTTGCCCTGACACCACCAACCTTACAAATTCCATTTCCCAGAGTGCACTACTCAATGACATCACCTTTGCATGTTCCCTTTCTAAATAGTACTGTTTACATACACTCGCTTCTCATCACCAGTCTAAATTTATACCCCACAAAAACACACTCACAGTGCAAAGTTTTGGCAAACCTAGTTTGCAATTCCGACCATCTTCCTGTTGTTCTCAGCTGTCGAATCATTTAATAAAACTCATTTGACTTGTAGCTCTCTGCATGTCAAGCCGAGTTCTTTGTTTCTGACAAACATATGTAAACATCAAACATCGGATCTGATCTTCATTTGAACAATATTGAGCGGCTGAGGCAATATAACTAACACATAAAACTAACTTTAAAAATTCTGTGTTTAATGTAATTAACAGAAATGCAATTTTCTTGTAAGGACAAGTTTAGGACATTCCCATATTATATCAGATGCACCACTATCAGTTGCTAATGACTGGAACATTGTTAGTGAGGATTTTGTAGAAGCTGGTCATATTTAAAATACAGATATTTAGTTCGGTTTGCTCCTGTTTGTTAAAGTGAGTGGTATTACAATCAGATCCAAAAAGTTCTCCGGCCTTCAAAAATGAAGGTTATAGGTGCTGATAATTTAGGGAGGGAATATAAAATAATTAGAAACCAGCCATTTTACTGTCCACTAAATAATTTACTAGAGAAACACCTGCAAAACTGACCAGATCAGATTCTGGCAAGTTTAACCCTTAAGCAGACCACGAGATGTGTAAAGTCTTATACAATGTTAAATAATTATCACAGGACCTACAGAACCTAGTTCCTGCCACTGTTGATGTCAAAGTTTTTGTATCTGTCATCAGAAGAAGACTGAACAAGTGGACGTTAACGGATGTATGAATGTCTCACAGTAGTTGTTTATTAAATATAAAAATGTACTCAAATTCAACCATGGTATATCTTACTAAACTTCTAGGATATGTAAAACACATATAGGGTGTGTGATTTAATTCTGCAGTAGGTTTATGTTTTGTGTCTCAGTAAAGTTATGACAGGTTGTGGTTAAGTTTTACTATGTATGTCTGTCTTTCTTCATCCATCTTTTTAAAAGTAGCAGATTTTCACATTATATGTGTATTTCAGTGGCTTCCTGTCTTTATAAACATCAACAGAATTAGGGCTGTAACCGACTCAGAATTTTGTCAGTCGAATCGTATTCGCCGGTCCTGGTCGACTATTCGTTCACGTTTTTTTTCTCCATCTACATTATCTAGTAATCAGTAAATCAATTTGCATACGTTGCAGATCTAATGTCCTCCTCATTTAGAAAGTTAGCGGAGTCACAGGAACATATTTCTGAACTAAAAGAGACGTGGCGTATGATTATCGGTCTGAACTGGAGCCTGATTTAATTACAGGATATGACGAACGGGCAGCAGCTCGTATTTATGCTAAACATTAGCGCTTACAGCTTATAGTCTTTTTAATTTCACTTCCAACAGCTTCTTCAGAAGGAGGATCCTTCGTCTTTCATCTCTCATAAATAATGAACTGCTAAATAAAACCAAATTAGTCCATATTTAAATTATTTTTGGATGAAAAGAAGAATGGTAAAACTGAAACCGTTTATTATATTCCCCGCGCTGAAATCATTGTCTCTCGTTTATCGGCGGGCAGATTAAGTGACTGTACTTATCCACAAATAAAGATAATCTTAGCTGTAGACGAATAAATAAACATATCTGTAATTTAGGTTCTAAAATAATGGAATTATAACAAAACAAACGTCTTCTGTCCGTTTCCCCTTCACCCCAAACAGCCGTTATGTCTAAAACGAAAGTCAGCTGACTCGTTTGGAGCTTTTAGCAAGCACAGCCCAGCTAGAACTTACATATATATTTATTATCCCCCTTTAATAATGATTAAAATGTCTTTTACATTTTTAAAGTTCTTGTGCATTTTTGTAAGCTTTAGTCTGTTTTACGAAGAAAAAGGTCACTGTTGTCAGTCGACTTGAAGGGTCTCAGTCGACTTAAAAGGGTCGTCGACTGACGATTCGAATCGTCGACTTCTAGAGGGCAGCCCTAAACAGAATCGTCTCTCTGAATCCTGTACGTTTTTAACACAACCCACACTTTATATACGGCCCTTTACTGTCTTCAGCGCCCCTGCAACGATGCTGGCTGTAGTAATGAAACTTCAGGAGGGAAAGACCGGGAACTTGTAACTTGTTTTCTCTTAGCTTGGTCACATATCAGAGACACCGCTTTACTTTATCGTTCTCGCATAAAAATGGACGACTGTGCATGAAATGCACGAGTCTGACTGGTACAGCTTTGCTGTGAGAATGTCCAGTGTGTAGGTCTGCTGAACAGCTCTGCAGTGCGGACACTGTGCAAGGCAGTCAGAGTGGAATAAAGGACTTTCTGGTTCTGACTTGCTAAAAAACCGCTCCGCACTCTAAATCCCGTGTTCCCACTCCTACTCTGCACCGCTCACACGCTCTGGGTCAAAATGCTCATTGAAGTGTTGTGTATTGTGCTATCAGCCTTTTCAGCTGCTAGGCTGTGTGTCAGCTGGCTTTACCAGGTATGTAGCATTTAGTGTATTTGTGCTGTTGAAGTCATGCCGGCTGTTTCATGTGACGTCACAGGCTTTCCTTAAGTGTTGTCCAATGTTCCAGTAACTGTGGCTTAATTTACAGTATAACCTCTTCAGCTGACTCACTTCAGCTCAGTAGGTCATTCACTACATGAAGAACTAGGAATCGATTTTAGAGGCAACCAGGGCTTGAAGAGCATCAAGCATTGTTGGAAATGCCAGAGATAATTAAGCACTTGTGAGCTTTGAAGGCTACTATCCTATCAATATCCAGTGTTTCCTTTTCCTTTTGGGAAGCAAATTGCTTTTATTTAATCCAGTGTTTGACATGATAAGATTAATAGGATTCTATTTTTCTATTTTTTGTAGAAGATGCTAAAATATGCTAAAACAAGTAATGATTTTAAAGTTGCTATACAACAACAACAACAACAACAACAATAATAATCATCATCATCATCATTAATATTTGTATTATTATTATTAGTGGTAGTAGTAGTAGCAGTAGTAGCAGTAGTATGGCCCAATTCTCCAGTAAACCGTCAGGACGTGCTGTGTAACATGGGCGGAGAAGGTATGTAAAGAGCGGGCTGTTAAGAGGCTGAGCGTGTACAGTGAGTCCTCGCGCTCGGTCGCAGAGCTGCTCACCTGATCATTTAGCTGCTTCTCGCCGCTTGGAGAGACAGACACAGCCCTGCCCAGCTCTGAGCGCATTATTTCTTTCCTGGGCTACTTTTTTTAAATCACGACCATCTTTGGCTCCGGTGACGGTTGTAACTTTGATGGGGACTTCGACCACCGCGCGCGAAAATGCCTGTTATGAAAGGATTGCTCGCGCCTCAGAACACGTTTCTGGACACCATCGCCACGCGCTTTGACGGCACACGTGAGTAATTACGGCGCCTTACGTCTTAATTAGACCATTTGCTGTCTAGAGCAATAAACTTGTAGACGCTAATTATCAGATTAAGAGTGGAGCTTAATCTAAGGAGAGTGTAATATCTGCTATTATTCGGAAATGTTAGCCTGTAACACACATAGACCAGCAAAGACTTCTGTAAAGGCTCCCAGGGAACTCCTAAAGCTCCTGAGGAAGGAACAGATGCACGTTTGCCTGGTCAGCACCATAGACAGCGCATGAGGGGGGCGTCCTTCATGGTGTTTGCAGGACAGTTCAGGGGTCCCGAAGGACCACAATCCTACAAAGATGATGAGCTGGGGGGTTGAAGGTGTGAGTCTCTGGATTCTCAATTTCATTATCCTTTACAGTCTGCTGTTTTGCACTCTGTGGGTGGAGGCTAAGAACCTTGTGAGGACCTAAATAAGAAAGTAATGACTTCAGAGGAGATGCAAAAGCTTTTCCCTCTGTTGGTAGCGACCAACATCGATCAAACAATTCATTGGTGCCACATTGGTGGATCCAGGTGGGTTTTTATCGCGAAGCACGTCTTCAGTTGGTAAATGAACCCACCTCGCTAGTCCCTGGTGCAAAGTAATCACAGACATGAAACCATTGCTCTGACTTGTGTACTCATTCAGCTGAAACAATGAGGCTCTATGTTGAGCTCTGTGGATGAATCTAGACAAGGTTCACAGCTTGGATAAACAGTTCTACACTATCACAAACAAAAAGTGCCAAATGGGTTCTTACCACGATGCTGTAGAGGAACAACACTAGGTTCCCTAGGGCAGTGGTTCTCAAACCTGCCTTACAGGACCAGTTTAAGAGCCACTGCCCTGAAAACACTTTCAGTGGATGGCTTCAGAGGACCATTTCTGTAGATGAGATGTGTGAGTGTAGAAGGACTTTGTAATGTTTGAAGAATTGTATGTGTTAAAGGTTTAGGGGGGTGTATTAGAATAAATGGAATTCAGTACACCATACAGGCTAAAATGTTTTTGTGCATTTTTTACAAATTGCTGTGTTTTTGCCAGCTGTCATCAGCCAATGAGTGCTTGGTCAGTGTTGCTACAGTAGTCCAGAAAAGACAAACCATACACTGCCTATAGAGGGTGCCTTTCACATTTCATTTTGTCCTGGTGCTGACATTCCGCTTTGTGTTTGGCAGCTTCTTGTTCAGATTTTCTCATTCCACCTTAAATGGTGCAGCAGCTACTATAAAACCTCAAGCACCCAAATAGCAGCAGCATTATTTAATGGTAAATCAGCTTATCAGACAAAGTAATAATGCTGTGCTTTGTCTGTACTGAATTAACATTAAAAACACAATACAACGTTCGAAACACTGAGTAACTATGCTATACTAATAATATGAGCGTGCTACATAGGATTGCTTAATGGGTAGGATAAATTGCTAGATTACTGGTGCTGGCAAACCATGTGTTGTGAGAAGTTTGAGAACCCAAATTTTGACATGATGGATTGTACCACAATCCTACAAAGATGACTGTTTTTTTTTCTCTTCTAACGCACATGGATGTTATAGTTTTGAGCTGGAGGATTGAAGGTGTGAGGTTGATTAAATATGACATAACTCTGGATTGCGAGTCTGATCCCACTGAGATCAGTCTCAATTTCATTATCCTTTACAGTCTGCTGCTTTACACTCTATGCTATACTAATAATATGAGCATGCTACATGTTTAACCCAAATTTTGACATGATGGATTGTACTTTAAAAACTCAAGAAAAAGCAAAACGGGGCAAATCCTTCCCACCAAAGAAGCAAAAAAAGAAAACATGAAAAAACTAAGTTGCAACTTGCAATGTTCTGGGGACCGGAGGGATGGGTGAAGGGGGATTCATTAGGTTGCAATATACAACCTCACTGCCAGAGGTTACACCCAGATCTTTTAATTTGTTATAGAGCCTTTACATTAAAAGTTCTTCAAAATCACAAATTCCCTTTTTAGACATGATTCTTTATGGAACAATATTTTTTTGTGAGTCAAATAGCTTTTTGTGGCCATGTTTATTAAGCATGAAAGAAAAAACAAAAACTACTGTAAAACTTTTCCACTGCCTCATATGCAAAAAATGTTAACAATTACAATTAAGAGCTAAAATGAACAATTCAGGGAAAGGTTCCTTAGGGAACCAGAGGTAGTTTTGCGACAGCTTAAGTCCCTAGAATGCTGTTAAGTTCTATTTGGCATATTATAAAAATACACTACTGCTCAAAACTTTGTCATACTCATGTCACAATAGTAGTTGTGAGTCAGTTATAACCCATACAGTGGAAACACCAATACATTATTCACAGTTTACAGGATTTTGATTGAAATGATTCTTTAAAGCAACACTATTTAGGATTCAGAATCTCTCTGTCTTAAATATATAATTGTACAGAAGAACATTTTGTCATTTCTGCTTCAGACCAGTAGAGGTAGATAATTCTGGCTCAACGAAAACTGTAAAATTTATTGTGAATTAATCTACTGCTGTCACCATATCTTAGTAGTATTATGAATTTGAGTTTGAATTTGAGACCTAAAGATCTAGTTGTACCATATTTATGATATATCGTTATATATTACTCACAATGTAATATATAAAGACATATGACAAGGTCTTTGCAATCTGTCTCAATATTTTAGTGTGTTCTTTTTTCTCAATGCCTACTACTGCTACTTCTTTCAGTTTTAACAAAAATATTACATAGTGGTGCTTTAAAGAAACCATTCCACTTAATGGTTCTTTATGAATCCAGAAGTGGTATTCCATAGCATGGCTCAAAAGAACCCTTTTAATTTTGTTTGCTACATTTATTGGCAAAAAAATCATCCTTTGGTTCCAGCTGGGAATGTAGGGAAGAATTGGTGGTTCCTCTGTACAAACACTTAACAAGCCTAAGAGAGTGTCAGGACTAAAACAAAATTGCTATAGAAGAAATGTGGAGGTTCTTCAAACTGTTCTTTACACTTACATCTCACATGCAAAAATTATTGCTCAAATAACCATCTATTTATGAGTTCTTTAGGGAACCAAATGTGCTTCCTCTAAGGCTGCAAGGTTTAATTCCAAAGGAGCAGTATCATTTAGCCCTAACTAATATTAAACCATGCAGTCTGATTGGAATAAAGAACAGGCAGCCACACCGGTCCTTTTTGGATAAGATTGGTAATTCCTGTTCTATGAACCCTTCTTGGCGCTTAGCTTATTTGGCCAGTGCAACCTGCTTTGTGCACATGCCATTTTAATCAGATATAAAACCTTGGTTCAGTTGCTGGTTTATACCGCAGAGCTTTGTGAAGCTAAATATAACACTAATGGAACACTCTCACCACAAGCATTCTCCTGGAGGGCTACATCATCCTGAGGGCTGTGATGTTTGCACAGCACCAGCTGTGGCAGTATACCTAAGGGACCACAATTTGTCCTTGAGGGCCTGCAGGTAAAAGGGGAAAGAATGGCATCAAAATCGCTGGAAATAGTATCCATCACACAGCCAATAATAACATCAGCAGTGCTAAATATGAAGCTTATGGGGAGGGGGAATTGGGAAAGTTATAGCTGGTCCCATGTCAAAAGAGCTATATGTGGAAAATATCTGTAAAGGGTTGCTTATTGTGACCATCCATAACATTCTATAGAAAACAATTGGGATATGACCCAGATATTAAGACTCAGATAAAAAGTTCCCATGAGCCTGCAGCAAAACAGTGGTGTGCTACTATTCATTGCTATTCAGTCACGACAAAAGTGCTCTTGTTCTGGTACCTGCCAGTGGTGGCATATGGTGGGTAATTACACTGAAGCGGTGTATGAATGTTTGTCTGGTAAAGAGAGAACAAGAAAGGGGGAGAGATTAGCCATCATGTTAGCCGAGCAGTTTTTTACGAGAAGATTTTCAGTAATGGTTCATTTAGCACAATTTTAAGCAAAATCAATGACACCTTGGTATAGGATATAAGAATATGGTTGCATTTCAGGCAGAGAGGCAGCTCTCTTTATACCTTGGAAACTCATGCTACAGACATCAAGATACTGCCTACATGCCCAAATTACAATGGCCATTGTGCTATGTTTTATTTGGTCCAGTTAAGTTTAATCACGTTTCAAGTGTCTGGGTTCCCAAATTTCTGAGTGAAATGTCATGGGTGAAAAAGACTACATTGGATTCGCAAATGATAAATGGACGTTCATTTAATCACTGCAGCTCAGCACTTCAGGCCATTATTTATATCGCACACATTAAACAGCTAATGGATAAAATGAGAGCCTAGGCTATGTTGTTTTGTAATTCATAAATGGTTCTGCAAATGATAGTTATGAAACAACTCCGCCGTGTGCTTCACTCCTAAAGCATAAGACTTTGAGTGAGGGGGTTGTTTACCTGAGGAGGAGTCTAAGTAAAACAAGTGCACTTGCACACACAAGCAACTCTAGACAGTGCTATATCATGGACGAGCCATTAGAAGATGGGAAGAGGAAAAACAACGGCACGGAAAGACAAATAGACATGCCAGAGAGGGAAAAAAAAAGAGTTAGGGAATAAATATCGGCCCAAAAAAGAAAAAAAACGATGGGAGGGAATTTATGGGACTTGGCAACTTCTACACTCCACTTCCGTTAGCGTTGAAGGTGCTATATAGACTTACATTATTGATTCGACAGTTTTTATTTCATGATGGCCAAAGACACTGAAACAGAAACAAGTTCACACTGCGTAGCATCATTAACATAAACACCAGTGACCTCGTAAAAAAACAGAATATTTTGTTAATAGCTCAGATGAGTGTCGTATTTTGTAGTCACATTTGCTGTATAGTCAAAGACTAAAAAAAGGTGACTATTAAACAGTGGAGTCATATTTCCATGACATTATTTTCTTGAGCACTGCCACTAGCGAGTAGTAAGAGTTTACAATCATTCTAATTGTTTGCTCTTAGATTAGTGTCCCAAAGCATGGGACGTTGTTCAGGAGAGACAAGTAAGGTTAGTCCTCAAGAACTCTAAGTGGACACCACACACTCCCGTGCACAACTCACGCGCCAATATACAGCAGCCAAGTCACAGCCCATGTGTGACATGGTGAAGCTGTAAGATCATAAATACTATAAAATAATTCCTAATCAATGTTTCGATTAATAAAATGATACAAACTATTATTAAGATAAAAGTAGACAGGGACACGTTCCCCACCTACGTAATAAAAATTGTGAGGGTTGTTTTGAGATTCTACTCCTAGGGATCGAGCTCCTAAGCCCATGTAAATAGCAACAGTGCGGACCTCAGAAGCAGACGTGAGAGGCAAATTGACACAATTAAACAAAAAGAAAACAAATGAAAAGGAATCTCCAGGAGGTTATTAGATAGAATAAGAAACCAGTTTTACAAATAACTAGAGATAATGCTTACGTTGGGGACAGTAATGCACCTAACATATGAACCTATCATACCTCCTATTCAGTACCCCAGTTTTACTATGTAGTTATTACTTTCTCAATAGTCTCGGCTATTGTCACTGTCCACAAGAAAAAACACATTTCACTCCAATAGAATTCTGATCACACACATGAACACAGATGCTGTCTTACATTGTAACAGCTCTTGCCCTTACACACACCTTGATATTTTCTGCAGATTCTGTGAACATCTCATTATGAATGGTGAGAAAACATAACTTTATCCATAATGTACCTTGGAATACATCTGGTTCTGGTTGACCATACATACATAATTAAATAGGCTTTACCCTCTACTGTAAAACCGGTTTTGGCCATGTTGACTGAGATTCTTTTTTTTATTTTTTTATTTACAGCAGAGCAGGGAGTGCCATCTGTATTCCTTCTGTCTGAAATGCTCGTTTGAGCTCCAGTTGATGTTGTGCTGTTTTACATCCTTTAATGATTTGGTTCCCCAGCTGTTATCCGCAAATAAAGAGCCAGGCGTGGGCGGCTGGATGGTTTTCATTCTAACAAAGAGGAGATAACATGATCAGTCCTATTTAAGGACTGGGCAGTTTTAAAAAATATCAAGTAGGGTGTCAAGGTTGTGAGCTCTGCTTCATTTTGCCCCGACGAGAAAACCTGCAGTAGCCTTACCCGGGCCATACATTGCGGCTAAGACTCTGGCACCCCCCTGCTAAGTATGGAGGGTGGAAAACTACTTTCATTGCAGATGCTGTTGCTCAGGCACACCTATTGGTAGATCTCTTCATCCGGTTTGGAGGATGGACAGACAGACTGTGACGCGCGCTGAGTGCTAAAACAGACAAAACCCCATAGGTTTTAATATTAGAACAGGAGGATTGGGGGCACAAATCACGAGGCGGAGCCACAATCCTGGCCACCTTAAGAGCGCCGGACATTAACGGAAAGTTCGCGAGTCTCGGCAAGGTTCTTCCTCTTACTCCTACACGTCCTTTTTTGCAGCGGACAGACTCTTGCTGCCCTGTTGAATTGCTCATAGGGGTCAGAAGTAACGAGGACAGGCAGAGAGCTGTTACGAAGAAACCCAGCTGGAGGTACCAACATATCAGACCCAGCAACAGTATTTCAACAAGGGGTGAAAAGACAAAGTACTGTATAAAACACAGACAAATGGAATGTCAAAAGGGCCTGGATGTCAAACCCAGGTGTAATTCACAATCTATAACTATAGGAGACACTATATATTCAACCAACATTGAGGACAAACCTGCTTCCAGCTTCGAGTACCCGTCACAATGAGCTTTTGTTGTCTCGTAATACTACTACAATTAGTCCGACATTCGAAGGTGACACAAACAGTGGTAGTTGGAGAGGAGAGAAGTATTTTAATACGGACCCCTGGGGGGCTTAACAGCTAACAGGTGACATCAAATTAATAAAAGATTGGGGGACTTATGAGACATGAGAAGTTGACAGAGCAGGATATGGTGGAGATAGATAAGGCTTGGACATAATGAGTCTTAGTTGCATGTCCTTCGATGTTTTCGGTAGTGTTATGGGGAAATGGAGTCCGAAGAGAAATGGGGATGGCGGAATGCCTTGGAGTATTTGTAGAACTCTTTGAATTTATGAGCAATAGACAGTCAAGTTAGGTGGCGGTAACCAGACATGGAGCACACGATAGATCATTTGGTCAGCTCTGGTACCTAAGTGGTATGTTCTTAAGAACTTGACTTAAAGTTACGTTCTCGATGTAATCGAGTGTGAGTACGAAAGTGTGATGTTAATGGTTGCACACAGGTTCCGAAATCACTTTTAGCACAACACGTGTTTCCCTGGGCTCTTAAGAGATGTTGCAAGAAGTGATGCAGTCAGACATCCTTGTTTATTTTCAAAAATACGGTCTGGTGATTCACTATTATAAGTTCTGTGAAGGGGACCAACATCACAACAGGTCCCCTTCTCACTCGCATCCAAAAAACCAAAACTTATCCATGGTTTAACTTTTATTGGGGGGGACTATTTACGTGTTGATCACTTTTCTTCATAAAAGAATGGATGAGTTTCATGTGCCATTGTTCGCCATAGTGTGGACACGCATCATGAAGATGTCAACAATTGTTACAGACATAAAAAAAGGCGCACAGTCAAAATTCTCAGTAGAGATATTTTGGATATCAAATTAAACTGGTTGTCACTAATATTACTTAATAAAATGTGAGTTATCGATGATCACATCTTGTATTCCTTTATATATAAATCCTGTAATACACAACTTAGATTTTTGCTAAATCTCAACTCATGTTCAATGCTGAATCTCAGGATAAAGACTGTGTGTAACTGTACATGTGGCAACACAACTTATGTAAAGCTAAAGTGAAAAGGTTCATTGGCTAGCACAAGGCATGCTCTTGGTCTCTTCCACAAGTGATAAAATCTTATCGAATGAGGATCAGCAATGGCACTCGAAACAGCACGTGAGACTGGCCTCAACCAAAAGGCCAGTGATTTTTCTAGTCCCACAACGGAGGCTTCCTGTGCTCCCCCATTGGAGGAACAGAAAAGAATAACAGGATTCTAGAATCGCTCTCCACTTTCTCTCTCTCTCTCACTGAACTGGGAATCACCAAAAAAATTTGTACGCATGTTGTCCAGAGCCAACTATTCTTTGTGTTTCGTTTATCCAATTGTCAACGCTAAAAACATATTAGATGCATTTGCTTGCCTTGTCATTTACATGGTACCTTGTCCATCCTATAAACTAGAGTTTCTCCACCTTTTCATGTAAAATGATTTGTGCATAGTTAGTCAGTAATATTTAATTAGCTCAGCATTATATGCCTTAGTTTAACAGATTTCAGGATCTTTTATTGCTTTCATGTTTTCCCTCGAACAAAATCATGTATGTTATAAAAAATGTCTTACAGTGACTGGGAATCCTTGTGGTAGAAACCAATCTAGACTGATGTCTTTGGGTACTATGCTACAGGCTGTATTAATTACAAGCCCCCCAAACTAACATTCCTGTAAGGCTTTCATGCAATATTAAGCAAACAATGATAGTTTACTATATTAATTTAGGCATAAACAAGATGCCAGAGAGATTTGAAGCCTTATAAAAATAGAACTAAAAACCACTCATACAGTAAGTTTAATAGTACATATCACCATAAAATTCAAGTGAATTCACAGAAGATACTGTGAATGGGTCTGTAAGCCCAGAGTAAATCAAATTGTGGGCCACCGTTTATGAAGCTAACATTTTAAAGTTGATGACTGCTGGGATTGGTATGTTGGGAAGTACCAAAATACACTGAGGGACAATCTGAGAAGAAGCAGCTTGGGCAATACTAAGTAGGCAGTCTAAGAAAAAGATACAAAGCCCCGTGACCCAAAATGATACCGTTTTAAACAAGTCATTTGACACAGAATGTTTGGAGTTAGGGTACTATGTAATGGAGGGACGAACAAAGTGCTGTGTAGTGGTTAGTGTTCAAGTTATCTTGATGACGATAGACCAAGTGTAGTCGGTGTTTGGAAATGCAGGGGAGAGGGTCATACTATCT
>JAMWET010005749.1:85000-91144 GCA_024036415.1 Prochilodus magdalenae | reverse complement strand
TTGGTGGTATTGGTGGTATTGGTAGTGTTGGTGGTGTTGGTAGTGTTGGTGGTGTTGGTAGTGTTGGTGGTATTGGGGGTGTTGGTGGTGTTGGTGGTATTGCTGGTGTTGGTAGTGTTGGTGGTATTGGTAGTGTTGGTGGTGCTGGTGGTATTGCTGGTGTTGGTAGTGTTGGTGGTATTGGTAGTGTTGGTGGTGTTGGTAGTGTTGGTGGTGTTGGTGGTATTGCTGGTGTTGGTAGTGTTGGTGGTATTGGTAGTGTTGGTGGTGTTGGTGGTATTGCTGGTGTTGGTGGTATTGGTAGTGTTGGTGGTGTTGGTAGTGTTGGTGGTGTTGGTGGTATTGCTGGTGTTGGTAGTGTTGGTGGTATTGGTAGTGTTGGTAGTGTTGGTGGTATTGGTGGTGTTGGTGGTATTGGTGGTGTTGGTGGTGTTGGTGGTATTGCTGGTGTTGGTAGTGTTGGTGGTATTGGTAGTGTTGGTGGTATTGGTAGTGTTGTTGTTGGTGTTGGTAGTGTTGGTGGTACTGGTGGTGTTGGTGGTATTGGTGGTGTTGGTGGTATTGGTAGTACTGGTGGATGAGCAGATGTAGAACCATGTAGAAACCTTGGAGAACCATGCTTTTCTAAGAGTGTACTACAATCATCAAGGAACCAGATTTGATTGAAGGATGTGAAGAATGAACTGACTGGGAAGAAAACTGACCCATAATCAAAAGTAATCATGCTACTAATCTATTTACAGAAAAACTCCACAGGAGGGAGAACCCTGAGCTGAGTAGGCAAGAAAGAGCACCGAAGAGGAACACAGAGTGCTTGGATGGCCTGTGTGTGCGGTAGCGCTGGGTAATCGGAGCGTGCTCCTCCAGACTAATTACGGTGCGAGGAGCAGGCGAGCCACATGCCCCAGTCCTCTGATGTGTTTTTCATGTTAACACTTCCCACTGCCTCAGGTACATTACCCACTACCAGCCCCACAAAGCCCATCTCGGATGTTTTATGGGAATGACATAGTTTTATTTTTTGATTAATCTTTTATACTTTTGTATTTTTCTCCCTCCATCCGCGTCTTTTCCATTTGGCTTGTTTTTTTCCCCTCTTTATTTTCCCTCCATTCTTTTTTTTTTCCACAGTAAGCAAGGTGAACAATTCCAGAAGTCTGGTGCATTTCCCACGCGTGTGAGTCTCCAGAGCTAAAAGCGGACAGAAAAAAAAAAAACGGAATTTTTTTTTATGATTGACACTGATACAGATTCTAACGAGCTAAAAAGTAAAATAGCTTATAACTTTAGATTTGATATATTTCGTACTGTAGTGTGAGTGATTAACTGATGTTCTTGACAGAGAAATAAGACTGCCAAGCTCACCAGTCAAACAGAGTCCCCTGTGACTGAAATGTATCTACTAGCGTGTAGTACCTCCACCACCACCAGTAACAGCTGTGATTGGATTTGGCCTGGACTGGGCAAGTTCCTGGATGTAGACACATCAGTGTTCAGACACTTATGCTGCAAATAACTGTGCAGTAGGGCCAGATTTGGTGGATGCCTTCTCTGGCACAATCCCGAGGAGAATTCCCTGTAGATTGGGATTTTAGCCACTGCTGGTAGACCCGTATGACCGTACGCTTCCATACACCTGCAGATTCAGCTACTTCCTTCACACTATGGTCTTTGGCCACGCCCACATGCAGTCACTCCTTTTAGCCAATCATTAACATCTGCTCTGGAGCCATTTTCCACAACGAGACATTCCCTGCACTATAGGGTCTCTTCTCCATCTATGGATCCCATCACTCACACCACACAGGTATGTATAGCTCCATCATCTTTGTGCAGCGCCACCTGCAGGAGCCTGAAGTCGCTGCCACCTTATACACTCAAGGTGACTCATTTTTTAGACTGGTATTTGTAACCCTATATATATATATATATACAGGGGTTGGACAATGAAACTGAAACACCTGTGATTTTAGTGTGGGAGGTCTCATGGCTAAATTGGACCAGCCTGGTGGCCAATCTTCATTAATTGCACACTGCACCAGTAAGAGCAGAGTGTGAAGGTTCAGTTAGCAGGTAAGAGCACAGTTCTGCTCAAAATACTGCAATGCACACAGCATTATGGGACATACCAGTAGTTTCAAAAGAGGCCAGATTGTTTGGTGCACGGGTCTTGCTGGCGCATCTTGAAACAAGACAGCAATGTCTTTGTGATATGTATCACTAGCGACCACGGTTATCCCAGGTAATGTCAGCATACCAGCCAAAAGGCACGAACTTTCCACCAGCTATCACGTATTGACCTGGCCACTATCCTGCAAGAAGAATTGGCTTAAACTCCGCTCTGACCCACTGTGCAGGTACGCAGACTATTTGTCATTCACTGACGAACTGACGCTGTATTTCTCTGCAAATTTTCCCTAACACCATACTAATAAATGATTGTGGTCTAAAACCAGGTGTTTCAGTTTCATTGTCCAACCCCTGTATGTCAATAAATATTACTTCCCAATACTAGTCCAGAAAACAACTAGTACATTTACCATTTCATTAATGTTCACGTGGCATCAGCATGGATTTGAACGTGCATTCCTTTAAAAACATAGCAATAAAAGTAAAACTATGAAACTGTTATCAGTTAATACTATTTTGCACATCTGCTACTGCATGGTGACATCATCATGAAGCAGATGGTGTTTCAGAGGTGGGGCAAAAGTCATTACATGTTGAGGAAAGATAATAAAACATCTTTAAGAAGCTTATATACAGATACACAATGAATCATGCTTAACATGAGGTCAAGGACAAGCCACTGAAATCTGCGCTACTGGTAAATTTACAGAATGTCGATATCGGCCGATACAGGTGGACAAGCCCTATCTCACCCTTCTTCTTCTGCCGCTGTAGCATAGCGTGAATCTGTAGGACCCGTTTGAGATCGTTCACTGGAGCTGCATGTGGCTGGTGGTTGCATATGGTGGCTGCAGTGGACGTCGGACTGGGTGGCTGGGCTGGATGACCCTGTTGTCAGTTCAGGTGTAATTAATGCCTCAGCATGCAGCTCCAGGGGAAGTGAGGGGAGAGTGGGCAGTGGAGTGTTCCCATGAGCCCAGCACACGCTGCCCTCACCCAGCCGGCAGCCACACAGCCTCGGGTGTCTGCGTTACAGCCACACCACACGCACACTCATTCAGCTGGACCTCCTCTGGCAGAGCCTACGGCCTGTGACCACTTCAGCTGTTTAAAGGAACAGATCCACCAAACATGCTAGCATAGCAATTAGCATGCTAGACACCAATTAGCAATGAAGCCACTTGCATGATGTTAAAGAAGTAGCACATCCAAAACCACTAACATGACCCATGATGGTTGATCATTTCCACACGCTACTATATGTACCTCATGTGTGCATTCCCACTAAATCTAACATTCCAGAGAGTGTTAATGAATGGACACTCACCTGGAATGAGTGAAATGAGTTAACAGCTGAAATAACCCAGATACTAATTCCAGTATTTGAATACAGTCACCCCGAATGGTTCCCAGAGTACGTCCCTAACTAGCACATCACTGAAAGGCCCTTTCAAGCTTTCATGACTTGTAGCCATATTAGGGGACCTATTCCTTTAAGAGGGACTCTGACCAGGTCTGCCTTTTCCGACATGTATCTGCATGGGAGTATGTTTTCCAACACGTGTTGTTAGTTAGAGCTGTAGGAGCGTACTGAGCAAAGACAAACAGGCTCCAGCTCAAACTCCACAACAGTTGCGATCACTGCATGGTGCCAATTTCTCAGCATCTCATTGGTTGCCCTGGGACAGGCAGCACCATGGCGAGCTTGGTGCCCAGAGCAGATGTCTGAGGGCCACACAGGTGAGACAGGGAGCAAACTGGCACTCGGCCGGCATCCGTCGCAACATAACGAGCGTCTTAAATACAGGAAGGCAGGGCTTATCAGACTCTCAAGGCTGGTGATTAAAAGGGAAATAGAACCGGAATTTCTGTGGATGTATAAAGCGTAGGGGCCTAATTGTGCCTGAAACATTATTTACCTGGGCAGAAAGTGTTTACTTGCTCAGATGAGCACTAATATTTATATATAAACAAATATTAAAAAGCTGTTAATGCAGTAAACATTGTAGAACATTTATCGCATGATATACAATAAACCATAAACTATGACTTACATACAGATGCAGTATTTAACCATCTCCAGTCTCGTGGCAGACTTCTGGATTTATACACCAGCCGCTGCCTGAGGAAAACCAGGAGGATTCTAAAGGACTCCACCCACCCAAGCCACTGTCTGTTCTCACCGCTGCAGAGTGGGAGGAGGTTCCGAAGTATAAAGTCCAGAACCAGCCGCCTCCGAGATAGTTTCTTCCCCAGAGTCATCAGGCTACTGAACAGCCAGTAGTGCTCTTGCACCGGTATATGGACCTGGTTCAGCACCTCACCTATATCCTCACCAAAACCATCTAAACGATGATCTCCATGGAGACTCATCACTCTGCACTTTACATTAGCATATTATACTTGCACATATAGACTGACCTACTGTTATCTTCCATCCACACTGTATATCTGTAGTGTATGTATATACATATATAATATAATACTTTACGCCCTGTATATACCCTGCATCTCTCATCTACCTCAGCCTTACCATACTGACCTTACCAGCTGACACTCTTATCAGCTCTGGATAAGAGTGTCAGTTAAAGGCTGTAAATGTAAACGGGCCCTTTATTACCTTCCATATTTGGCTGCTTATGAATAGCATGGATTTGTCACAGAGTTAGGCCCATATAATGACATAACATTATTAATTATTATTTTTACTCACTGGTGCACGGTGACACCATCATAAACCAGAAGATGCTTCAGAGGTGGAGAAAAAGTCAGTGCATTTTGAGGGAAGCTAACAACAAAACATATTAATATACATCATATAGATAGATGATGAATCAAGGTCAAGCCAAGGTCAGCTTCGATTACAAAATAAGATGAGTCACTAAAATTTGCCCTATCAATAATATCTGCAGGATGTCGATATTGGCCAACATTAGCCATATCTCAGTTTGCCAGCCTGAGATCGTTCACTACAGCTGCATGTGGCCGGTGGCTGCAGTGTTCTTCCAAAAACTAACCTACTGTAGAGATCATGAGTTTTATCCAATTGTCTTAGGAGCCAAAAACATCGGTACTGTTTATAACATGGTCCAAAGATACTTTACTAATGATGGCAGACATGACAGCTTTGATGAAACAGCAGACTGACCTCCAATCAACCTCACATAGCACATACTCATACAATGACACACTGCATTATTAGTTATTATTATTTTTATCACTTGCTGGTGCACGGTGACATCATCATTAACCAGAGGATGTTTCAGAGGTGGAGCAGAAGTCATTACATTCTGAGAGAAGATAATAAAGTAATATCGGCAGGATGTCAATACAGGTCAGTGTAAGTGGACAGGCCGTATATCAGCTGTCGTATTCTGCTGTATTGGAGTAGCGTGGATTCGGCAGAGACTTGGGCCCGTTTAAGACTGTTCATGTGGCTGTTGGCTGCAGTGTCCCTCCAAAACCTGATTTACTGCACGGATAAGGAGTTTTAAGCAACTGACTCAGGAGCCTGAGACTTACATTTATGGCATTTAGCTGGCGGTCTTATACACAGCGACTTACAGGGTTAAACATATTACAGGTAGGCCAGTGTAGTGTTAGGAGTCTTGCCCAAGCACTCTTATTGGTAGCACAGCGTAGTCACCCAGACCAGGAATCGAACCCCAGTCTCCCACAAGACATGGTAGCTCAGTGACAAGCGGTGTTATCCATTGGGCCACACCAACCAGACTTCTGTACCATTTATAATATGATAAACTTATATACTTAATATACTTTATAAAAATTTAAATTAATATTAACGTGTTGCACTGTTACATACAGCATGTTGCCTAAATATACTCTAAAGTCAAAATAAAATGATCACATAAAACAATATATTAAAACTCGGTGACTATGCGGGTCCTCCAGCTGCTGTGGATCTAATGATGGCAGACATGAGAGCTTTGATGAATCAGCAAACTGACCTCCAATCAACCTCCTATAGCACACACTCATACAATGACACATCGC
>JAMWET010005749.1:0-82500 GCA_024036415.1 Prochilodus magdalenae | reverse complement strand
CATCATGAGTGAACTTACTACTTTAGACTCTTGCTAAAACATGAAGCCACTGTCTCGTCGCACTGCTGGCCGGTATTTATTCTTTTCACGACCACAAAGTTTTCTATTCGTCTTATAGGCCTCCCTGTTTATCCTCGTCCACTCAAATATTTTGGGATCTATGAAAGGCTCTGTATGGCTTATTCAGTTTGTGTATTTTGGCCTGTCTTTAAAAGCGTGATTACTTGATTACTAATATAATTGATAGTGACAGTCCTGGTCTGTTGAACAAGATAAGACAGTTACCGTAGACTATTACCGATCTTTTCTCACAGCCAAATAAAGCAAATGCTTCGTGCATTGCTACACAAGCCAAATAAGCACTGGCAAGCTGACAGCTGGGAGCTTTCCGGGTACATTTCAATACGCCTAAAACACAAAGTCGCTCACAAACCACATACCCCACCCCCCTCCATCCCTCCAAACACACACACACACACACACACACACTCATACCCATACTAACTCGGTGAAGTTGTTAAAATATACATCATAAAAGACCGGGGATATTTCTGTTCTGCTTAAACAGAGAGAGCCCTACAGGTAAGTGGGTGAACGTCTGCAGGGATGAAATATTCATACAGTCCGACGAGACATCTAAAAGTATTATGAAGGCACATAAGCCCCTCCACCCCCATCTTAACACACATATGCATAGAACATAACTCTCCATAACTTAATCTAGAGGAGCATGTTCTGTAGAGCAGTAGCTTGGCCATGGCCTGTTTGCTTTGGCCCTACTCCCTCACCCAACCAGAGAACAAACTTATTACCAAACATAACTTTTTATGACACAGTTATTTTCCCTTTAAACTTTATTCTTACAGTGTTTTACGACATTTTAATACCTACCTGCCTCTTTATTCAATTTTTAATTTTGAGTATATGACCCTCAGCCCAAAAACAACATCGCATTTGTGTGTTATAGTGTTTTACTCCCAGTACAACACAGGAAGGGCTCATAAGCACTATAAGAGGTGTTCTACCAATTAGCATATTATTGCTAATTGAGTATTATTGGTATAGCGCTGCCATCAGAAACAAAACCTCATATTGCCTTATGTCATTTTTGGTCACCTAGTCTGAAAATGGCTGCTATGCTGTGCTACATTGTGCATCAATGTTTTTATTTATTAATTTTTTTTTTTCAGCTCACATTCTAGCTAGCTCGAGCAGCTAACATAGCTGTAATCTTCATAACATTACTGATTCATTAGCTTACTGACTACCCATATGGATAACAAAACACAACCACACTGCCCCGCAAACATTAGCAAGTAAGATGTATAGTAATTTTGTACACCCGGTCCACGGAGACGTGCGGTTGAAGCTACACAGCTAGCTTCCTTACTTATATATCAGGACAAATCCATATACAGCTCCTAACGTTGACGTTACCAGTTGCAATGCAAATTAGCGTCAGAGTTAAAGCTGAACTCCGAGAAACACAGACAGACACGGGAACAAAGCGGTGTCCATGTTAACTGGCTAGCATGTCATGCTAGCTAAATTAGCCACAGTGCTAAAGTTACATGGATGCTGTGATGACTTCTTGCCAGCTGTACACTATGCTAACACCTGTAGGTACCCTGCCACTACAACAGGCGAATAATAAGTTGGTCTGTAACCGTTACGGCGTAACGTACAGGTATTTCAAACGAATAAAACAAAATCTCTCTGCAGAGTGTGAAGGAAACGAGACAAAAACATTACTGCAGAGCAGGGCTGACACGAGTTAGTCCTTAACCCCTCCGTGCGGCCTAGTAATGTGGGGGTTATTCCCAGGCCGCTACATTAGCTAAAGGCCCTGTGCATCAATTTTATGACTAAAAGTTAAGACATAACGACACGACAAAAGGAAGAACTCTCCCCTCCCATAACTTTCCCCATCACAGTTTCAGCAGCCAGACAAATGTGTCCACCAAGTTAAGATTTTAATCCCTTGTTGATCCCACAGTGGGGAAATTTAGTCTCCGCATTTAACCCATCCATGAAGTGAAACACCACAAACACACTCACTAGTGAACACACACACTAGGGGGCAGTGAGCACACTTACCCGGAGTGGTGGGCAGCCCTATCCACAGTGCCTTGCTCAAGGGCACCTCAGGTGTTACTGTCAGTTCAGGGAATCGAACCGGCGACCCTCCGGTCACATGGCTGGTTCCCTAACCTCCAGCCCACGCCTGCCATAGCAGTCATAACTTCCTATGAATACTGAGGGGGGCAGATTGTCATGGTTAAAATAATGATCATTTACACAGATCAACTTTTTATTTTCATCATCCAAAACACTTATGATCAAAGAGATTAAAAAACAAACCAACTGCCGCTTACAGGACTTCATTCTCTGTTCACGTTTCAGAACCGAAGGAAATATTAATATAGTTCAGTATTCTAATCGGGCAGGTTAGCATTCACAAGACACAGCGCTTTGAGGAAGCATGGCATTTCACTGTGCAGGAGCACATAACTGGAAAAACAGCTGCACCCAGACGGAGCCAACAGTCAGGTTTGAAACTTGGTGGGTAGGTTTGAGGCACGAGACATCCAAAAGTTTCAAGTTCCACGCTCACCAGCATATTTGATACCACAGAGTCGAGGCAGACTGTCATTGAGTGACTCAGAATGGCAGCGGGTCATCTTCAGTGACGAGTCCCGCTTTAGT
Organism: Prochilodus magdalenae; assembly: GCA_024036415.1. NCBI lineage: Eukaryota > Metazoa > Chordata > Actinopteri > Characiformes > Prochilodontidae > Prochilodus > Prochilodus magdalenae. Next base: position 79,794 of record JAMWET010005749.1, on the reverse strand, counting down.
CTTGATGGAGACGCCCAACGAATCCGTGTGTGGAGGCACCGTGGTCAGCACCAAGATGAAGGCTCTGGTGTCACGTGTCACACGTCTAGAAGGCCTGGAGTCACTCCACCTCCACCCCTACAGCAAAATCCATCAAGCTGAATGGCTTGGATTATCACAGGACACCATTAGGAACCTCTACAGCTCCATACCGAGACGTCTGGCCTGTTACATTAGCAAACATGGCGGCCCGACACCATACTGAGAGACAGACTTCTGTATGTGTAGCTCAATAAATATTGATCATATCAGTCTAAATGTATCATCAGTTATTGACCCTGGTCACCTTTATCTTCCTTCCCAACAGCACTGCAATCCCACACCTCCTTCTGATTGCAGCTGTTCTTTGGGCGATGAGTGTATAACAGTAACCTTGCTTCAGTCCTATAAGGCGTATACTGATCCATAATAGTTACAGCACTGGACTATCATATGGCTAGCCATATGGCTAGGCACGATAAATAATGTCAATAATAAGTCATAAATTAATAGAAAAATAAAAAAAGGGAACAATGTAAATGTAACTGAATGCTATTTAATAAAAAATAAACAAAAATAATAATAAAAAATGCCATTTAATAAAACAGCAAAGCAGAAGCAGTCTTGACCTCCACCAGTTACCAGTAGCTGAGGAGATAAACAGGGTATGCTAATGCAAAGGAAGCTCTGAACCATGTGGTGCATTAAGAAATACGTATCATTTGAGCAGGCAGACTTCTTCATACCTTGAAGAAGATGGGGGTGGGGTTGGGGTGGGTGTCATCATCACCATCTCTTTTGAGACGTCTTCTTTCCCTGTGTTTCCCCGTGTTTTCCGAACTGGCCTTTCGATCGCTAACAGACAGCACTTTGGCATGACTGAAGTCTAAATATAGGCCTAAGTAAAAGCCTGGGAGCGGCGCAGGTTTGTAAATGGTGTCTGTGTGTTGCGGCGATGATGTGTGTCCTGTGAGGACGACCTTGTAGGGAGAATGCGCATTCGGCTTGTGAATGGAGAGAGAGGTGTGAATAGGATCGCATCACAGAGACCTGGCGGCTTTACAGACGCAATGATGCAGACTTCTCTCAGGCGACCCTTCCTCTGACCTGCGAGACCACTACACAAATCGCCACCAGAGACCAGCTGGGAACACCTCCACCGCCAAGCGTTACATCAATTCGCATTCACTTACACCGTCTTAAAATACAGTCGCAATCAAACCTCGCCGTACCGCATGGTCTACTCTCTCTACGTCTCCCTGTTTGTCTTTCTGTGTCCGTTAGATTAGAAGTGAATACAGCTGACAAACGCTACATACACTCACCGTCAGATAATAGCTGCATGAGTACCTCCAGTAGAGGCACCCAGAAGGAATCCACAGACAGGAATGAGACTTGGTGGGTAGGTTTGACACTGTGAGACATGCTAATGATTCAAGTTTCACGCTTGTGCGTGTGACATGAGCCAGGACGGGCCTTATCGATGTACCTGACTAGCCCAACAGTCACGATTGCGGATGGGCATTGATGCCTCCATGAGTCATCCTGTTAGTGCCACCACCATTGGCAGACAGCTGCACAGTGCAGGACTACATGCACGCAGACCATTACGACGACTGTCCTACACCACGTCAATGTCACCTAGGGTTGCCACCTTTCAGAAATGAAAATAAAGGATGGGGGGAGGCGTGACGTGTTCAAAATCGCGTCCCGTATGTGATCTGACTCCGGGGGGGGGTTTGGGTATGGGTTGTTTGGGGGAGAGTGTGATCACTGTGTAACACATATGTTTATTGGACATTTACGGAAATACAGAACAAATTTACGGAAATACGGAACAAATTTACGGAAATACAGAACAAATTTACGGAAATACGGAACACATTTACGGAAATACGGAACAAATTTACGGAAATACGGAACAAATTTCTGGACATTTACGGAAATACGGAACACATTTACGGAAATACGGAACAAATTTCTGGACATTTATGGAAATACGGAACACATTTACGGAAATACGGAACAAATTTATGGACATTTACGGAAATACGCAACACATTTACGGAAATACGGAACAAATTTATGGACATTTACGGAAATACGGAACACATTTACGAAAATACGGAACAAATTTCTGGACATTTACGGAAATACGGAACACATTTACGGAAATACGGAACAAATTTCTGGACATTTACGGAAATACGGAACACATTTACGGAAATACAGAACAAATTTATGGACATTTGTGGAAATACGGAACAAATTTACGCACATTTACGGAAATACGAAAAACAAATTTACGGAAAAACAGAACAAATTTACGGAAATACGGAACAAATTTATGGACATTTACGGAAATACGGAACAAATTTATGGACATTTACGAAAATACGGAACAAATTTACGAAAATACAGAACAAATTTACGGACATTTACGAAAATACGGAACAAATTTACGGACATTTATGGAAATACGTAACAAATCACGTCAACATTAAGATCAAATAAAGGACGATTCTGTATTTTACGGAACGGGTGGCAACCCTAACGTCACCAAAGACTGCAATGGTGTCGTGCCAGACTGTCATGGAGTGAGTCTGAATGGCAGCAGGTCATCTTCAGTGATATGTCTTGAGTCTTGATGGAGACAATAATTTTAGACAGTTAAGCACCATTGAAATGTCACGTTGTGAGGTCCATCACCTAATAAGGTCCATTATGAGAGACAATTTTGTATAAAAATTCATTTACACTCAGTAGTACCGCACTAGCACTGCAACACCAAGCTGCACCAAGCACGTAATATATCATAACACACTTGTACATGAATAAACAGTGGACCATTTAATTCCAGTCCTTAATGAAACTGAGCTCCTTCTTGTATGACTAGCTAACCAGTTAACCTGACTAGCTACATTATAAACTGTCCACAAGCAGAAGAAAATCCTGGGCTTCTCTGAGCCTCTTTAGCCAGTGCTTGGCCACTTCAGGCTCACATGCAACTATGGGTGTGGTAATGCATTATGACACTGTGCGGCAAAATACATCATGGAGAAGAAGGACTCACTATAACCTCTAGTAACCTACGACACTTGTACAGTTCAGTCTGAAGTGTCCAAGATGGCGACCACACATACAGTACCGCAAGGCAGCAAGGCACCCGGTCATGTCTGAAGGGTTCCACTGCCTGCTAAGGTTCCTCTGTTTGAAGGCAGTGTAGGTGTTTCCTTGGCTGTCTTACATATCCCATAATTCTCTGTGTCAGGTAAACAACACTAGCACGGACACAGTGGAGAACGCTACCAGCTAAGGGACTGACAGCGCAGGCAGCAAGGCATCAAGACAACTATCGGATACAGACACAGCCAATATGGACACAGTGGGAATATTGAACCGTGAACTTATGACTCAAATCACAGCCTGAGCGGACCCTAACACCACTGTGTGCAGCTGTTCCACGCTCTCCTAAGGAGATTATATAAGCGACATGTGCATACATCTGTATTTATATCTGTGTCTGTCATCTGTACTAGCTAATTAGAAGAAGTGTTGGATACATAGTGTATATAGGCACTGATGGAAACGTATCAAAACCTAAATACCATAAAGACAACACATTTCAAAACTTATAGAAGGACTCATATATACAGTACTGTGCAAATGCCCTTTTATCATATATATGTAAATCACATATATGCTTTTTCATTTGGACAGAAAGATCAAAGTTTATTTGGATAAGAAAATCTCACTAACAAGTAAAAAGTAACGGATACAGTCTGATCTTGTGTGTGCTAGATTAACCCATCTCCAAATCTATCCTTATAGACGTCCAGTGTTAACATTTACCAAGCAAAACCTGGGCCATCTAATCAAGTGCTACTGATGGAATAGTCAAAACGCATGCTATGGATGGAGAACAGCAACAAACAGGAACCAAACCTGGGTTCTATAGTCTAGTCTGGGTTCTATAGTCCAAAGAATAATAACGAATAAAAATTATTTATTACCTCATACTGTATTTGGGTTTGGTTGCATTGATTTGAATAGTATTGTTTGTTGTTACTGGCAAAAACTGCCAAGATAAATAGCATTAAAGTATTTTTTATTTTTTTTTGGCTTGTCACATCTTTTAAACAGTGCTGTATAAATACAATACACATGGGGTGTGAAAGTCTGAGATCACTAGTTAAGATGCTCTTATTTTCATTCTTGTTTATTTTATTTATTTTTGCATATTTGTATTATGTTTGCACATTATAAAAGCAGGAGAAGAGCAAATAAATAAATAAATAAATAATTTAAGTCAATTAAAATATATTGTATATTAAATTAAAAACCCTAATTTTAACTAGGTTTATATATATATGTCTTATTAGTCCTTATTGAGTGGACATGGATGACGATGAAATACAGGATGGACAGATGGATATATATATGTATCCCATTCACACAGACAATGTGTAAATAAATAATAAATGTATGTGTGTGTATATATATACATATATATATATATATACATATATATATATATATATATATATATATATATATATATATATATATGTATATATGTATATATGTATATACATACACACACATACATATGTATACATATATATACATATATATATATCGTCGCTGTCCAAAGGAAAACAGGTATCTCCAAAATGGCAACTTTACAGGAGAGGCCAAAAACCTCATTTAATTTGAATGGAAGTCAATGGAACCAGACGTCTTTCTAAGCAGTTTTAGGCCGTTTCTGTTGGTCCAATGTTCATGAAATTTCCACACAGTGTAAACAGCAGGTCATGTGATCAAATGAGGCATAAAAGTAAAAACCAACAAAAATGGAGATACATGTTTTTCCTTGGACAGCGACGATATATACATATATAATTTGTGTATGCATCCGTTTGTGTATGTAAACGTAGGGATTGAACACATACCCACATACATATACACACACACAAATACATATTTCCATGTGTGTGTGCAGACACGTAGGAGTTTTCTATAAATATAAGGAAATTAATAATTATATCGTATGTATTAAATTCCAGATTAGACAAATGAATGCAGATTACAGGCCTTATGAAAACATCCACAGTGCACCCTCATGACTATCAGCATATTACTCAGTCACCACCAAGTTCGTATCAGAAATGTAGTAAATCAAACTGGGCTACGAAAACAATCCCAAAGACAAACATGCAGGGACACACTGAGTTGATTATCTGAAACGAGTGGAGTGTCATTAATCTGAGGAGGCCCTCTGCATGTGTGTGTATGTGTGGTAGAGGAGTTGTGATCTGAAGGATTTGGCAGGGCCCCTCTGAGCATGGAGCGACCGGGGCAGGGGGGAGAGGGGCCTGGCCAAGTGTTGCTATGTCTCTTGAAACCACAGAGCCAGAGGGAAATGAATAAATAAACATCCCCTCCAAACATGCTGCCTGTTCCCATGTTGTTGGCAGGGCAGGGGAAAGCCGGGAGTCCAGTCGCTGCGTGCACATTAGCAAGACAAACAGCGCCGATGTGCCTCTCCCCCCTGCACGCCTGTGTCACGGCGGTGCCTGGTGAGAAATCGCACAAGCCCCAATCTTAATGGCACCCAGTGCACATCGGAGACAGCCAGGCTGCCAGAGCCAACCAGAACGGTCTGAAGACGCACTTTCAATTATTCAGCTATGCCAGGAAAGAGACCAAACCAGCAAACGGAGGGCCTCGGTAAACCTGATGCGTTGTGACAAAGTTAAACGCTCGCCCCGTCACCAATAAAATATGGATATTGTTTTGTGTTTATGAGGCACTATTTAGTCATTACGGGCCCACGCCAGCGTCCCCTCACTGCATTCCACCCGGAACAGGACCGTGAGCTAAGCTGCATCAGCAGGGCCTCTTACGACGTGAGATTTTGGGAGGATGCCGCGGCCCGAATCCCCAACGCACTGTAACGAGGTTGAGAGTCCCCCAGCGTGTGCTCTGGGAAAACGCACTCCCGCACCGCCGACGGCTCTCACATGCTGCTGGCTGCTTATTGCTCACTGTCAGCCCGGAGATTACATTCTAACCTTGACCTCGCTGCCACTCGTAAATCACCGGCTGGGTGCCACCAGCGCTTCATTGCTAGTGAGCTATCCCGCATTGGGTGGCCAGAGGATATTAAGAGTGGATATGAGCAGCACTGAATGACGCCGCCGGTATGATTACAGCGTTCGAGATGAGGGCTGGAGAAGCCTCCCATCAAGATGTTATGAGCTTTGTAAGCATTGTGCAGTTTAAGGGGACACTGGCAAAAATATCTCCTTACCCAAAATAGCGTCACTTCTTTACAGGCAAGGAGTGCACCTGAGCGATGCCCTGCACACTGGCATTACGAGGTGAATGGAGCTAACGAGTAACAGAAGCTCACACTCCTGCAGCTATTGGTTGTGTTTCTGTCTTAGTCTTCCAGCCTGCTAAATGCAAGCCCCTTTGTTTAGATACTGAATGTAGCGCTACAACAATATCTCAGGGGTTGGATGCTGCCCGCTTTGCTAGACTAGTTATTAGGGAGGGCATTTTAAAGCTGCACTATGTAAGTTTGGGGGATTTGGAGACCTCTCTGGTGAAAACATGTAATTGCATGCAAGAATGCTTGGTTAACTAGAGTTGGGCTTTGGACCTTGTGCTCCGCGGGATGAATTTGATGACTGTGAGCAATACTATATACAGTGAGCACAGTGTACATTTGGTAAGAGACTCAAATGTGGCATAAATGATGCAAGCAAATGATCTACAGTTGTTGTCAACCCTTCACACCATAGAGAAAAATCCTTAAACCAAACATGCAGTAAATAAGTTTATCTGGGTTCTTTAATGTTTTCAGCATCCAAAAAAAGACTTGTCCTTGCAGCTAGCACGCCATGTTGGGACATCATGTAAAGATCAGACACTGTATACATTTAATCAGACACAGAACAAATACAAAGTACAGGCCAAACCCACTGATAAAGCAACAACCTGAGACCTGTGTACCAGTTACTCTGAAAGGGTGCATTGGAATACCCATCCCAGCAGCTGGTTAACGGCTAGTAAGCCTAAAGTTTTTAAAAAGTATTCGTTGGTCATCATCTTAATCTTATATACAAAAAAAAAGCATCTCCATTTCTGTATCTCGACTTTTACTCGTATGTATCATTAGATCACAGGACCTGCCATAAACATGATGTGAAAATGTCATGATAAATGAACCAACAGAAATGGCCCAATGTAAAAAAGTCTGGTTCCATTGACTTACATTACATTAAAGTTTTGGTCTCTCCTGAAAAGTTACCATTGTGGACATACTTGTTTTTTTATTGGACAGTGACTATATATAGATCCTGTCATGTGCATTCACAGTGAATATCTTTACAGTGGTGGTGATGAGTCGTGATAGCAACAACATGAGTAGTATCCAAAACCTACACGTGTGCTATGAGTTTTACATGTAACATTGACAATGATCTGAAAAATAATATTTATATATGTGTGTATATATAAATATATGTATATATATATATATATATATATATACACCCACACACCACACACACCATACCATACAACATACTTGTAACAACATTGGCCAATAACTTACTCTGGCTAACACTTCCCATGAATCAGGTATAAATGCATTTCTAAGGCATTATATGGCATACATATGACCTTATAATACCAAGCATAAGTGTGCATAACTGCTCATAAGTAGTTATGATCACATGCATAACATTTTATAAATCAAGAGTGTATAACCATATCATTTCAGGGTTCATAATGCATTATAGCAGCTCTTCAGTTAGCAGTAAATTACAGTCATATTCACACTGCTTATTTTTTCTAATATTACAAAACATGCTGGAGTGCTGTATGCACCAATGCAGGTACTGTTCAGATGGGTCTGGGTTTACGCAGGAAGTGTTCCTGAACCCAGCTGTGGTCTTCAGTGTTCTGATGAGGGGATATTATAATCCAAAATAATTAATGTACATCATTGTCATAATACCATACCTCTAAGTATTTGGTATTGGTACACTTATGTAGGTATACTTTAGGTATTGTACGGTATGTTACATGATATATAATGTCTTATGAATGTATTTGAACAGTATTGTGAATATAGGACTTATAGTGTTACTAATACTTTCCACAGTGTAGTTTTATTATATATATATATATATATATATATATATATATATATATATATATATATATATATATATATATATTACCACACATATATGTGTATAAATATATATATATATATATATATATATATATATAATTATACACCATATTATGTGTGTATTTGTTTTTTTTGTTTTTGTGTGGTTTTTTATATTACATTATATTAACATAACACATATATATATACTACTATATATATATATATACTATATATAACATATATATACATATACACATAAGTATACATACATATATATATATATATATATATATATATATATATATATATATATAACAATATATAAAAAAACAAGTTTTTCACATCCACTTTGTTTTTAATCTTATCCCTTTAATTACGCCCAAGTTTTGAGAAGTTGGCCGAGTTCCTGATTTGAAATTGAAGCTATTGCTGCACACCTTGATGAATATCAGCTACGGAGGAGTAGCTAAATGAGTTAGTTAGGCAGATGAGTTAGCCCGGCGTTATTTATCAGGATATTCAGCCTGAGAGTGAACAGTGTGACACACACTGCGACTGGAAGCATGATAATGACTCCTAAGCATTCATATTTTATTCATACAGTATTGCCCCTCAGTACACACCTTACCATTATCTCATCTCTGCAACTGTAGCATTCCTTTGTATGGGGCTTCGGTGAGGCATGCACCCACACATGCACGCACACACGCGCTCGCACACACACACAGGCACACTGCTCCAGGGACCCATCTGCTTCCCCTTTATTAATTCATCAGGCTTAACCATGCAGCTTTTTATTACATTGTTAGGTCTGAATTGGAATCAAACACTTCTGTGATTCCCCTCTCTCCCTAGATCTCTTTATTTCCCGCGCTCTTCCCTCCTTCCACAGGCGTCTCTATAGTGGAGGAGAATATGCATTAAACATATATAAATCAAGGGCCAATAAAGATGAATCAATATTGCCTATAAAATGCACAGTGCTGGATTGATTTAACCGCACGCAATATTGCGTATGAAAGGGCTCAGAATTTCCTAGATCAACACCAGAGGTCTTTAGTGAGGAATGTGCTAAAACGTAACACCTAGCCGAGCTCATAAAACAGATCAGGGGCCAAGATGCTAATTACAGATAAACCCTGGGGGAATCGTTTTGATTTGTTTGGTCTGATTCGCTTGTTTGTCTGAGATCAGCATTGGAGAACAGTTCTTATCCTCAAAACAACAACAACAGCAACGCCAGGCCTGCCCAATTCCCCACTCTGGCATGTGAGTGGCAGCTTTATGCCCATAAAGCTCTCAATGAAGTCAGCTGATGCTGTAGTGATACAGAAGAAGGCCCTGATCTCAGCTTAGTCCGGCCTGGCCACTGTGGGCTTCAGTAAAGCCTTCCTTAGTTTCTTCTGCACACACAGAGCCAGCCGCGTCCATCCCCCTGACTGTAAGGGAGACACTGCCCTCCAGTGGCCAGTCAGGGTATATAAGGAAGGAGGCTAGAGAGAGCATTTCTAGGGCCGTAGGTGTACATGTTGTGACACTGTTGTAATTCTGCTGCCATGTCAGTTCAGAAAGCTGTAGGAAATACAAAGTTAGCTCGAACCTTGAACCTTTAATGCAAGTGGCTCTTAAGTTCTATGCAGCCTAAAACCTAAAACTGTATAGACGTCTATACAGTTAGCACTCAGTTCTGCAGCACTGTGATGGAGTGACTGTACACAGTGTCCACTTTCATCAGTGAAATGCAGAGCAGTACCTGGACACGGCCCAGGGACAATCCAGTTGCATTAACAACATGTCTGGATGTGGCGCTGGTGTCAAACAGCGAGCAGGGCTCGGGTTTGAATGTGACCTCCAGCCAAAGACACGGACATTCCACACACAGCCCTGAGCTTCACTTTGCCTAAAAACTTGAATAGCAATACTGCAGTCCTGCTGCTGATAATCTAAGGTATATGGAGTATTAGGAAAGATTATTCCCGCTGCTTTCCCAACGAGGAATGCTGCCTGTTTCATTTCAGTGGGTTCACCTGGCACCTGCTGGTCATAAAACGCTCTGGTGGAGATATTAGAGGAGGCAGAAATGCAGTGAAACGTGTTCTGTCATCGTTTCATGACAGACAGGCACATAAATAACCATGGAGGAAGAACTGTGTGTGGGGCGGTGGTGGGGAGGGGGGTGGATACATGTTCCTCAACAGCAAGGCTAACAGAAATACTGAGGAGCCCACATACACGCTTAGAGAGAAGGAGAGAGAGAGAGAGAGAGAGAGAGAGAGAGAGAAAGAAAAAGACAGTGAGAAGAGAGGAGAGAGAGAAGGAGAGAAAGAGAGAGAGAAAGAAAGAAAAAGACAGTGAGAAGAGAGGAGAGAGAGAAGGAGAGAAAGAGAGAGATTTGTAGAGAGAGAGAGAGAAAGACAGTGAAAGGAGAGAAAGAGAGGAGAGAGAGGGAGAGAGAGAGAGAGAGAGAGAGAAAGAGAGAGAGAGATTGGGAGAGAATGGGAAAGAGAGAGAGAGAGAGAGAGAGAGAGAGAGAGAAAGAGAGAGAGAGATTGGGAGAGAATGGGAAAGAGAGAGAGAGAGAGAGAGAGAGAGAGAGAGAGAGAGAGAGAGAGGGAGAGAGAGAGACAGGAGAGAAAGAAAGAGGGGAAAGAGAGATAGATTGGGAGAGAATGGGAGAGAGAAAGAGAGAGAAATAGAGAAAGAAAGAAAGAGAGAGAGAGAGAGAGAGAGAGAGAGAAAGAGAGGAGAGAGAGAGATTGGGAGAGAATGGGAGAGAGAAAGAGAGAGATAATATCTATCTCTCTCTTTCTCTCTCCCATTCTCTCCCAATGTTCATACGCAAGTATGTTCAATCCTGTTGTTCACCTCTCACATATACGTAGTATTTTATATTTTGTAAATTTAATGCAAAATTAATGATATTTAAACTTTATCAAGTTCTTTACACTCGCAAATCATTTCCAACACCGAACCATCCATCTCAGATTTATTCTTTTTACATAAACAAGCGTTTTCTATTATGACATCACTTAAAAAAATCAATAAATAGATTAAAATTGGCTTAAGTTTATGATATGTATATTTAAGTTTATATATATATATATATATATATATATATATATATATATATATATATATATATATATATATATATATATATATAAATAATGCTGATAAAAAAATCTTGGGGCCTAATTTGCCTTCTAATGTCTTGCACGTACAACTCCACCATAAATACAGTATATGGATAAGTTTCAGTTTAACACTGTGACACAAAATGATGATGAAACAATGTCTCACATATAAGCATGTCATGTAACAACTGTGTGTGAGGGAGCTTCAGACATCTGGCTCCTATACCCACCAGTGTGAACAACTGGCCACATTTTATGTTCTATATTCATATGTAAAATTCAAACAAACAGTGACTGTACATTAATATGTGCAGAAAAAATTGTTTTACATACAATATACAACAATACTCAGTTTATTAGCTGAATAACGAATAACCTATAAAGCATGTAGCCTGAGCAAGAGTGATCAAACATTCTATACAGAACGTTTTGTTTCTTTCCACTCGCACACACGCACGCACTCGCACACTCACACACACACACTCACACACTCACACACACACTCACATACACGCACTCACACCCACGCACTCTCATACGCACTCACACACACACACACTCGCACACGCACTCACACACGCACTCGCACACACACACACACGCGCACTCACGCACTCGCACACTCACACACACACACACACACACACTCACACTCACGCACTCGCACATACATGCACTCACACCCACGCACTCGCACACTCACACTCACATACACGCACTCACACCCACGCACTCGCATACGCACTCGCACACACACACTCACTCGCATACGCACTCACGCACTCGCACACTCACACACACACACACTCGCATACGCACTCGCACACTCACACACACACACACACACACAAACAAGTATCTCCAAAATGGCAACTTCACAGGAGAGGCCAAAAACCTAACTTCATTTTAATGTAAGTCAATGGAACCAGACATCTTTCCAAACACTTTTGGGCCGTTTCTGTTGGTCCATTCATCATGAGATTGTCACACAGTGTAAACAGCAGCTGCTGTGTTCAAATGATGCATAGAAGTAAAAATGTAGAGGAGATGCATCATAAAAGTGGAGATACATGCTTTTCATTGGACAGTGATGATATACATATGATTTTAAACACTAGAGTATTATATTTGAGTGTTTCCTGTGGAGTGGTGAGGCCTTAACTTATTAACATTTAGAAAATCTCGACTAATCAATTGTAAGCGACTTTGGGTTTGTGAAAAGCTCTATACAAGAAATAAGTATCATTATTATTATTATTATTATTATTATTATTATTATTAAAATCAATAAAACTGCTCATGTGACCAGAAGCATGAAAACATTTTCATACAGGATCAAAGACGTGTAAAACGACAGACTTACCAGGCCTGAAGTAATGCAAGGTGCCCTACTACCCACCCAGGCTACACCTACAGCTTGTGGTGCTTTGACCTACAAACCATATTAGATGGAGCCATGTTACAGAGTTAACAGTCATGCCTCGACATATCTGAAGCAATGCCCTTATTTTACTGAGCAGAGGCCTCTGGCGATGTTTGTAGGACGATGAGATTACAGAACAAACATCTCCCAGAGACCAGTCAGGACCTGTAGCTGTGCAGATACATATACTGTATACAGTGTACTCTGCAGGTTTCCATTACGATAACACGAACGCTTGATGGATATACAGGTCATTTCATACGGACTGTTCGGGTTAATCCGTACAAGGAATATGTAAACAGCTTACATTCAAAACATAGAAGGCATTACCAATACGGTTATTACACCATTAATACCCGGATGGAATGTTGAAATGCTGTTACAAAAACACCGGTCAAATTATAATATCTGTTGATTTAGATAAGCATTAATGCATCCGCTATAGAGAGCTTTACTATGGTGTTTCTAAAATAGCATATGTTAGAAATACCATGGGGGGGGGGGGGGTAAGATAAGGTAAGATATAAGATAATTCTTTATTGATACCACAGTGGGAAATTTGCATTGTTACAGCAGCAGAGGAAAGAAAAGAAGTGTCAGGAAATATACAAATAATAAATAAGATATACAGGGGTTGGACAATGAAACTGAAACACCTGGTTTTAGACCACAATCATTTATTAGTATGGTGTAGGGCCTCCTTTTGCGGCCAATACAGCGTCAGTTGGTCTTGGGAATGACATATACTGCGTCCTGCACAGTGGTCAGAGGGATTTTAAGCCATTCTTCTTGCAGGATAGTGGCCAGGTCACTACGTGATGCTGGGTGGTGAGGTTTCGTCCTTCTTGGTGGTATGCTGACATTACCCTGGATACCGTGGCTCTTGATACATCACAAAGACTTGCTGTCTTGGTCACAGATGCGCCAGCAAGACGTGCACCAACAGTCTGTCCTCTTTTGAACTCTGGTATGTCACCCATAATGCTGTGTGCATTGCAGTATTTTGAGCAGAACTGTGCTCTTACCTGCTAACTGAACCTTCACACTCTGCTCTTACTGGTGCAATGAATGAAGATTGGACACCAGGCTGGTCCAATTTAGCCATGAGACCTCCCACACTAAAATGACAGGTGTTTCAGTTTCATTGTCCAACCCCTGTACATCCTTCAATCACTGAGGTGTAAACTAAAAAATTAGAGAGGTTAGATGTGAAATGTTTAACTGGGTCTACACCATGTATATAGCTTTTTATTTATTTTCCAAAATGAGCAGTGAAGCTACACAAGTCTGAGTGTACGTGTGTAGTGCTGATGAAATTGTGTGAATCTGCCTCCTACACCCGCTATGTACCATTTGGCCATACCTGGATTCAAAAACGAATTTTAGGTCAACATTTAGTCAGACAACGATCATAAAACAACCATAACCATGTCATGTAATAACTGTCTGTAAGGGAGCTTTTAGAGGAGCTTCAGACATCTGGTTCCTATAAGCACCAGTGTGAACAACTGGCCATATTTTAATGTTCTGTTTTTTTCTAATATTTAAAATTCAGCAACATAAACAGTAACTGTGTGTTAAACTGTGTGGCAGTGTGCTCTCTGCGAAGGATCCGGTAAAGTCCGTTAACGTTTCAGTGTTTGTAAATATAAATCTGGTGGTAAATCTGGAATAATTTGGGACCCCTTTCCCCCTTCAGTGCTCTGCATGTATCGCTCCACCAAAAATGAGTCAAAAGTAAGTTTTAGGTCAACAATTCATCACGTCATGATCATAAAACCATGTCTCAGACATAAAGCAGCATATCATCGCTGTCCAAAGAAAAACATGTGTCTGCATTTTAGCTGATTTCTTCTACTTCTCCTTCTCCTTCTACTTCTCCTTCTCCTTCTACTTCTCCTTCTCCTTCTCCTTCTACTTCTCCTTCTACTTCTTCTCCTTCTTCTACTTCTTCTACTTCTACTTCTTCTCCTTCTTCTACTTCTTCTACTTCTACTTCTTCTTCTACTCCTTCTACTTCTTCTTCTACTCCTTCTACTTCTCCTTCTACTTCTCCTTCTACTTCTTCTCCTTCTACTTCTTCTTCTACTCCTTCTACTTCTCCTTCTACTTCTCCTTCTCCTTCTACTTCTCCTTCTCCTTCTACTTCTCCTTCTACTTCTTCTCCTTCTTCTACTTCTTCTCCTTCTTCTACTTCTTCTCCTTCTACTTCTTCTTCTACTCCTTCTACTTCTTCTTCTCCTTCTTCTACTTCTTCTTCTCCTTCTTCTACTTCTACTACTTCTCCTTCTCCTTCTTCTTCTACTACTTCTTCTCCTTCTCCTTCTTCTCCTTCTTCTTCTTCTTCACTTCTTCTTCTCTTTCTACTTTTTCTCCTTCTACTTCTTCCTCTTCTTCTTCTTCTCCTTCTACTTTTTCTCCTTCTACTTCTTCCTCTTCTTCTCCTTCTACTTCTTCTCCTTCTCCTTCTCCTTCTTCTTCTTCTTCTACTTCTACTCCTTCTCCTTCTCCTTCTTCTTCTTCTTCTTCTACTTCTACTCCTTCTCCTTCTCCTTCTACTTCTACTTCTTCTACTTCTTCTTTTTCTTCTACTTCTTCTTCTTCTTCACTTCTTCTTCTCCTTCTACTTTTTCTCCTTCTACTTCTTCCTCTTCTTCTTCTTCTCCTTCTACTTTTTCTCCTTCTACTTCTTCCTCTTCTTCTTCTTCTCCTTCTACTTTTTCTCCTTCTACTTCTTCTTCTTTTTCTTCTTCTTCTTCTACTTTTCTTTTTTTCTTTTTTACAATATTTGCAGCTGCTGTTTACATGCTGTATTCGTCGTTTCATGACAAATGGACCAAAAAATGGCCCAAAATTGCTTGAACAAACGTCTGGTACAGTATTACACTACACTACTGTTACTCCATTTTCTGGTTTTGAATGAAAAACTAAAGGGTTAATTTTTGACCGATTTGGAAAATTTCCGATGCTTGTTTCTGTATGATATCTGGGTAGATATATCCCATTGTTTAGGGCTTCAAATGCTGAAGAGCAGGTCTAACACATTACATCAACCCTGGCATGATCATGAAGTGACAGAGGAATCTCTAGGATCTTTAATTAATCATCTAATTTCACACGTTTGACGTTCTGGTGTTTTCTGTTTCACCATTTTGGGGATACCGGTTCTTCTTTGGACAGCGACCGTATTCATACCCAGGTCGTGTAATAACTGCCTGTGAGGGAGCTCTAAGAGGCACTCAGACGTCTGGTATAACCAGCAATGTGAACAGTTCCTACTTAGTGCTTCCAGAACTGTGTTTCTCAGCTGTGGTCCTGCGGGACCCCATCTCCAGCACACCTGATCCAGCCAATCCACATCAGCAGAACTGGGGTCAGCGGGGTTCCCCTCAATTACTTACACATACAGTTAAATCACCAAAACAGCAGGAGGCGCTCAAACTTTACACACCACACAGGGACCAACTGACATCACAGACCCCCACAACCCCAGCAGGACCACCACAGCCGCACAGGACCATGACAGCCCTCTGCCTAAAGGGCCCTCTGTGTGACTGAGGGGTCACGACCTCCGGCGGCAGCGCATCACCGCGGCAAACGGCTCTTTAAGCCGCTCGTCTCCTCCGGCAAACGGCCGTGTCATCGTGAGCGCACAGCAGGAAGACTGATATGTTTTGACATGCCGGGCCGAGGCGCTTCCAGGCAGCGTGACACGGACAGGAAGCGACACGGGCCGATAAGCCATGCCAGGCGCTGCATGATATTATGAGCGGCTGTGACAGAGCGCGTGGGCCAGACTGCCAGAGAATCGCACATGAGAAGAAGGTCTCCTTAACTATACAGTTCTGCAGGCAGACGCAGAACATAAAACGCGAGAGTGTCAGCCAGGAGCCAAATGGCAGATGGAGAGTATAAACCTCCCCTCCGAAGCACTCCTTATGATGAAATACTACAGGGATCAAGCAGAAGAACTAGAATAAAACTGGATATATACAGTACGATACAGGGCAAATCAATAAATCACAATCGCTATCGTTTCCTCAAACAGAAACGCAGGGACAGCTGAGGACAGACACACCAACATCTCGAATTTCATCCCATGTGCTTTCCTGAAAGCTGTAGTATACAGTTCCATATCTTAACAGGTAGTTAATACGTGCTAAGGCTGGGGACAGTCCTGGGCTGGAGGTTAGGGACCCAGCCTTATGTTCGAATGATTCGATTCCCTTTGCTGAAGGACCGGACTGAAGTGCTTTGGCACTCAACTCCCAACTTGGTCAGCATGGATAAGAGGGCTGCCCACTGCTCCAGGTAGATGTGCTCACTGTCCCCTAGTGTGTGTTCACTAGTGTGTTGGTGTTTCACTGCACAGATGGGTTTAATGCGGAGCTTAAATCTCTTTGTGTCTAAGCTCGATTGGCAAAATGGTTCTATTCTTCCAGTCTGGAAACCAAAGAGTTATAGCTCTGTCCTCTAAAGGGGCTAAAGGAGATATTTCTGATGAGATTACATCCAAGATAAACCACGGGCAAAAGTCAAAGGAAAATAAGTGGGGAAAAATGGAGACTAATGAAAAGCTGAGAAGAAAAGTTGGACAAGTAACAACCACCTGGAAGACCACTAAAACGGTGTGCATGGGATAAACAACACCTAATGGGTTCGTCTTTGAGAGTACGGAGAACATCAAGCTCTGTTCTTGCTTCATATCTAAAAAAAAAATTAAAAAAAAAAAATTCTCCATCCCCCTACTGTGAGAAGACAATATGGATCTGAAAGGATGTGTAGTCATCAGTCGAGTAAAGAAAGTTTAAAAAATAAAAAAGGATCTTATTTATGTTTTATGTTTACAAATTTTGTTCATGAGTTATGTTTTATTTTGCACTGACGGGTCTAAAATTGTATTTGGGTTTTCAAGATCAGACAATACCACCAACATCTGAACTTTGGAGGTGCGTCGGCAGGTTCCTTTGCGAAACTGCGAGTCTGGATAAATAATACTAAATACTAAAAAATGATTCTTATCATCATTAGATTCATGTTTCGATTAAGCATATGTATTGCACTGCCCTGCCATTAATAAATATTATAAAATATCCGGGTTTTCAGGATCAGAAAATAGCACCTACTACTACTAATACAACTACTGAGACTGAACTTTGGAGGTACATCGGCAGATTCCTTTGAGAAACTGCGAGTTTCCTAAAAAAAATCTGATAAATAATACTAAATACTAAAAATGATCATCATTAGATTCATTTTTATTTATTATTTTATTATTATTTGTTATTATTATTTTAGAGTATTGATCTCGATTAAGTACCGACTATATATTGCACTGTTCTGCCCTGACATAAATGTATTATAAAATAAAAAACTTAATTACGTAATAAGAACTTAATCTTTGTTTTAACTATAACTAAAATTCACATCTTCTCTGATTTCTGCACAGTACTGTACACAGCAGTATACACAGTTTATTTATTATCTATCAGATCCACCTTATCTTCTTCAATCTGGCTCTAAATAAGGGTTTTCCTATCAGAAGCAGTTGCTATAGCCACAGTTATATAGAAATGCTTGAACACCAACAGTCAAACTATGAGGGAAAACAAGCAAGCACATCATCTACAGAGAGTGTGCTGTAACTTTTGCACAGGGCATTTTGTGTTTTAAGTTTTTTCCTATTTCTGAAATAAATTCAGCAGAGAAATCATGCACCACAATGTGCAGATGTGTGTTCTGAATAGAGAATGTGTTAACTTATACTTACACCAGAAATAAGGCACAGCTCATTAGAGAATGTGAAAGCGACAAGCATGAAACTGCCATGACATTAAAGAGACCAGCGGAGATTGCTGAAACAGTAGAGTTTAAGTTTGTGAAATACTACGTCAGAATTCAGACGACATGACGAGTCTGGCCGTTTAAAGGCAACACAGAAGGGGGAGGCTAACCTGGGTGCTAGCATTAGCATTCGTATGTTGCACAACAGCTGCACAAATAGCTGCACCCAGAAGGAATCAACCGACTGGAATGAAACTTGGTGGGTAGGTTTGGCATCCTGAGACATGCCAATAATTTAAGTTTCACGTTCGGCTGTACATGTGACGTAAGCAAGGATGGGCTTTATCGCTGTACCTGACTGACCCAACAGCCATCATTGCGGACATTCAGTGAGCAGCGATACCCTCCATGAGTCATCCTGTTAGTGCAGCACCATTGGCAGGCGGCTTCACCACACAGGACTACATGCACACAGACCGTTACGACAGCTGCCCTTAACACCATGTCAACGTCACCAAAGACTGAAAAGGTGTCCAACTAGACTGTGCTGGAGTGACTCGGAATGTCAGCGGGTCACCTTCAGTGGCACGTCCCGCTTTTGTCTTGGTGAAGAAGGCCAGTGAATCCATGTGTGGAGGCACCGTAACAGCATGCTAGCTAAGCTTCAGGGTGGAACTGCTGATGGTTCAAAGGGTCAAGTCAGGAAACTACACTGATGACGTACGGTGTTAACTTTGCCCCCACCGTATACTGTACATGTAGCCTAATCAGTGCGACTCAAGAGCAGGCATTATCGTATAGAGGACAGAGGGGACGTGCCCTATCCCACATGCAAGACTCTGGGTGGGGTTGGCTCAGGGAAGACAGCGGGGTAAGAATAGCCAGCAGAGGGGCGTCACTGCCATGGGGAAATCTCATTAGGACGTGCCGTGCCAATAAACAGAGTGGAGCATAAACTCTCGACGCGTGCATATAATGTGAGCGGCTGTCCATAAGAAGAAAATCTGCGTGACATGGATTCGGCCTCACCGAGGAGAGCCGCTTGGTAAAGCCGGGGTGGGTGGGTTTGGTTGTTGTGAGCGTTGGGGTGTGGAGGAGGGGGGAGCGGGGTCTAAGCTGTTATAGAGGAAAGGAGAACAAAAGTAGCTGGCCTAGAATGAATACGGGAGTGAAGAAGAGCAGTAGGTAAATATAAGCATCACGTTCCTTTTCTTTCTGCATCTTATATAAATATATATCTGTGGGGTTTTTGATGTGAGAGATTTCTCTGAGGACGGGTACATTTGGTTAAGAGAGGTACCAGCTCTGAGCTAAAGCTGATTAGACCGCAGCACCACACGGATCCTGTTTAGAGGTAGCATGACAAGAAGGGCCTGAAGTGTGAGCGGACTGATAATAGGCAGGATAGAGGGTCTATGGGACGCCTTGCTTTGCTCTTACGGCACCCTCACTCTCAGAAACACCTTCATTGACCTCATCCAGGATAACAAGGTAGCAGCCTATCGTCGTCTGATATGTCCAGTGGGGCGATTATGCCGGCGTGATGAGATTTCGCTCGAGAGGTTAGAGGACCACGGCCTGTTTGCCGCAATTCGCTCTCGCCTCTCTCCCAGGACAGCATGCTGATATTCCGAATTTCCTGTGCTAATTTGCCCTCTCTGCATACCTCTCAGGGGAAATTTGGCTTCGGCAAACGTGGCTGTTTATTTTACTTAAACGGGGCTCTAATTCACCCGTTTGTGTAATTAAAACGACGCACACAACAGAGTGGCATTTTATTTAGCAACTAATTGTGCTGACACCAGGGAACAGGATGTTTTATGTATTCACTTTCCAGGAGCTCGGGGTGGAAAGAGAAAAGAAGAGAAAAAAAAAAAAACAGGATCTCTGTTCCTCCTTAATTTGTAGCTTGAATTTTAAACAGGCCTGAGTTAATCAGGCCGAGCTCTGCAGGGGAATATCAAGTTACCTTTTAACATCATAGATGCGTGTGTAATTACACCACGGATCCCCCCTATTCCATCAGACATAATCACGCTCTTGTTTACCAACAGGTGTTTTTAATGTGAACAAATCAATTAAGCAATTTACGCTTAGTTGCACCCCAGCAAGTGCTGCATTGTCTTGATTGTGTGATTAACTGCCACGTCGGCCTATGCTGCAAACCGACAAATAAATGGAATGGTGATATACTCGAAAACCAATTACCTGGCAACCCAGAATATACACTGGCTGTCATAAGAATAGTTGCAGCCAGAAGGAGGTGTGGGAGTGCAGTGCTGTTGGGAAGGAAGATAAAGGTTACCAGGAACAATAAATAATGATAAATATGATATGGGTAATATTTATTGAGCTACACATACAGAAGTAGTGTCTCAGTATGGCGTCGGGCCGCCATGTTTGCTAACGCCAGACGTCTCGGTATGGAGCTGTAGAGGTTCCTAATGGTGTCCTGTGATAATCTATCCCATGCAGCTTGAATATCCTCACACAGTTCCTGCAGATGGTGCGGTAGGGGTGGAGGTGGGGTGACACCATGCCTTCTGGATGTGTGACGCATGACAACAAACCATTCATCTTAGTGTTAACCTCGTTGCCTCCACACATGGACACAACACCATTGAAGTCTTTGGCGACGTTGATGTGGTTTTAAGGGCAGTTGTCGTAACCATCTGCGTACATGTAGTCCCGTGTGGTGCAGCCGTCTGCCCATGGTGTTGGCACCAAGAGGATGACTCATGGAGGACATATCTGCTCGCCGCATGTCCGCAATGATGGTTGTTGGGTCAGTCAGGTCCAGCAATAAGGCCGTCTAGGCTTACATCACATGCACAGCCAAGCATGAAACCTGAATCATTGGCATGTCTCACCGTGTCAAACCTACCCACCAAGTTTCATCCCTGTCACTTGATTCTTTCTGGGTGCAGCTATTGGTGCAACTGTTTTCTGGATGATGAGCATATCAGTTATTGTCTAAAATGAATTGCATTTATTCTCGGAAGCGCAGATTCCAAATCTATAAACGGCTTGGAAGGCTCACCAACAGTTATCAGAATTCAGATCAAATAATCCATCTGGCTTTGAAAAGAAGGATCTTAACTTTCACTATCCTCCATAGCCAAGGGAGCGATTGAGAGGCCGGGGGAAAAAAGAAAAAGCCGGAGGAGAGGGCCAGATTTCATTTTATGACTATCACCGATCCAGCTGGCAACGGGAGCACGTTTATCTTGTGTGAAAAGGAATCTCCTTTGCCTGTGTTTATTGTGAAAAGGGGTGAGAAGTACTTACACATTAGGACTGCAACGCAATCTGGGTCGCGCCGCTTGAAATCATAACCAATTATCCCGAGGCCTAGCTTTTCTCCCTGAACCCCTGGCTGCTGGGGATCCGCCAAGCAGAGCGCAGGAAAATTGGATAGAGAGCTCCGTCAGTGATAGCGGAACATCTTGCTGACACTTCGACTAAATGTATCTGAGGTCTGTGTTATTCTAATGACCTCGTGACATTTAGCTTTAACCACCATCACAATTACATTTGACTCTCAGTCACAGATTGGGACTCAGATACCCCCAGGGAAAGACGGGATTGCTCGATTTGAACGGCTTTTTTAAGCAGCATGGGAAAAGTCGGTCTACCGCTGTTTTTGGAGAACGTTCAAGGTTCTAGCATAAAGCAGGTCAATTAGCTTACATTTCATCACAACAATGAATTCATAGGCTGTATGCTATAGACTTTTTCCGTACACTGCTTTCTTCCTTTCTTGGGCAAAGGCTGGGCTGAGGCTGCGAGGCTGCGAGGCGACTCTCTGGAAACCCGGCCCGAATTACCTTTTCACACATTATCAGAGCCTGACAGGCTGTTAAAGCAAAGGTATTTTATCATCCAATTTCAACAGTTTTGTAGCCAAAATGTGAGAAATTAGAGGGACGGAGGAAAATGGTGGGCGGGGGAGGAAGGTATTTCCACTAAAGCTAAATCTCACATAAAAAGAAGCTGGTCAAGAATTTACCCTTATCGAGTTTAGCGCTCTCCCTTCCCCGTATATATCACCTCCGCTGAAGGATGGTTGTTTGTCTCAGGGAGCTGTTTGCTCAGTGGACTGAGAGAGAGTTTCATTTCAGCCGAGAAACACATACAAACACCTGGGCTCCCAACCCCATTAAAGTTCAATCTCACCGGCAACGGACAGGGAGTCGCTAACGCTCGCGCCGACCGTTTCAAATTAGGCATCAGCGCCCAAAACCCAAGGGTCTGAAATGTCCTTCCCCTGAAATATATACCGTGGAATATATATAGCTTTATAGCAAGACCAACAAAATTTACTGAACATAGTGGAAGACATCCTCCTGGGGGGGGGGTGGAACATTAATCTCCTTAAATTTCACCATATTCAAAAAGTCGTTTCCTGAATTTACATTTAAAACAATAAAAAAAAACTTTTCCTAGCTGGATCGATATGGTTACAGTCTAAAACTCGCCTTGAGCTCAATAGTGCTACATATATATATATATATATATATATATATATATGTTTGGTGTCTTTCTCTCTCTCTCTCTCTCTCTCTCTCTCTCTCTCTCTCTCTCACTCTCTATACTATATATATATATATATATATATATATACACACATATATATATAAGTACATACATATTCAAAATAAAACAAAAACTTTTTTTGTTGGGATACATTATACATATAAATATATAGCCTTGGAATTAGGCCAGACCCCTAATCACAACAGTTCAGCTGATAACACATTGCCAAAACCATTAATTGAGATTTCTTTTTATTCACTGTGTGCAGCTATCACAGTATAGCACATACACTGGCTGATTATGAATCTCCTTACCAGCAGTTAATACTCAGTAGCTACCTGACACTAGATGTAGCCTCAGCTCAAATAAACAAACATTGCTCACTGTTGCCCTCTATAGGTGCAGTTTATTATACAGTTTTATTCTCCACCAGCCCTTTTGGATCCAAAGAACACTGGTTCCTTAACCAGTTCCATTGAAGCTTGGTGCTACCGAGGTCACCAGTCTGCGTTTGTACCAGCTTTTATTAAAACAAAGGAACAACAAAGGATGCATCATCAACGTCCACCGAGGGCACGGCACAGCGGTGGATTACCTGCGAGCGTTTATGCTGTTATTCCAGATGTTTATTTTTATGGACCACCTACTGGAGGTGAGTAGATGTAGAAGAGGTTCTTCAACAGACCACAGGGTGTCGCCATTGCTACCCTCTCTTTCCGAAAACAACTGACACACCTATGGGTGTCGTCACAGTTCGTCCTAAACAACCTACTGCTCCTTGCTTCCAAGTTGGAAAGACGTTTTGGGCTCCGAACCTGTGTATTTTTGAGGGGAATGCGCAGAAAGCTTCAAAATGAGGTGTGCGATTCCCCCAGAACCCAAAAAGTGATTTTTTCCAGGCAGGTGGAAAAGGCTATATGTAGTATTTGTCTCAAACCAAATGAAATGAAACCAAGTGGAAACACACCAAACATAAACTCTGTTGTCATGTGAGCATGTGACGGCTAACAACTGTGGAAAATAACTGTGGTCTGTGTAAATAATCGGGACCAGGTAATTAATAAATAGTACAGGCCTAACTGGAATACTGCTACCAGTGGGCCGATAACATCTTATTCTGTTCTGACTGGCATGCACACTTACTTACCAAATACACGGCTTCATCCAGGTATCCTGTCTTCCAGCCTGTGTTGCTTTCTTGCTCACCTCCACATCAGCTCGTCCCACCCTGCCTCTGTTGCTCTCCGCGTCTCTTCCTATACGAACAACAGCAAAAGCAAACCTGAGACTTGGAGAAGCACCCAGCCTTATCCAGGAAAAGACGCCAGTAATTTTTTCCACGGACCATTTATTACTACGATATTAAACATCACGTTAGCTGAGCGGTGGCTAAGTTGTTTAGCTAACCTATTAGTTCATGTTGCTAACATATGGAGAAATTTAGCTATAGTCATCAGGCCAATTAAACAGATATCAATTCATATCCATTATTAATTATATTATTATTTAATATTATCTAATATTTGCCAACATTCAGATGGAGGCCAAGTTGCAGCACCAAATCATAATGACAGAAACGTCTCAAAACAACCTGCACAGGAACTGATTTCCACATGTAGGATGGGGGTGCTTGTTTGATGGAGCAGTGTCCTCCCACTTTAGAATAAGACTACCATTACAGGGGGTTATCAATAGCTTAATGAGTTTATTAATAGTTAATAATAAGATCATAAACAGCTTAAACACATTAGTGAGCAGCTACAGGACAAACACACACAACGTGCAACAGTCAACACACATTCCTTTACAGGTTAAAGCTCAGATATCAATGTTTACTGATCTTACTTTGCTTTTTTCACCGCTCTGCATTAAAAATGCATGCTGTCAGATCTCCCCACGTATTGACTGTTACAGGAATCACAAATGATTGTTACACACCAAGGTTCATAAGTATAAAGTAGATTTTGGATAACACATTTAAATGTAAATGCCATTTTATTTACCAAAATGTTGTATTTTGTGTGTATATATATATATATATACAGGGGTTGGACAATGAAACTGAAACACCTGGTTTTAGACCACAATCATTTATTAGTATGGTGTAGGGCCTCCTTTTGTGGCCAATACAGCGTCAGTTGGTCTTGGGAATGACATATACTGCGTCCTGCACAGTGGTCAGAGGGAGTTTAAGCCATTCTTCTTGCAGGATAGTGGCCAGGTCACTACGTGATGCTGGTGGAGGTTCGTCCTTCTTGGTGGTATGCTGACGTTACCCTGGATACCGTGGCTCTCGATACATCACAAAGACTTGCTGTCTTGGTCACAGATGCGCCAGCAAGACGTGCACCAACAGTTTGTCCTCTTTTGAACTCTGGTATGTCACCCATAATGTTGTGTGCATTGCAGTATTTTGAGCAGAACTGTGCTCTTACCTGCTAACTGAACCTTCACACTCTGCTCTTACTGGTGCAATGTGCAATTAATGAAGATTGGCCACCAGGCTGGTCCAATTTAGCCATGAGACCTCCCACACTAAAATGACAGGTGTTTCAGTTTCATTGTCCAACCCCTGTATGTATATATATGTATAAACACACATGCTCTGCTCTGTACAATACTGATAAATGCAGGTTTAAATGCCATTTATGACTATATATTTTATCTTTTTTTTTTTTAAACGTTACTTCCAGCTGGTGCAACAGGTATGGAAACAATTTAATAAACAATAAATTGTTTATTGTATATTGTAATCTGTGAAAATTCAATAAATTAAAGTAAAAAAAATATGCCAGCTTAACATGCAGCATAGAACTGCTCACTTTGGCCCCTTTAATCATGAATCATTGGCATGTCTCAAACAACGTTAACCCTACCTACCAAGTTTCATTCCTGTCGATTCTTACTGGCTGCAGCTCTTTGTGCAGCATGATGAGTGTATTTTCAGCTGCATGCATGAATTAATAAAACACACAAAGCATAAACAAAACAGTCTCTGCATATCACCACTGTCTGCTCTCTCTTTGAACTATGATGCACAAGAAGCAAGACGAATGCGGTTCAAATACAAATACATGAGGCCTGTTTGTTTGGGGGGTATAGTGTTTTTCCGTATAAGGCCAAATGTACTTACAGAGACAGGAAAGATCAGATTATAAAGGTTCTCATTTAGAGATTATTGAAAGACTTTATTTGTTTTAGTTACTGGGGTCAAGGTCAGGGTTAGGTTTAAGTGTAGGCACAGCAGAGTTTAGCTAAATAGGTTAAACCTCCATTAAGACATACATACAGCTGTGCATGTGAGCCCTCCTGTTTTTAAGGGGACGGTTCAGATGTGTGAGCTGGAGTCCAGATTTCCCAGGATCCGGGATTCTACAGATGAATAGCCATGTATGTGAAATCGCATGCCTTTTGGAAACGGAAAGCTGGAGTCTCTGGCGAAGGAGCGCTCAGACTAAACAAGGCTGACCCTACTCCTGACCTGGCCAGTCGCCACGGCGCTCCTGCCCCCGTGGCCCTAGCAGACACCACCAATCAACTCCACCCCCATCATGAACTCCAAATACTACTCCTGTCTCCACAGGCAAGCCGTGGAACAGCTTGTGTACATGAGAGCAATTTCCTCAAGAGTTCAGATAGGAGCCCATACTCTCACAGAAGGGGTCCTACAGCTGGGTGACCCTCCTGACCCTGAGCGCTGCTGGGAAACCCAACATCCACAGTTACACTACAACTATCTCCACTACAGTACAACACACTCATCATGAAGGAATCAACCAACAGGAATGAAACCTGATGGGTAGTTCAGACATTGTGAGATATGTGATGCAAGGATGGGCCTGACTGACGCAATAGCCACGCAAACCATTATGGCGACTGGCCATAACACCATGTCCAGAAGGTCTGGTGTCACTTAACCTTCACCCCTACCGCACAATCTGCAATAGTCAAGCTGCATGGGATGGATTATCACAGGACACCATTTGGAACCTCTACATCTGCATAATGAGACATCTGGCATGTTGGGTTAGTAAAAATGGTGGCCCGACTCCATACTGAGAGACTCTACTTCTGTATGTGTATGTGGTATGTGTATGTGTTAGCTACTTCTGTAGGTGTAGCTCAGTAAATATTGATCATATCAGTTTAAATGTATCATCAGTTATTGATCCTGGTAATCTTTAACTTCCTTCCCAACAGCACTGCAATCCCTCACTTCCTTCTGCATGCGCCTATTCCTTTGATGATGTGTGCAAGAGTAAGATTATCCGTTATTAAAAAAAGCTAATAAACTATCAACATGGATCCTAGTCATTCACACATTCATTTACTTGTTCATAAAGCGAGCCATGCCTATCATCATGTAAAAGGGGAAATTTAAAGGTGAATTCCTGCACAGTAAGTAAATTATCAACTCAGATTTCTTTACAGGTGGAGCTCATAACCCAGGGACACAATATAGCCATTTTCTTTGGCCAGTGTATTGGCCGTCAAGCAACATCACTGACGTATTTCTGTAACAGCTTTCCGTGAGCTAGCTTTTAGAGGAATTACACACTCTGGGACTCCAAGCCCTTTATAAGATTTCTCAAAAAATTCAAAATACATGTATATCGTTGCCCTCAATTGAAAATCAGTTTTTGTCAGTTTTCACTTTAATGCCCATTGAACACAGCATGATGAATGGACCAACAGAAGTGGCCCAAAATTGCTTGGTAAAAAGTCTGGTTGCACGGACATTGTTTCTGGCCTCTACTGTAAAGCTGCCATTTTGGAGACACTTGTTTTTGTTTGGACAGCGACGATATATTTGTCATTTTGGTATGTATGTACGGTACACTAGCTTTATTTCATTTTCAAGTTTTGATTGAAAAACAAAAGGGTTAAATTCTTTACAAGTCTTGGAAAATTGTCCAATCTGCAGTGTTTTCTCCTGTATGATATTTGGGTAGATATATACCACTGTTTAAGACGCTGAGGAGCAGCTTTAACATGTTAAATGAACCATGTATAATCATGAAGTGACAGAGGAATCGGTCAGTTATGATTTAATTTCTAATAAGCGGACCATCTTGGTCTTTCAGAGGTTTTAGGTTCAGGGACTGAAATACAAGCGACTGCTGAATCAGCGGGCTGTTAGAAAACACCACAGCTCTCAGCTCAGATAAGCTTTAAATGTCAGTGTTTAATCTAGAACAGTGAAATGTTCATGTGAAGGTTAGCTTAGTGCTAACAGACTACTATAAACCCATACGGACACTAGCGGAAGTTAGCATTATCGTATAGGTGGGTTTTGTGTGTTGGTTGAATTTTGATATATACAAATTGAAGGTCTAGCTGTAGTAGTTAATCGCTGAACAAGTAATTCAATCACTGAAATATAAACAAGGTGTGGTTGGCTGTGAAATGATTTATTCTAGACAAATTTTATCAACTTGGATTTCTTTACAGTGTTGACGATGGGAACCAGCAGTCACGATGTACACAACACCATCAACCTACTTGCATCTTCTACACATTTGTACGTAAATGTTGATGATGGTATAATATTCGATGGTAAAATATCGTCGCTATCCAGAGAAAAACCAAGTATCTCCAAAATGGCAACTTTACAGGAGAGGCCAAAAACCTCATTTAGGCCGTTTCTGTTGGTCCATTCATTATGAATTTTTACACAGTGTAAACAGCAGCTGCTGTGATCATGTGATGCATACTAGTAAAAATCCACAAAAATGAAGATACCTGTTTTTCTATGGACAGTCGTGATGTATCTAGAAATAAATCATCATTTCATGTACTAACTTTTTTTGAGGGACTTCTTAGAGGCTCTTCAGGTTCCCATCACCACCACTGTGAACTCAAGATTCTCTAGAATAGAGCACTTCAGATCAAACTACTCTGAATACTTCAGAACATAATCATGCATTTAATATCACACGTTTGACATTTTCATTCTAAATTTTTGCAAAATTCTAAAGCTGAAAAAGCTTTTGGACCCCTGAACCCCAAAGTATATACCATCATCAAAGGCCCACATGAGCCGAGATCACACAGCTATCCCAGATTCTTTCTATACTCTGTTTACCCCAAGCTAGATCTGACCCCCAAGGTTCAACCCTCAGGAGACCTCTAGAAACACCTATGCCACTCCCGCAGGGGCAGATTAGCAGGCCCTGCTTTTTCTCAAGTACAGATTCTCACGCCTGCCATGTCGAGTGGAAGTTCTTCTAAAAACAAATCCAAAGTTGCTGGCCCACCAGTTTCTGCTGTGTTTGGCTTCGGTTATCAAGATTCAAGTCTATACATGCTGCATTACTCAGGGCCTAAACTCCATGGTACATGTGAGGTTCGAGGTTTACTGCGGAACCCTTACACAACATCTACACAGTCTTGTTCTGAGGGGGAATTCCAGCAATTTTCCCTCGAGTTCAGTCCCTGAGAAAAAGGTTTATCTAAGCGTTCTGATGACTCATAATGCCTACAACACAAATCTAGACATGTGTCTTTGTATGTACTGTTGAGGATGTTGTTCTTTGGGGACTACTTTGCCTTACAAAGCTCTGTGCGTTCCTCTCCATGGATGTTTGAGGTCAAAAGGTCATTGCAAAACTCATATTAAACAGTGTCTTGGCCATCGGGTTGCAGATTCACAACCATAATCATTATTCCTTGCTGCTGTCTGGTTCCTATCACCACCACTCGTGAGCAATTAGTTGGAGCTCCTTTCCGAAGAGCAACTTTCAAAGTTAATCATATTACAGGTAGGCCAGTGTATGTTAGGAGTCTTGCCCAAGGACTCTTACTGGTGTAGCACAGCATATCTAGACGCGCCCCACCAATCACATAAGTTTCTCTGGTGGGTGGTGGTGTTATCTAACGCGCCACACCAATCAGTAAGTTTCTCTAGAACGGAGCATTTCATGTAAATCTGCTCTGAATTACATTTACAAGATGGTTGCGCAGCTTGCTCAGTGAGGAACGAGGGATGAGTAAACAAGTGTGGGTCGTTATGATTGTGGATTAGCGTCTGGGGGTCTGCCCTTAGTGAGTACGTAAAGTTTAGTGGCTACCGGGGGCAAACGAAAGCATTACTGCTTGGTTTGGGTTGAAAATGACTGGGACTCTATGGGAGGAACTAGAGATGAATAAACGACAGATAGAGGAGTGCGGGTCAGTGTGGCTGTGGGTTAGGGCCTGGGGACCTGCCCTTAGTGTGCATGTGAAGTTTAACGCCTCTCGGGTGAAGGAAACAGCTGGCTTTAGGTGGGTCCAAAAATGACTGGGAGGAACGAGGGATGAATAAACGACAGATAGAGGAGTGCGGGTCAGTGTGGCTGTGGGCTAGTGCTTGGGGACCTTCCCTTAGTGAGCATGTGAAGAGGTGGTTCTCGGGCGAAGGAAACAGCTGGCTTTAGGTGGGTCCAAAAATGACTGGGACTCTATGGGAGGAACGAGGGATGAATAAACGACAGACAGAGTAGTGTGGGTCAGTGTGGCTGAGGGTTAGGACCTGGGGACCTGCCCTTAATGAGCATGTGAAGTTTAACGCCTCTCGGGGGAAGAAAACAGCCGGCTTTAGGTGGGTCCAAAATGACTGGGACGCTATGAGAGGAACGAGAGATGAATAAACGACAGATAGAGGAGTGCGGGTCAGTGTGGCTGTGGGTTAGTGCTTGGCGACCTCCCCTTAGTGAGCATGTGAAGTCTGGTGGTTCTCGAACAAAACAGCCGGCTTTAGGTGGGTCCAAAAATGACTGGGACTCTTTGGGAGGAACGAGGGGTGCGAAAAAATGAGAAGCGAATGAGTGCGGGTCAATCAAACACTGAATGCCTGCTCGGGGCTGTGCCCTGAGCCAGTATATCCAATTTGGTGTCTCTAGGTCGAGCGGAAGTAGGTTAGATAGGCATGTGTTTTTCAATCCTATTCATTCTCTATGGGAAAAAAATCCTTCCTACTCGGAATCCGTGCATCCGATCAAAAAGCTGTATACAAGCCCACATCAGCGCATCATACCGGACAATCTGGAGCTGGAACGGAGTTGATATCTCGAAAGCTGCGGGACGAGTTAGCCGGCGATGAAAAAGAAAAATCGAATAACAGTGCAACCAGTGATTCCCCATTAACCTCGCTTTCCGAACCAGCCTTAGGGGTGTAACGGACCCAAAGGCACGTCAGCAGTCATGTCATAGGTATCCCAGAATCCCATTTCCTAATCCTCCGCAACACGTCTGCCTCGCACGACTAATCGCCGCTGATAAATTCGCAAGTTATGTTCTACCAACCCGAGCTAATCTTCGTAACAACAAAAAACAGAAAGGCCTCTTTATGGAACCTTTCATTGATGCGCTCCTGAAAAAACCCACTTCGGCGCACAAGGGAGGGTGAATTTTATCAGATTAGACGTTGGGCATGAACCATCAAAGCGAGCAGCCCTCCGGCTTTAATAGCTGCGGCACAAGCAGCCCTAAACAAGCTGGAGGCCCTTTTTCACCCGAGCCACTGCGCTGATGGGGCTGCATTGATGTTCGGATTAGGGCACGCCTCTGTGATCAAGTGCTCAAACACTAGATAAAAACGAGAGAAACACCCTTTAATCCTCCCAAACTCCCCTTTAAATAGGATTTTAAGGCACATCGTCTCAAGTGACTTCTTTTTACAATGGTCCAATGTTTCGGGATTAATTCTGGTGGCGCTGCACACATGGATTTGTTAACTTTGGGAAAGCTGTGATCTGCCAGTACAGAGAGCCGACGTACTTCAGCAATTATCCCGAGGCGCTGATTGGCTGACTGACCATCCGGAGACTTGTAAAGCAAATCAGACATGATGCGTTAAGACCCGAGCAGGCCCTGGTCTATGGGTGCTTAAAGGTGTACCTACACGGCTGTGGCGGACTCCACTACATGCTCAACACTTTACATTTGATTCGCCACGTCAGAGCTTTATTGGTTTCTTATCATAAAACAATCATATTGTGGTTGGTTATTAACACACTGCTTCTTCTACTGAGACGTAGCTCACTATTTCACAGGTGTACAGTCAGCGGTCAACTGTAAGTATATGGAACTGATGAAACCAGTTGTAATAGTACAGGCAGGTCTGTGCACCATCTCTGCATGGGTAAATTATTAAGATGTATATAAACTCATTCAGAGTGATGGGGAAGTGATCAGTTATAGGAACACCTAGCAAATCAGAACTGTCACAGTGGAGTCGATAGGAACCAGATGTCCAAAGAGTTCAATGGAGTTCAATGGAGGGCTTCTAAAAGCTCCCTTATTGAATGGTATAACATGAACTGGTTATGAATACACTGCTTGACGTCTGAGACACTGTATCACTGTTATCTGAGACACTGTATTACTGATTTGACTTGAAACGTCTTGTTTAGATCTATTGAAGACAGAAAGGTACATAAAGTGGGCTGTAATTAAAAAGCACTGCCAGTAGATTAGACTAACTAACCATCATCCAAGCTTCTCACTGAGAAACTAAAACGACGAAGTTACACATAGGCTGGTGGCTTTGAATGGTAAATAATAGGGATGCACCGATCCAACTTTTTCAAGTCCGATACTGATACTGATAAATGAACTTCCGATCGATGCCCAATACTGATCCGATACTGTTATAGAATTAACAAACTGTATACTTCACCATGTGGGAGAGACTAATACTAAATACCTCCATACAGCTGACTCTCTGGCTCGCTCAAGTCTACCAGCAAGCTGCACACGTGCAGCTGACGTAACGCGTAGCATGCCTCGCAAAAGAATGAAACTGAATCAGGCCCTATGGATCAGCATAATTATCCGATACCTGATCCGGCTATTTTTGTTCATATCGGGACCGATATCCGATCCTAATATCGGAACAGTGCATCCCTACTACGTTAATCGACTCTGGGTGTGTCCCAGCTGTGCACTTAATGCTAATACTAACTAGTTCTAGAGTATGTAGTATGAAGTACAGTCATGAAAGTCAAAGTTAGTATACTCAAAAATGCATACTCAGAACCAGTCGATTTTTGAGTACAGTAATGATAGACACTACTCTCCCTTAATGCAGTGGTAAATGGAATGGTGGAGTTTCTTACATGTGGAAAATGGTGAAAAAAGGGTGGACAGTGACGCAGGGCAGCTGTGGGAGTAGCAGGGCCTGAAATGGAGTTCAACCCAAATCTGTCATAACAGCCTGTAATAATAACTGTATTCCAGTTAATAATGTGTTTGTTTGTGTTTAGGTATAAAAAAATAAAAAAAAACGCACTGAAGCAGCCTTTAGAGTCCAGCTGGGTATGACATAAGCTTCATCACTTCCTGTTGGTAAGAATTGATGTAGAATGCTAATAAAGTTTATTGTGTACTAGCTGCCAAACTCCTACTACTAGGATCAGCTGTAGTATATCGTCACTGTCCAAAGAAAAACAGGTATCTCCAAAATGACAACTTTACAGGAGAGGTCAAGAACCTCATTCAATCTGAATGGAAGTCTATGGAACCAGACGTCTTTCCATGCAGTTCTGGGCCTTTTCTGTTGGTCCATTCTTCATGGAATCTCGACACAGTGTAAAGAGTAGTTCATGTGATCAAATGATGCATAAAAGTAAAAATCAACAAAAATGGAGATACATGTTTCTCTTTGGACAGCGACGTTATACAGGGGTTGGACAATGAAACTGAAACACCTGTCATTTTAGTGTGGGAGGTCTCATGGCTAAATTGGACCAGCCTGGTGGCCAATCTTCATGAATTGCACATTGCACCAGTAAGAGCAGAGTGTGAAGGTTCAGTTAGCACGTAAGAGCACAGTGCTGCTCAAAATACTGCAATGCACACAACATTATGGGTGACATACCAGAGTTCAAAAGAGGACAAACTGTTGGTGCACGTCTTGCTGGCGCATCTGTGACCAAGACAGCAAGTCTTTGTGATGTATCAAGAGCCACGGTATCCAGGGTAATGTCAGCATACCACCAAGAAGGACGAACCTCCACCAGCATCATGTAGTGACCTGGCCACTATCCTGCAAGAAGAATGGCTTAAAATCCCTCTGACCACTGTGCAGGACGCAGTATATGTCATTCCCAAGACCAACTGACGCTGTATTGGCCGCAAAAGGAGGCCCTACACCATACTAATAAATGACTGTGGTCTAAAACCAGGTGTTTCAGTTTCATTGTCCAACCCCCGTACTGTGTAGTATTAGTGTGTGATGCAGCATATCTTTGGATTGAAGACACTGTGGTCCCATCATCACCACTGTAAAGAGATCTAGCTTCTCAGTGACTGAACTATTCTTACCAACACCTGCATGTCTTTTTTTCACGGATCAGATCAGCTCTTCTAGTTCAAACTTGTTCTGCGGCCGCTGAATAATTCAAAGCAGCACACACCCCCTTTTAAATAAGTGAGTGAGCTAAAATTAGCATTTGCCATAACCAACCATGCAGCATTCAGCGCATAAGCAGGAACCCCACAGACTCCAAGTCATGTTTCATACTATCCACAGTGAATACAGTACAATTTCAATATTACCTGAGCTCCGGTGAAGGTCTATAGGCCAAGATGGCCACCAACTTCAGAGAAGAAAGGGCAGAAGGAGAAAACAGTTTACCCGTATTCAGTATTTTGAGGAACTGGGGGTCACATCGTCCACATAGAACAGGCTGTAAAACAGGCCCGAATTACACCCATCCTTCAAGCAAAGCAAAATCAGGCCTCAGTGTTTGCTGAACAGGGGAAACAGTGATAATACTCATTCCCATGATGAAAGGCTTATTGATAAGCCAGCTGACAAGAGACTGGTTCATTGCTCTCCGATCAATAAGCTAGTGTGCGATGAATTGAAAGGTCATTGCTTCCCGAGAACAATTAAGTAGCTGAAGGGATTATCCGTGCATGCTTTGAGTGATCAAATGGGGCCTGGTTTGAGGTTTGCCTTTCGTAAAGTTTGTCACTGGAGGATCCCTGTGATGGAATATATAAACAAAAATAATCTTATATCTGTAATCTATAATCTTATTCCTGTCACTGATATCCTGAATGCGTATGTATATTTACTAATTTACCTATGTTGGCTATGCTATGTGGTCATTATGCAGTACAGACTGGAAGATGATGAATCAGACTATTTATAGGTGCTTCATTAAAGGGATATTCAGCTCTGGTCCTGGGGGGTTTGGTGTCCAGCACAGTAGAATGATTTCCCTGCTCAGGAACCTGTTAATTGCCAGCTTTGGTGGGTGTCCCCGAGTAGAGGAATCACCAGACTGTGCTGGACACTGTCCGCCTAAGCCTACAGTCGAATAACCTTGTCTGTTCATTTTTTAATTATTATTATTCCATTTTAACTACTTAACAAAAAACAATGTAATTATCTGTTTATAGTACAGATTAAATGATAAATAAATAAATACATACATAAAATAACTAAATAAATTAATAAATAATAAATAAATTAAAAAAAACTTTATTTAACAAAATATATATAATATAATAATTATAATATAAATATATATGTATGTGCCATGAAATCCAACATGCTCGAGAAAGACGGTCATCCAAGAAAGTCCTTGTTGTGGAATTGTTTTGAAATTTTTTTTGAAAAAAAAACACGTTAGATATGGTGTTAGCATGCTAGCTAACCTTCCGATATTCCTTTGTGTATATAGAGGGATGTCATGGTTTTAAGTAGACTCAAACCTGTAACAGATTTCTGTGGTGTTTATCATCCGTCCCCCGAATCGCTTGTTCATTGTTCCTCACAGACACTGCAAACAGCTCAGCACAGCCAACATCCACAGTGTGGATCTGCTGCCACTCCAACTGCTTAAATGCATCGGAGTAAGAAAGCCACAAAGTTGAACGTTGACTTTGTATTTATCAGCTTCTTATTTTAACTTTTTGTTCCACCTTAAATGGTGGGGGGGTTCCATTCTGGAGCTCAGGGGTCCAGAAAAGTACAGCCGAAAGGTTTATTCTGTGAATCTTCAGTGTATGGTGGTTACATGTTTTCCAGGGGATTTAACCAGCTTTTACAAAAAATTTCAGGTACGAATTCTACTAGACTGTGTTGTCGATGGTGCTATATGACATCGGAGATCACCCAGATTCTGGACACACCTAAAAGCAGCTAGCATCAAACCAAACCTTCATATTATTGACCACAATCAGTTTAAACCTTTAAAAGGTAAAACCCAAACCAGGGCTGCACTCCCAGGTCTTCCTTGTTAGCATTTGAAGACCACCGTACCCTGTTACAGAAGAAGCTTTTACTTTAGTCTTTGTCTCCCCCTGTTGGATAAAATGAGTTCCTGCACCAGATGGTCTGTATTTAAAGAAGGTCCTCAATTCTTTCACCAAAGTTCACGTCCAGCTTTAACTACAACATGTATAAAAATTCCATATCAAGGCCTCAAAACATCCACATTAAGCTGTTTTAATAAGTTTTAATGTAGCTGAAAAAAAAAGGCATGCCTCTGAGCACAGGCCAGGACTGAAGGTGCGCTGACGCCTCTCTCCGGCCGGGACTCATTAATCACCTGGCTGAGTGGGCTGAGCGGCGGTATGTTGAACGCAGGAGGGCTTTGATTACGTCCTGATTAAGGCCTAGTTTGGGCCTGTGTGTATGTGTTTACCATGGTGATTATGTCCCCCCAACAGCCCACAACGTGGCTCCACACAGCTCGGAGGTGGGTTCACAGCACCACAGGAAGCCACAGAAAAGCTCTGTTTGAGCATGTTAGCGAAGGAACTGAATGGAGCTGTTTATGCAGACGTTAGCAGGAAGAGACGCTGAACCACACACACACACACACACACTCACACACACACATACACACACTCACACTCACAGTGCTGCATCCTCAGCTTTACACACCATTCATAAACAAGCACGCTGAATCAAATACTGAGAGTATATCTATGATCATTTAATAACTTCTTGGCTAGAGGGGTATAAAGTACCCCTGCACTGGGCTTTCTGGAGTGATAAAGCTCCATCCGACATCGGCAAATCCAGAACTAAACATAAAACATCAATACAAGAACTCATTAATGTTCTTGTGGCTGAATGATGCAATCAAATCCTCACAGCAATCTTCCAAAACTGCTAGATGCTGTTAAGTTAAGCTTGGCCATGCATGTGACATAAGCAAGGACAGGCCTTACCCCTGTACCTGACTGACCCAACAGCCACGACTGCAGACATTCAGCGAGCAGTGATGCCTCCATGAGCCATCCTGTTAGTGCCAGCACCGTTGGCAGACGGCTGCACCACGCAGGACTACATGCACACAGACCGTTACGATCACTGCCCTAAACACTGGTGTGGTGTCGTGCATCAAGGAATCACTGAAAATGGTAGCGGGTCATTCTTAGTGATGAGTCCCGGGTTTGTCTTGGTGGAGACGACCAATGAATCCATCCCTGTGGTCAGCACCAAGATGAACAGTTCGCTGCCATGCATCACACGTCCAGAAGGCCTGGTGTCACTCCACCTCCACCCCTACCGCACCATCTGCAGGAACTGTGCGGGCATATTTAAGCTGCATGGGATGGATTATCACAGGACACCATTGGGAACCTCTACAACTAGACTAGAATAACAAGACGGTACCACACACAGCTTCTAGGCCGTTGTATAAAGAGTCTCCACCAGTATATGAAACCCTACTAGGCTCTTGTGCGGTTAGTGGCAGTCAACTGTAAACAAGGTCAAGGCTCCCTTTGCCTTGATCCTGCAGTCATCCTTTTCCAGTACATGAAT
The DNA here is from genome assembly GCA_024036415.1 of Prochilodus magdalenae. NCBI lineage: Eukaryota > Metazoa > Chordata > Actinopteri > Characiformes > Prochilodontidae > Prochilodus > Prochilodus magdalenae. The sequence goes on along the minus strand of JAMWET010005749.1, from coordinate 41,938 downwards.
CGCATGCACTGAGGACCAAATTGAATTTCCACGCTGCCCCCGCTGCTCCCCACCAAGTCCATAAACAACAGCGGAGAGCATCTGGGCCAATTTATGCGCATTTCAATGGAACCTCCCATGGCTGAGAGTGGCACCTTGTAATTGTCACAAACATTTGAGCACGGTCAAGGTGACATCTCTGTTGTGGTCTGCACTCTTCTGGCTCATTCCTGAACACACCTACTCAAATCTGCACTTCCTTTCCTCCCCCTCGGTGAGCAGCTTCGAGTTCACCGGGTCTGCTCTGGTAAACGCTCTGCTCTGTATTAAAATCTGGAAAGCCTGGATCAGACGCCGACCATCCACTATTCAAACGCTGCCCTGGCTGAGCTGTATTGGTGATTTAAGAGATGAAACAGCCACTATCTATTGATTACGGCTCACCATTTTGTAGCGGGACGGATGAAAGTCTGGTCCTGATTAGCCTTCAGATCTTGCGGTCTCGTTTGCCTCGTCACTGAAATACTGTCTCCGTAAACAAGGATAAGCCTCGAAAGCACCCTGTTCGTGCCGCAGTCAATAAGGTTTATTTAAGTGACCTTTAATCCTTCACATTTCAGCTCCGTGGTTGCAGTGGATGGGATCTGATCTGTACTTACACAAATGGACAGTGTGCCTGACTGACGGTGAAGCTAATTCCCCCGTTTAAAACGCAGCATCATCTCTTAGAGACTACAGATGCACACTGTACGCCTGTAGAGCTGCTAGGCCATTGCTATGGTATCTCGGACGGTTGCTAAAGTGTTGCTAGGCCATTGCTATGGTATCCCCCGACGGTTGCTAAAGTGTTGCTAGGCCATTGCTATGGTATTCCCGACGGTTGCTAAAGAGTTGCAAGGCCACTGCTATGGTATCACAGACGGCTGCTACAGAGTTCCTAGGCCATTGCTATGGTATCCCCGACGGTTGCTAAAGTGTTGCTAGGCCATTGCTATGGTATCCCCCGACGGTTGCTAAAGAGTTGCTAGGCCATTGCTATGGTATTCCCGACAGTTGCTAAAGAGTTGCAAGGCCACTGCTATGGTATCACAGACGGCTGCTACAGAGTTCCTAGGCCATTGCTATGGTATTCACGACGGTTGCTAAAGAGTTGCTAGGCTACTGCTATGGTATCACAGACGGTTGCTAAAGTGTTGCTAGGCCATTGCTATGGTATCACAGACGGTTGCTAAAGTGTTGCTAGGCCATTGCTATGGTATCCACGACGGTTGCTAAAGAATTGCTAGGCCATTGCCAAGGTATCTCCGACGGCTGCTACAGAGTTCCTAGGCCATTGCTATGGTATTCACGACGGTTGCTAAAGAGTCGTTAGGCCTCTGCTATGGTATCACAGACTGTTGCTAAAGAGTTGCTAGGCCATTCCTATGGTATCCCAGGTGGTTGCTAAAGTGTGGCTAGGCAAAAACTGATGTATTTAAAGTCTGCTAGTTTTGTAGTAACACTTTCATTTCATTTTTAGGGTTTAATTAGTAACAAAAATGTTCAATGCATTAGCTGCTGATAGAAAAGATTTCCCATCCGATTCTATTTGCTTTCGCTGTGGTAATTAGACCTTCTGAAAGTTCTAGAAGCATTACTGTGAGCATAGGCAGCAGTCTAACCAGGTTTCAGTGAGATGTTAGAAACAGGAAACAGCAGCAAATCTGTGTCATGCACTTTTTACTGAAACCCGTCACTGTAAAACATAAGCAAGGGCAAAAAAATTGTGTTACTGTATGATATTAGATGGATATCATTTGATTCAAATTCTGCTCCGATTCTGCATACTGATTCCAGTTTTTATTGGTTCCAGTATGATGAGAATTATTATATTACATGTTTGGCTACAAAGAATACCTTCACTGTTTTCATTCACCTGTGGTTCACTTATTGTCATATCTATTACAGCACAATCAACCGTGACAGCCACTAAAGAAACATCATTTCCAGTTCCCAGTAAATGTCCCTGGTTCCTGTAGTTACTCTGGTTTCGTTTGTGCTTTGTAGACTGTTTTTGTTTTTAATTATTTCTGTCTCAGCGAGTTCTGTCACTATCAGGTCTTCTCCAGCGCCTTGTTTACAGTGCTGATGCTACATTCGAGTGACGTCTGAAACTGGAAAATAACATTTGACCCATTTGTAATTTGCACTCCAACAGCTGAAAAAGTCATTTTTACCACTTAACCTGAAGCCACGGTGAAAACATTTTTACCTGATGCTTGTCTAGTCGGGGTACTAGATAAGCTTTTAATACAGCTAATAAAAGGCAGCATTTTTTAAGATCTCTATCCTGCTTTCCGTGTGCCGGGTGTATCTATGAACAAGCACCCGAACAGAGTGAAGGTGAATTTCGTCGCTGTCCAAAAAAAACCCAGGTATCTCCAAAAAGGCCACTTTACAGGAAAGGCCAAAAACTCATTTCATTTGAATGGAAGTCAATGGAACCAGACGTCTTTCCAAGCAGTTTTGGGTCATTTCTGTTGGTCCATTCTTCACGAAATTTCCACACAGTGTAAACAGTAGCTCATGTGATCAAATGAGACATAAAAGTCAAAATCAACAAAAATGGAGATACATGTTTTTCATTGGACAGTGACGATTTACTAGCTCCATTGAGCAGCGAGTCTGAGCTCTAATATTTTAACTTTGTCTACTTCAATGGTGGTAACTCCACATCTGAGAACGGACACAGCGTTAGCCTTCTACTGGAACCGCAGTCACTGCTCTGAGACACTCCTCTGATTTCCCCTTGGTTAGCTTTCGCCAGGGTTCCCCTCATTGCTAACGAGAAAGTGCTAGCATGCGTGCTAGATGCTGGTGCTATCTGTAGAGCTGGCTAATATGGCAATCGGACTTGGTGACCACATTCAGAGGTGCAAAACAGCCTTCACGGCAGATTTTCCACAAGTGTATTTTTACACACCTATGAAACACAATGCACAGGTCCCGCAGTAATCATGGTTGTGGACTTGTTGTAGGAACCGATAAGCAGAATCAAATTTGATCTCTTTGCCCCGGTAGGGCTGTGTGTTGGCAAGAACCTGCCAGTACGATATCATGATTCAGGGGTTACAATTCAATATACTGCAATATGCCGTGATTACTGTGATATCGTATGAAAAAGAAACACCCCACATATACAGATATGCTAACGCTAATGCTAAAGTCTCACAGTGAAGAACACTGCTCTCTAGTGGTCAGGGGTTTAAACGCAATAAAGGACGAGCAACTATCGGCCCCAAATCTATAATAGTTTTTTTGAGAATTAATACTGTATCACAAAATGTACTGCTGCCAAATTCAATACTCTTGTGCTTCTCTTACACCCCTAGGACCTGACTCTCTGAATTTTGGAACCAGTTCCGAACCAGAGCCATGTTTCGATTACTAGCTAGCTAGAAGGCTCAAATAAAACACAGAATTTCTTTTACAAGCAAGTTTAATCTGAAACAACCAAAAACCTGCATGTGAAATGCTCCTAGCTTAGCGCTAACATACATACTAGAAATCCGATTAGTTAGCATTATCATGGAGCACTACGTTTTTAGCTTTAGACCAAGTTCCAACAATTATGGCCTACCCTGAAGGCCCAACTGTTACAGTTTGCCACTGCTGCCAACAGATAAAGACAGTTAGACCAGGTAAAACGACTTGTCTACATGTTACAGGTACAACAAATAATTTTATAGCATAAAAATAACCTCAATATGACAAACTTTTTTTTATTTGCTTCAGTATAAGAGTACAACCATCCTTAAAGTCTTCCTGCATTCCCACAATAAGGAATAGCTCGATCTGCGTGACGGAAACTAGGAAGTCGGAAGGTTAGAGTTAGCTGTAAAGATTATTATTACTGTTCAATCCTCCTCTGTGTAATGAAGTCTTCCTCCACGTGACACCATGCTGGGACTCAAAGCAGCTTTCTTTGGTGCCGTCAAAAGGCCTAAACAAAAAACGTGTCCTCCATGACCCGGTTGTTACCATGGGACCAGTCAAACTACATATTTCCGCCCACTCTGTGTAACCCGAGGGCAGTGCCGAGTGTAATTATACATCAGGCGCACGGCCTGCCCCCGGTCCTCATATAACAGCCTCGGCCTCGTAGCTATTCCAGCGCTCATTCTCAACATGCTCTTTTTATTTAACCCCTTGCTGCTGTTTTTTCCCTCCTCTATTCCCTTCGTCTCTTTAAATCTTGGGCATGGGCATGATGCCGTAGTTCGACTATGTCATAGCCTGTGCATGACAGCTGGTGTTTACCTGTAGCTCACAAAGCAGCCATATACTGCAGTGTTGTGATTATTTTAGAGCACAGCTGTAAATCATACTCAAAATAACAAGAACCATAAATCAGGCTTCAAACTGACATTAAAGTGATTTCCCCTTCGGAAAGCAGGGATAGGTGCTTACAGCTGTAAATCATACTAATAAATGGTTTTTAATTTATTTTAAAATAATAAAACTAACAATGAAAAGAAAATTACATATTTCATGATATGGACCAAAAGATTGTCCCTAGATGTGTTTAAACGACTGTTTTAATATTAGCTATAACTAATTATAGTAGAAAAGTCTTATACTTCTATATTATTATTCTATATGACTTAAACATTTTTCATTTTAAATATATTTGCTTTTGTGAATGTTTTTTTTTTTGCACAGGGTTAACAGAAAACATGCACATATCAAATATACATATCACAAACTATGAATTAATTTGTTTATTGTTTTCAATATACAGATGAGACAAAAAATTTTCTTTTTAAAAAAATATGCTTTGACGTGATTTAACTCTGAAACGCCAGCCTGCTTTCAATTCCTTTAATGCTCAATGCAACAATAACTGGGACTTACATTAAAGAGACTGAAACGCCTTTTGTGGAAGAGGACTGCAAACCTAATTCGGTTCTAATGTAAGTCAATGGAACCAGACGTCTTTCCAAGCAGTCTTGGACCATTTCTGTTGGTCCATTCACCATGAAATTTTCCAACAGTGTAAACAGCAACCGCTGTGTTCAAATGATGCATAAAAGTAAAAATCCTGAAAAAAAATGTCTTTTAAAGGACAGTGAAGACATAAGGTCAATTATTGTATCCTGGTTTTTTATTTACAGTGAGATACTGCAATTTACAGATACCATGTTTAACAGCTTCTAGTTTTCTCACTTCCTCAGCCATCCACTAGATGGAGATAAATGTAAAGACTTGCATTTGTGGAAACTCCATTTTGGGCGAGTGGTGCTTTAGAAGAAAGTAGACCGAGTTTACAAGACTGCCATTAAAGCCCATGATATCAAAAATCAAACTGTGGCGGTGAAATGTAATCCTTACTGGAGCTTCACTGTGGAGGCCTTTGATAAACAGAGTACTGAATGGAGTGAGTGGAGTTGGGCTGTAGGCCCGTGTCAGACTCCACTGGGCTTTGAAGCACCAATCACAGCGGAAGTGCAGCGAATTCCTCACACATGCTGCTGTGCTCTCCTAAGCAACTGCAGACTGGAACCAGCCACCCAAGGACAGCTCAGTGTTACAGCAGTGAATACAGTCAAATGCCGACGTTTGGGGGGGCCCTAGTCAAACGACAGGTTCTGGTGATTTTGAGCTGAAAATGAGAACAGGACTTTTGGAACTAGTGCCCATAGTGCACTACATAATACAATTACTGTTGACTTGCTGTATTGCACATACTTAAGGATCTGTGGTCGATTAAAAATGAATTTATTAATGGTTTAAAACTGATACAAAGGGTGGTACTGATCTAGAGTAGTACCGAAATAAAACTCATACTGTGGCCTGTGTAAAAGTGTACGTGCGGAATCAGCAGAACATGGTATTTGACCAAGCTGTACAAACTTGTGTATTCACATTTGATCATTACGCACAAGGTTCTACGGAGCAATGCCATAGAATAACCACTTTTGTGTCCCCAAAAGAACCTTTGACTAGATTGTGTGTGTACACACAGAACAATAAAGAACGTTGGGTTCCACACAAGTTAAAGCACCAAACACCAAGTTTTCTTAGGGAATTAAAAGTGGGTCTTCTATGGCATGACTCCAAAGAACCTTTTTGCCATTTTGTCTGTTCTACCAATCAAAAAAAAAAGATGGTTCCTCAAGGGTTCTTCGGTACAGACATGCTTAAAGGTTTCTTTGCATCGTAAAACGGTTTTTCAGACTATTAAATTATGTCTTGTGTATGGTTCTATATAGATTGTTGTTTATTTACTGAATTTAGATATTACAGGAAAGATGTGGCCTGTGCAAAAGTTATGGCCCCCTCCTTCACAGTTTTTTTTTTCCACCCCATAATGCTAAATTTGGCAAATAAATGTAATTGTGCACTACAGCTTGACTGGAGGTGTTTGTGCCTGTTAAGGTAATTATCTATTTGCATGATCTAATTATCTTGCCTCACCTTTTTTTTTCCTTTTCAAGCTTGAAATATGAGCACTCAAAGAACCACTGGCATGCTGAAAGGAGAACCAGAACCAAAAAAAAATGTGCATGATAAAACGGTTTCTTGTTGGAGAAGGTCTTGTATATGGTTCTATACAGAAACCAAAAGAGTTCTGCTAACTCTGTTCTGCTGTCAAGCTTATAACAACAGACCGTGTGGTATAGGACCTTTGTCATGAAGTTCACTGGTCAAATTATATGTAATAAAATTCTAACTAATAATAACAAGTGAAAATAAGTTCTGCACACTTCTGAACATTGTAATACACGATTCTTGTTCTTTTACTCAATTTATATATTACTGGAAAAAATATGGCCTGTAAAAAAAAAAACAAATGATAGCCCCTTTTTATACCCCATTAGCTAAACCCAGCAAAGAAATGAAACTGGGCACTACAGTTTGACCGGAGGTGTTCATGATAGATAGATAGATGGATAGATAGATGGATGGATGGATAGATAGATAGATAGATAGATAGATAGATAGATAGATAGATAGATAGATAGATAGATAGATAGAGAGAGAGAGAGAGAGAGAGAGAGAGATGCTATATTGATCCCAGAGGGAAATTCTAGACATCCAGTAGTACATATACAAAGTTCACAGAAGTAGCAAAGAACAACAAGATAGAGTGATACAGATGGAGACAAAGATACAAGTATGAAAATAGAGTCGCTTAGTGTCTGTTTAATGGAGGTAGTGGTACACCATTTGCAGCAAAAAATAAGTTCTGTACACTTTGGCATGTTTTAATACATGACTAAAGTTTATTTACTGAAAGGTTATTTATCTCCATTTTTGTTGATTTTTACTTTTATGCCTCATTTGATTACATGAGTTGCTTTTTACACTGTGTGGGAATTTCATGAAGAATGGACCAACAGAAATGGCCCCATACTGCTTGGAAAGACGTCTGGTTCCATTGACATCCATTCAAATTAAATGAGGTTTTTGGCCTCTCGTGTAAAGTTGCCATTTTGGAGATACCTGTTATTCTTTGGACAGCAATGATATAGCATATATATATATATATATATATATATATATATATATATATATATATATATATATATATATATATATATATATATATATATATATATATATATATGTCTTTGCATTTTTGGCTAACTATCTTGCCTTGAGATTTGATCTACAATGTTCAACTGTGAACTCTCAATTTAACATTCCAAACATTTCTTCAATGTTATTAACAGAGTCCAAGTTCTCTTTCCTACTCCATTATGTGAAACCTGTCAACTTCCATTTCATGCACTTACCTGCAATATAAATGTACATGTACTATAAAAACGTTCTCTGTTCTCCTACATGTCTATGTACCAGTTTGATCTGAAGGTAAGACGGCAGTTGGAAAACTGTGCTTTAGAAAGTCTGAGAGGGAAAGAAAAGTCTGGTGGCACGCAGACTGCAGTAAATTTGCATGAAGTTCGAGCAGGGGGCGGCGGGGGGCGTAATTACATGCTAGACTGTCAACCACACCTCCCCCCAGGCCTCCAGGGGACTGCTTGTAAAGGAAGGAAGGAAGTCATTTTTGGAGCATAAACAGAGAAAGCCTCAGGAAGAAAAAAAAAAAGAAAGGAGAAAGAAAGAGAAGGAGTTTAGGAGGGGAAAAAAGACCAAAGGCAGATGGACAAAGAATAAGGAAATGTAAATGTGGCATGGAAGACTGGAGCCAGCAGAGGAAGAGGCAGTTTCCATGCCTGGAATAGTAGAAGAGCATTGAGGATGAGGTGGAAGAGTGGCTTTATAAGTGCCTGTCACACAATACCTGCCTAGCCCTGAACCATGACCGGCTCCATACCAGAGCCACGGGGGGTACGAACTAGCCCAACTTAGCACAGAACATTTCCTGTTGTCCATAATCACAAGCAACACGTCCCCTCATGTCCCGCTCGTTTAGAGCTGAAGGAGCGATCTCCAAGGTTAAAGACTTTCATTGTTATTGATAACAGAAGGTAACGGTCTTGTACGTGATATTTCAGACTGAGCACTCAGTGGAGTTAGGAAAGTTTTATGAATTAAGCTCAATAATAAGTTAATGAACATTTGGGTTTGTAAAGTCCAATAGACCTCTGAGATCTGATACCAGCATTTGCCCACTACTACACCCTGTGGTACACCAAACCCCCCTCCACAGACTATGCTCTATATCATGAGGCCATACACAATACAACAAAGCTAACCCATTTACATGGCCTTAATGACTAGCATGGAAGTAATGCTACTACTGTAGACACACCTGAACACTATACTGCCCAAATCATAAACTTACAGTGACAAACAGGTTAGCCGGGGGCATTTTCATAAGCTGGCCATATCTTACATCATGAGTGTTAGCATATGTGTAGCAGATCATCTCTGTCCAAAGAACATGTAAACATGCATCTCCATTTTTGTTAATTTCTACTTTCTCACTTGAGCACAACAGCTTCTGTTTACACAGTGTAAAAAATTTGGAAACGGAAACGTCCCACTTTTTAGCCTCCCCTGTCAAGCAGCCATTTTGGAAATACTTCCAGTATATTAGTATATGTAGATGTTTGATTACCTTTGTCAAATGACATATTGGCCAATTTAACATGGCACATTTGACACATTAATAATATGCTTAACAAATAAAAATGTGCACCAAAACTCTTACTTACCTTAGTTTCATTCAGAAAAACAAAAAAACACAGGGGCGCTTACACTTTTCTAGAGCACTATGTGTACCAATATTTCTGTTTGGACTATTTAATGATGCCATAATTCAAGTGACACAAGTATACTGGGGGTAAATGTGCTTGGCTCGAAACGGTGACCTTTTGGAACTCGGCGGTTAGCCACAGAATGCATTCATTTTCCCCATAAACAAAGATGACTTAGACGCAGAGCTCAACCACATGCTAATGGAGGACTACAAAACATGGTGACGGCATATTGAGCAAAACACAATGTACAATTGGCTTTTGACTTTTCGGGAATAGAAAACACTTATGTTGGTACTTGGTGGTGCCTTTGGAATGAGCAAAATCAGCAGTAACGTGAAGATTTACTTGAGTGGCATGTCTTGTATTGCTAGTTTCTCAGCCTTTAAGTGCTGGTGATAATACAAGCTAAAGATGTCGTACACATTACTTCACTCATGTAACCACGCTTTCCCAGTTTTAATGCGAACACTGGACACTCAAGTGATTCTCATTGATGTGCTCAGCCCCAAAGGCCACCTTAGCATAGCCTCCCTTTCCCATTCTGTTTAAACACTGGCAAAGCCAGTAGATGCAGAGGTAGAACCCAATCTTTGTTGAGTTTAATCCAATGTACATTGGGAACTATGGGCTTCGACATTCATCACAACTTCAGAAACAGGTCAGTGGAGGTTAGTACTGATTAATGACTCTAGAAAAACCCTGAACGTTACCGTGCTGTGCACAACAGAATCATCTAGCGACATTAAAAGACTTTCCTATAAACTTTGCTGGTAAACCCCAATATAACTAAGGAACTCTACACCACAGGCAATACTTGGAGACCTCTTTGGTGACATGAGGGCCCAAAGGAACGGCTAATCAGTTTTCAAATAGACACCCCTTAAAAAGATACATGGTCATAGCTCCCCTCCCTGAGATTGTCTAGACAACACGAGATGCTTTTAGCTTTCCGGGCACTGTCCACTGCATATAGAGTAGGGAACAGGGTCAGGGTGAACGAGAGTCAATGGCTTGTTATATAAAGCCTAGGAAGAGTGTGTTTGGACTTGGTGGTGGTGGTGGCGGTGTTTGTTGGTTGGTTTTTTGATGAGGAGAGCGCGGCAGAAAGGAGGGGGGAGGTGAGCATGCACGTGCACACACACAGCCTAAATCCTGAGAGGGAGGCAGTGTATGGAGCTGTGCAGGGGACAGAGGGGTATCATGTTCACATTTGTTTCAGATTTCAGCCATGTAAACAAAGGGAGGCAGGCAGACACGCCGGGGCCCGTTTAAATTAGGCCCCAATGAGATCTGTCAAATCCACCCCAACCTCCGCCCCCTCCTCCATCCCCCACTTCAGCCCTGAGCTGTTCACAAAGCCCAAATCCAATCAAAAGCAGGCCTTTGATGGGCTCCGGGTTTGATCTCTCCAACAATTATTTTTGTTTTTATAATTATTCCCTGGTTTGGGTTGGAAGACACGGCGGGACTTTGGTGGGATTGGTGTGGGGGGGGTGGATCCCTGCCCTCACTCGCTCCCTCGCATATGCAGAAGGAAAGGAGGAGATGTAGCATTAGGCCTTCTTGCGCCCAAAAATGATATCATCCACTTTCGAGGCTTGCGTGGGAGAAAGCGCAGAGCGAGGGGAAGGAGATCTGGAGAACAAGCTGCATCTTCCCCTTCTGGCTCCAAGTCCAGCATGCATGTCTATTAGGATAAACAATTCAGTGCAGTAAAGCCAGTGCGCTTCGGCTGAACCCCTTGAACTCTAGGCTTACTGTTTTGAGTTAATAGAGGCTGAGTTATCATCATGTCTTTGGCTTGTGAGGTACTGACTGGAAGGTTAGAATCCACATATTCAACATAATGTCCTCACTTCTTTCCATCAGCTACAGAGGAATACAGTTCGGGGAGGGGCTAACCGTCCAGCCTTAAAGTCCTAGAGAACCTAAACTTGTTAAGTTAATTTTACTCGTCAGGGTTACAACATACATGTACAAAGTGTGCCTTATGAAGGTCACCCCAAAGTCCAATAACAATTTAACAATAAATAATTCACCATACCTCTCTCCTCTTTATGTAAACGGGGCGGTCCTTATCTTGGGTAACGCTTCTGTAAGCATTTCCTAACCAATCACGACGCTGACGTCTCCTGTCCCACCCACACAAAGCAGATTCAGAGTCGGAGGAGTGAGCTAAAGCTCAGCCGGCATAAAAAGCTAACATGCTGAGCTTCCTGTCTGTAACTGCCTGTCGTCTGTACACTGCTCCTTCATTCGCTTATTCCTTTATCGATACACCAACTTTGATATTTCATCCATTTATTTCTTTATCCATACACCAACAGTTCCTTCATCCAATCATCTTTATCCATACACCAACAGTTCCTTCATCCAATCATCTTTATCCATACACCAACTTTGATGTCATTCGTTCGTTTCTTTATCCATACTCCAACATTCTTCCTTCATCTGTTTATTCCTTTATGCATAAATAAACAGTTTGTTCATCCGTTTACTCTTTTATACTCCCAACACAGTTCCTTCACTTGTTTATTCCTTTATCCATTCACAAACACAGCATTGATATATTAGTCTGTGTTTCCTGGACATTGAATGAGGCGGTTGCTAGGTGGCTTTGCAATGTCAGTAGTCCAGTATAAGGAAGGAGTCTTATAAGGATAAGGACAAGTCGAAAGAAGGAGTTATATAAGAAGTTATATAGAAGTTTAGGAAAGTAGTTTTATGAGAATAAGCAAGTATAACGAAGAAATCATATAAGGGTAAGGAAGTATAAGGAAGGAGTCTTAAGGATATAGAATCACACGGAGGGAGTCTGGTAAGGACAAGGAAGTATTAGGAAGGAGTCTCGAACAAAAAGGAAGTTTAAGGACGGAGTCTTGTAAGGATGTGAAGGCATAAGGAAGGAGTCTGGTAAGAATAAGAAAGTATACGAAAGGAGTCTTGCATGGATAAAGATGTATTAGAAAGGAATCTTAAGGATAGTGAGGTTTAAGGAAGTGGTCTTATAAGGAAGTAGTTTTAGATATAAGGAAGTATCAGGAAGGAGTCTTATAAGAATATGAAGGCATAAGGAAGGAGTCCTGTAAGAATAAGGAAGTATAAGGAAGGGGTCTTGTAACAATAAGGAAGTATAAGGAAGAAGTTTTGTAAGGATATGGAGGCATAAGGAAGGAGTCTGGTAAGGATAAGGAGGTTTAAGGAAGGAGTCTGGTAAGGATGTGGAGGCATAAGGAAGGAGTCTGGTGAGGATAAGGAGGTTTAAGGAAGAAGTCTTATAAGGAAGTAGTTTTAAGTATAAGGAAGTTTCAGGAAAGCGGCTTGTAAGAATATAAAAGAATAAGGAAGAGTCTTATAAGGATATGAAGGCATAAGGAAGGAGTCCTGTAAGGATAAGGAAGTCGTTTAATAAGCATAAGGAAGTATCAGGAAGGAGGCTTATAAGAATATGAAGGCATAAGGAAGGAGTCTTGTAAGGATAAGGAAGTATAAGAAGGAGTCTTGTACGGATAAGGATGTATTAGAAAGGAGGAAGTAGTCTTATTAGGAAGTAGTTTTAAGTATAAGGAAGTATCAGGAGGGAGTCGTATAAGAATATGACGGCATAAGGAATCTTAAGGATAAGTCTCCATAAAATCTGTCTCTATCATACATACAGTACTTGAAGGTGCAACATGTAAGATTTATAGATTAGACATTCCAGAACAAGCTAAAATTATCCACAGAATGTGAAGAGATGACAGGTGTGACGGCGCGTCCAAGACGTTTGTGTTCTGTTGCAGGGATAGCTACTGAAGTTGGCATACACACACATCCCTTCTCATTCCCATCATTTATTGTTCCTGGTAAGCTGCATCATCCTTCCCAATAGCATTGCAATCCCAAACTTCCTTCTGTGTGCAACTATTCTTTTCACGACTGCAGTGCGCTTAGAGTCAAAACTAGATCACTGCTTTGAAAGTATATACAGTCCGTTATGAGAGTGAACGACTGAAGTGTGGACCCATATATGGAGTCACGGGGTTTAAAAGGTTAAAGTGCAGCAAGTTTGCCTCTAACCAAGAGAGAGCCTCAGGAAAGCAAGCGGTTCTTGGCATTGATGTCAGAGACTCATTTATTAAATTAAAGACTGCATGTAGTCCAGCTCCTCTCCCTGTGGGTCTGCACTACGCAGGTCCACAGCAAAGGGTTTGGAGCAGGCCAAAAACAAGCATGCATGAAACGAACATGGTTCTAAGGAGCCGTGTCGACGGCTGGTTCACGCACAGAGATGGGGAAACAAGCAGCACAGATCAAACCGGACGTTGTTCCGGTTTCTGGAAGCCACTTCTAGGGGGAAACCAAAGCTGCCATTGAAAGGCAGAGGGCTGAATAGAAGAGGTTTTGTGTGGCACGGTCAGTCATGGACTTCCAGCCAGACTGGAACAAGAGTCAAAGACTCCGAGCTCCCCGCTCTCTCTCTCTCTCTCTCTCTGTGTGCGTCCATCCAGTGCGTGCCACCATGCCCGAAGGCGGACAGTGATGGGTTGATAGGGCAGGCGGGGTGTGTGGTGGCCTTAACTGACCACTGTGGGAAAGTGGCGGCTCCTCCCTGTCCAGCCAGAGGATGTGGGGGCTCGGGACTGTTATCTTTGCACAAAAACATCCTGCTACGTGTTGTGTACTACAGTGTTCCCTCACAGGAAAGCAGGACACAAGCAACAGCAGCATGAAGGAGGGGGGCAAGCGGGTCAACCGGAGGAGAAGACAGACATCAGATGTTAATTCCGGGACGCTGTGTGCTCTCTGAAGGCGAGCTTACTGAAGCCGATCTGTTGTTTTTTTGCACACTGTAGGAAACAAATAATCAGCTCATTAAAAAAATAAGGTGACTTACACAAGGTAATTTTCACAAGGTGATAGGGTAACCTGTTTTTCAGTGTACTCTTTTGCTGGGCTTTAAACTCACAACCTCCTGATGCTGTGATGAACGACTAGACAGTTGCACCACATCTGACTATTCTTAGGTTTACCACTGACACTCTACACTGTATTAATAAATGATGGGCATGAGCTCTGAGCAATTCCAGGTGCTCCAAAGAGGTGAATGAAAGAAACCATCACCCCGTCAGGAGATTATAAGCCTGTAACCCAGCAGTGCCACAGCCATCCATAAGTGGGTGTCTGAGGAGAGAAAATATCCGATGAGACTGTGTGATGGAAAGAATATCCACATTCGGGACACTTCATCACTTCCTGTTCCGCTGTACTGCACTTTTCATTTATCTTATTTATGTATTTACTAATTATCTGTTATTAGCAGTATCACACATCACCCCATCCTCTGTACAGACTGTCTCAGACTGGTGCTCCGTCCTCTGTACTGACACTCTCAGATGGTGTTTCTTCTTGTAGTGCACTTTATAGGCCTTAATCTGCCTCTACATCCGGACTGCTGCACTCAGCACTCTAATATACATACACAGCTACACATAATGTAAGGTATACAGGTAAGGTAGCGTGTGTGTCTGTGTGCGTGTGTGTTAGGATGTGTGTGTGTGTGTGTGAACTGTGTGTACTGCTGTCACTCTCTGTGCACCGTGAGCTACTGTAACCAAAGACTAATTCCTTGTATATGTGAACATACTTGGCAAACAAACCTTGATTCTGATTCTGAGTTATCTCTGTTATCACTTCCCTTTTACTATTATTACATAATTCTAAACTCTACAGCGAATATGTACAACCTAAAGAATAATATTTAATTTTAATATTACACATTTTGTTGTTTTCCAGGTGAAAATAAGCTGACAAGACATATTTAACATATGAGGGGTCTGTGGTGGTCATGTGCGGGTCCTGTCTATTAAAGGACAAGGTAATAAAGTATGTAGAGAAACAGATGGACTACAGTAGTCCATCTAGTTCTTTACCTGTAGAACTACAAGGTGGTCCTATATGGTCAGTGGAGCTGATAAAATGGCCATTAAGTGTATATTAACTTAGGTGGTTTTAAATGTTATGGCTGACTGGTGTATGTCTTAATATTAGATATTGAAAGAGTTGGCCTGACCTGCTATTCTATTGCTGATCATTAATGACACAGTAAGTGTTATGAATTATGTTTCCGTTAAATTATATATTTATTTATATTAATTATATTTATTTGTTCTGACTTCATAATAATTAATGGTTAAGGTTACTGTATATTATATTAAAAATTCAATAACTAAAATAAAGGGGTTAAAAATCCAGAAGTAGAGCATTATTAAAAGACACATATCCCATATATGTCTTTCCTTTTCTTCCCTGTCCCCCCCAAAAGCCCCATGTGTAAATTTGATGTACCAAAAACAATCATAACTCATTTTTACATGACCATTTTCCAACCTGTCTTTATGTCTTACAGTTAAAGAAGCTGTTTATGTAGTTGTGCATTTAAGACTAATATATGTAAATTACCTCTGCTCTGATTGGCTGCTCTGTACTTCATTCAGGAAGCAACCTCCTTTATAACTTCATGTGAATAGGCGGGGCTAACCTGCAGTAGGTTAAATAAATGGCTATATGCAAATGTGTTGGTTTCCATGACATCACAGAACAATAATTGACAACAAGCTGTTTACAGTTTAGTTTCCATATATGGTAGTCCTGAAACCTGGCATCCAGAAAATGTCTGTAAAGCAAGACTGTATAGACACATCTCCTCTTCTACATATAAGCACAATCCGGGTATCAGAAGTTTAAAACTACACGTTCTAATTAATTCCCACTGCTTGTTTTATTCAGCTATATATGAGAAATAATAGTAATAATTCTGATGATTTTATTAAACTATTAAGGCATAAACAACTAACCGTCCAGAGCGAATCTCTACTTACACTATAAGAGCAGGTTAGAATTCCACATCAGTCACTGTACTGGGTAAGGAGTTCATAGCTGATATCACAGACACCCTAACTTAAACCAGCTGCGTTAAAAAGAGAAACCCAGTGCTCCAGAGGTCCATGCGGTCAAGCAGAGGGCCGTGAACTCTGACCTGAAGAAGCCGGACAGTGCAGGAAGGTTCGAACGGACATCTGACCCCCCCCTCTCCCAACAGCACACCACCCACTGCAGGACGTAAACAACAGGTGGAGAAGCAGCCCAAACAGGCAAACAGGAAGACGGCTCAGACAGCTGTCTCACACTCCCACCAGACAGGAAATCTGGGGCCAAAGCAACATCTTTAGGTTTGCCTTGATGTGCTGCCTTCCAAAGCATTGTAGTCCGAGAGAGGGGGGGAAACTGCAGCGGGTTACAGAATGTTCCGGGTTTCACCTGCTTGAGTGATTCATATCCAAGCTATGATAAAACGGACCTGGACTTCCTAAATAGGGGCCTTTACACTAAAGGGGAATCCCACCAATATTTTAAAATTTAATCATCAATGTGAACAAAGCCACTCAGATGGATCTTTTCCAGACATCGTTCACTGTAGGGATGGGGATGAGAATGGGATGGGATAGAGTAGAGGGGTTACAAAGATAGGAAGGGTGGAAAACAGGGGTTGTAGTCTCTACAGCACAAGTATAGGCATTTCATTTACTATCCAAAGCCACCACTGAACCTACACATGTCTTCTGAGCTCTGTATGTAATGATGGTAATCAAGGGCGTAGGTGTGAGTTTGACATGGGGCAGGGGGGGTCGACACATTTGCTACTATGATTTAAAGCCCACCTCACCCTCCAAAATATTAGCTAGCTATAAGGTGACCGCACTGTAGCTGAGGCATTACAAATACTGACCGTACAGTGATGCTGCCGAGAGACTACACTCATTACAGGCGAGCACTTGGTGTTTCTCCATGACATGAACGTCTTTACAACAATTCAGTGCACACCATACACAGTTACCCCAAAACGTAATATACAGTATCAGTACCTGACCTAGCTACTGGAAAAGCTACACAGTGATACTGAGCTTGGCAGGTGATCAGTTCATGTTCATTTTGAGCTCTTCTGTATGTGCAAAATGCTTGATACAAGGTACAAATGGATTCATCACTAATCCATTCAAGAACCTCACTCTCTTTATCTGGCACTCCTATACCTCCCTCTCTTTTCTCTGTAGCAGTGTTCTAATAAGACGATACATGAAATTTAAGATACTGTAATGCTGAAACTGGTTAATCATGGGTTATGATGTTCTTGTGCCCTGGTGTGTCCAAACCGTGGTATAAACGAACACTTGTTTAAAACCACCGGTAACTGTGTGTCCTGTGGTTTTTTTGTGTCCTGTGGTGGTGTTGGTGTGTCCTGTGTTTTTTTTGTGTGTCCTGTGGTGGTTTGTGGGTGTGTCCTGAGGTGGTTTTGTGCATTCTGTGGTGGTGTTGGTGTATCCTGTGGGTGGTGTTGGTGTGTCCTGGGGTGGTTTTTGTGTCCTAAGGTGGTTTTGTGCATTCTGTGGTGATTTTTGTGAGTCCTGTGGAGGTTTTTAGTGCGTCGTGGGTGGTGTTTGTGCATCCTGTGGTGGTGTTTGTGTGTCCTGTGGTGGTTTTTGTACATCCTGTGGTGGTTTGTAGTTCGTCCTGTGGTGGTGTTGGTGTGTCCTGTGGTGGTTTTTTGTGCGTCCTGTGGTGGTGTTGGTGTGTCCTGTGGTGGTTTTTGTGCGTCCCGTGGTGGTTTTTAGTGCGTCGTGGGTAGCATTATTGCTGAAATGAGATGAAACGAGTTTAGGCTTTACGGGACTAACATTAACGTCAGGCAGTGAGGCTAAGTCCCAAACAACACACTCTGTAGCTTCACATACTGCACTACTGACAGCAATTCTAACGGGGGTGCACTGTTTTATACACACTGAGACTAACGTTACTGGACGATTCCTGACAGCTCGAGCACAGGTGATGCTAACGTTAGCTACACAAACCCTCCCAGTTACCATAACAACACGTTAGAAGCCGTCCTAGCTGTAATTAGCTGCCGTGCTATTCGTTGTGCTCCCGTTACTGACCCCAAAGCTGGTGCACGCTAACCTCAATCCAGACACTCCGTCGAGGCGAAAGCTGAGTCAGTGAAGCTGGTCACTAAACAGGCACCTCAACCCAAACTTTAGCAGGGCTTAAAGACACCGCTCTGCTGCCAAGACGAGCTAACTGACACTCAGCGCCACGCTTTCAAAATAAAAGTCTCCCCAACCGGGGTATAAATTTAGGTGGGACGAACTTAAATGTTTCCCATATTGGGGGGGACATGTCCACCACAGCTGCTACACCTATGATGGTACTATTGAAACAGTTGTCAATCTGAACAAATCGTTTTCACTGTGAACTATTGTTTTACTCATAGTCCCTATGCATGTACAGTACCAGTAAAGGTTAAGACATACCCAGCTAAATGGATGTAGTGATCTTGAAGACTACAGTCATACACTTACCAGCTCCAACTGGTGAGAGGCTGAACCAGTCCATATCCTGATACACCACATATACTCCTGATATACCACAGTATGATATTTCTCCACATCTCCACCTCTAATATATATTTAGTGGTGTAAAAACTTTGATCTCTTTTTCTGCACAGTGTAAAAGCTCTAGTTCTCCTTTCAGGTTAGTGAATATTCATGATGGACCGACCAATAGAATTGCTCCAAACCTGCTTAGTAATAAACCTTGTTCTATCAGCTCCACTGCAGGTTAAGAAAGCTGGTTTATCTTCCCGTATAGTTCTATAATTTTGGAGGATTTAAGGTGGACTGTATAATTCCGCGAGTGCTTTTTCATTGTTTGATGTCTTTACCTTTATCCTACAGTAAATCGTTAAGACAAACATAAGGAGAACCTGCTACGAGGAGCTGTGTCTAAACTTCTGACTGGTGGAATACTTCACAAATGAATGTATATTTAAAAAAATAATAATTCAGACTCAACCATTGTATTAAAACTATTATGGGCCAGCATCTCAGGCATCAGGGGCAGTGTATTCATAACCGTTTAATGTAATAACATTTTTGTGAGGGAGTTTTTGGAGGCACTTAGCACTCTGGACGTCTGGCTCCCATCACTGCTACTGTTATTTGTCTCTGGAAAAGGAGGATTTGATATCAAACCACTCTGAATGACCTAACCCTTTAATTACACAGAAATTTTGGAAATCAGTGGATTTCCCCTTTAAGCTGAAGCTCTTTGAACTTTAAAAAGGCTCCCCACGTCCTCCACTGAAAGGTTCTTTCAGGAGTGGCTCATCAATGGATACCTCCAGCAAAAGCTTTATTTGTGAGAGTGTCATGTACAGGCCTGAATACACATGTCTCGTCTGCTTCTCAAGATCTTCTGAAGCTCTTCGTTGTCTTCTGAGCTCAAAGTGAAAAGGCTTTCCGAAGAGGTAAGGAATAGCTTCCTTTCTTTAAAGAAAAAGAGAGAGGGAAAAAAGTGACCTCATTACGAGAAAATACGGCTTAAATGTTTGCACATGTGGAGTTTGATGCTATTTGCAGTCACCGAGCAGCAGAGCAGGCCAAGCCTTTGGGGACATTCCTCCCCACTCAGACCCCCAACCCCCTACCCACCTACCCCCTCCCCCCCCACCCTCACTTCTTTTTTTCCCCTTTCCCCCCTCCCTGATAATCGTCCATATGCTTTTCCAGAAACATCCTGAACGAAACAGCTTAACGTCCTCTATGGCTTTCACATGGCTGGACTGAGGTAAGGAGGCCCATCTGGGACTAGAGCGTATCTGTATACCTAATGCCTCCTTCACGTTCATTGATTAACATTTTACCCGCCTATGTAGATGAGTTACAGGCACCGTTCGCGATTCACATTTCCTCCTTGCTTTAAGCTGATTGATCAAAAGTGAACTAAAGACAGCATTAGCAACCAGAACCACAATTCTGGCTAACCGTTAGCCTGCTTCTATACAAGTCAATGTGTTCCACAGAGTCAGTTACCACACAAACAAGTCTATCTGAGACTATTTAAGGAGGACCTGTTATGCTTTTGAAGTTTTTCCCATTTCCTGTAGTGTATTGTAGCTTTTTGTGCATGTAAACATTTTCAAATGTTTTCTGTTACAAAGTCCAGAGTACATGCCAGAGATAGAAACTCTCTCTTCCACAGAAACCACTTTTCTCAGCTGTCTGAAACGCCTCAGAGAAATTCCAGTCTTTTCCCTATTACATGGTGATGTCATCTCGTAGCACAGTCCTTATTGCCCACCCACCAGCAAGCTTGGCATGGCTTCACACAGAGAACTAAAACAGTAAAAACTGACCACTCTAAACAGTCCTGCCCGGTCATAGCCTAAAGCTTGTTCTGCCTGACTTTCAGGATCTAACTCTGACTCAAACTCATGGCAGAACCAATGCCATTGTAAGAACAAGCAGAGTAGCGTGGAGGCAGAACTTGTGGCAGGATGCTGATCTGGGGGTTGACTAGTCAAAAACAGAATTTGCAAGCTGACCCCAATAAACTTTACAGACCAGTTGTAGACATGGGGGTCTGGGGTCCCCAGCTTCTGCCCTCTGAACATTTTGTTCCTACCAGCATTTGGTTCCAGTTTCTCATCAGTGTGGTGGTGAACATGGAAGCTCATAACTACCGTTTCTTCTTTTCCCAGTTTATATGATGCGTCTTTGCAGTTGCGGATATTGTTGGTGTCTCTGGAGTGCTAGGTTACTCGAAAGCTAGCTAGGTTAGCCAACATGCTAACCGGCCAATAAAGCTAGTCATGAATGAAAGCAGTTAGGTTTCCATACAGATTCAATACAAATATGTGCTTTAAAAACTAGCAAGCTTTCCTGAACCCTGTACACGTCCAGACATGACAATGCCAGCGGCCTCGAACAGACCCACAAGAGATAAACGATAAAAGAGACTTATGGAAAGCTGTTTGGTCCTTAACCTCTAGGTTGGGGTCCGGATTTAAATGTCGAATTTGAATGTCTTAAAACAGACGGCAGAAACAGCCATGTTTTGGGACAGCATCAGTTGTAAAAAGCGCTATATAAATAAATTTGATTGGATTAATCTTTAAGTGACATTTTTTTCACTGCAATTTTGAGCATCTTAAAGAATTTCAACCACTATCTGCGTTCATGCCATTGGTTGGCATCATTATACCCAAAGGCCCTTTTTGATGTAGAGGCTAACCATAGTCATGTGGCATTTATTCCAGAACAACTTACAAGGTTAATCATATTACAGGTAGGCCAATGTAGTGTTAGGAGTCTTGCCCAAGAACTCTCATTGGTGTAGCACAGCATGGTCACCCAGACAAGGAATCAAACCCCAATCTCCCACGTGGTATGGTAGCTCAATGACAACTAGTGCTATCCTTTGCGCCACACCAACCACAATCACCACCCCCATGGGCTCTTGCTGGGGCTACTTCGCTATCACGTGTCGTGTATGTAGCTGTATTTTGGACAGTCCATTTGTGTTCTCTCCAGCAGTAATTGGGATTTCCTCTATGAAAGCTTATGACGTGGCAGCCCCCAACTTTAAACGCCTTAAACCGCCTAAAAATGCATAAACATGATCATTTCTGTCGTCTTTAGGCGTTCAAATTCGACGTGTTAAAAACGATATGGACTTGGGGTTTGTAATTGTCAGCATTTCATGAAGTTGGCTTCATATATCAATGGAGGCTAAAAACAGCCACCCCTCACTAGAAACCCACTCCAACCTCGGAAAACCCACCCGTTTAGGCTCATCTACATACACTCCTTCTAAAAGTGAACCTAACACAGCCGGACATTAACGTTTCTTAGCTTTTCAGAATGAACTGCTTACAACAAGGCAATACCATCAAAACAAACAAAGGCTAACACAGAGATACCTACAAGGTAAACGCAGCTGGGGTAGTTAGCTAGCTAGCTTCCACCTACAGCTCAGCTAACAATAGTGCTGGACTAATGCATAATGTAGCTAGAAAATTAGCTAGCTACACTGGCTCAGGTTTCTCCAGTGTTAGGAAAAACATCCCAAGATTCACCCCAGTTTGACCTCTGGCTTCATCCAATCTCTTGGAGTTCAAAGGCTTTTCTATTTCTGGTTCTCCCTCTTTAGCAGTGCAGGCTGTTGTAGGTACCACTGTAACCTTCTCCACCATTCTTTGGAACCTAGCTCGCGCTGCACATGCTAAAAAGAGTACAGGTAGCAGGACATTAATGCAGGTAAGGCATCCAGTCACTTCATTGTCTCTGAACAAAATAACTGGACAGGGTTTTACAGTCCTATGGCCTCCACACATGATGAGTGCTTTTGTGCGCATTTGAGTTATTAATTGCTATTGGAATATAAAGGGTATTTCAGGAAATATGACAAAACATGGTTCTAAAATGAATCATCTGCTTCATTTAAGGCATTTAGCAAACACTCTTATCCAGAGCGGCTTACGAGGCACTTATGTTACAGGCCCCCCTAGGTCAATGCCAGTGTTAGGAGTCTTCCCAAGGACTCTTATTGGTGTAGCTCAGCATTTGCTACCTAGACTGGGATTTGAACCCCCGTTCTCCCTGTTGGTTAGTGGTGTGAATCGTTGAGCCAGACCAAACACAAGACCAGCTCCAGCTTGATTCAGGGCCATGATTTAGCTGAACAGTGGCAGTATGCTTCCATAACTGTATTAGTTCGTGCAGGTAAAGATGCTAACTGCAGAACTGGACACATGTATGTTGAATTTTTTGATTTTCCCCCAAAACACTGAGCCCGTATGCTACATTTTGTCTTGTATTCTTTCCTCCCTTTGAAGTTCCTTTATGATGTTCATGTTGGTTTTGTGTTCATGTTACCTGAACCATTTCCCAAACCCTATATATCCCTTAGAATTATACTATGCTTTGCTATGCTTTTATCGCTGATAGAACCAACCTTGTTGTTTTAATGTGAGCATGCTTTAAATTGGGTTCAATGATTTAGGATGTACAAATCAACTAATATGGGTATCAAATTACTTGGGGAACGATCTTGTTCATTCAACTTCCAATATGAGGGCACTTTACAGACTGTAGTCTCATCTCTGATTCTCTGTGTACCTTTATTACCCTGTTCTTCATGTGTCAGGACCTCCACAGGACCACCACAGAGCTTATGATGTGTGGTGGTGGATCATTCTCAACACTGCAGTGGTTGTTGTGTGCTGTGGCCGTGTGAGGTGAATCCAGACACAGCAGGGCTGCTGGATTATCTCAGTGTGGGCAGCAGTGTCCTGTGGGCAGCATGCGTCTGTGGGCAGCGTCCTGTGACCACTGATTGAAGGGACTAGAGGATGACCAAACCACTGCACTGTGCAGCAGCAGATGAGCTATCGTCTCTGACTGTCCATCTACAAGGTGGACCAGCAGGTAGGAGTGTACTAAGAGAGTGGCAGTGAGTGGACACCAGTCCTAAACACTCCAGCAAGCACTGCTGTGTCTGATTCCACTCACAACACCAGCCCAACCACACACACTAACCACCACCACCAACCACGTCAGAGTCACTGCATGACTGAGAATGATCCACCACCCACATAGTATACTGCACTGTGGTTGGGGGGGGGGGGGGTCCCTTTGAGTACAGGGTAATACAGTATACCAGTGAAACAGATGGTCTACAGGTCTGTACCGGGGGGGGGGGGGGGGGGTAGAACTACAGAGTGCTCCTATACGGTCAGTGGAGCTGCCTAATATGGACAATGAGTGTAGATACAAGAGTGCTCGTAACACGGTGTGTCGTGAGGGAATGTGAATGCATTAATCATATTTTCAGATTTTTATTTGAAAAAAAAAAAAAAAAAAACATCACAAACCAATGGTCAGTTTCCCTAAGTGGACTGTATGTACTGGGAAGTGAATGCTGTGTATGCTGAACCTCTATACGATATGGGCCATTAAAAGGCCAGTTCCCCGGACAGGGTATGTGGGGGTCAGTGGTCAGTCAGTATGTAAATAAAGCCACGAACAAATCTACCAACTCCTGGATTTCTCATTTTTGGTTTTGGTTTGTTTTTTATTTGGGAGCTAGGACAACCACATGTAGACTACGTAACTGGCCAGGCCAAGCACGCTTCTGGTAGTTCTGATATGATCTACCTGGTATTTTACAAAGTACATTTCTTTTCTCTTCCATCCTTTTTTCTTCAAAGCAAAGAGCTACATCGATCATACATGTTAGAAACGATTAAAAAAAATAGAAATAAAAATGTACATCATACACTTGATATAGATTTTTTTTTTGCTTTTTACAGAGGTAAAAATTCTTATTGTAAAAAAAACAAACTAATTCAATACAATAGGGTTTTATTTCATCTGTTTTTTTTTTTGTTTGTTTTGGTTGTTTTTAGTATACAAGGAGATAGATTAACAATATCGCTTCAGGCCACTTTTTTTTAAACAGGTAAAAATGTGTGTAGTAGCGAGACGCTGCAAAACCGAGGACAGACGTACAGACAGAATTTTTTTGGTTAAATCTTTTCCACGTTTTGTTTTTCTTCTTCTTCTTTTTTTGACCACAAGTAGGTAACTCGAACTCTTGGTGAAGAGGTGTGATGTCCGGTATTGCCAGAAGAGCCAGGAAAAGGATGTGCGGTGGAATGAAGTGCTCAGTGACAACTGACACCTCTGCCAGAGCGCTGCGGGCTGGCCCTCCTCCATCACCTCAGACACGGGAGAGCGTCGACAGAAGACGGCTGGTCTTTTCTGCTGAAACAGAGCCATGCGTGTACTCACTGCCCCATTAAAACCGCGGGGACATCCTTACTTTAGATCCTTTTTACAAAGTAGTCCCTTGGTTTCTCATATGTATGTTTATATATATCGTTATATAATATATATATAACTTTCAATTCCCTCAAATTCCTCATTAAAGTCCCCTGTAAACGTTGGCAAAGTTGGAGATTCTTGTTTTTTTTACATGGACAGCCGATGAGATATTCCATCTATAACACATTATATGATATATGATATATATATATAATATATATAATATATATAGAATATATAATATATATATATATAATATGGCTCCACCCTAGCCTTCAGCGTTCACGCCAAAAGCAGCTTAAAGGGTGAATAGTGAAGTCCTAGGGTGGAGGCAAATATATATATAGGTGTATATAGTATATATATATATATATAATATATATATATAGTATCATAATATATATATATAATGTGTATAGATGAATATATCATGGCTGTCCAGTAAAAAAACAAGAATCTCCAACTTGCCAACTTTACAGGGGACTTTAATGAGGAATTGAGGAATTGAAGTTTATATATATATATATATATATATATACACATACATATGAGAAACCAAGGACTACTTTGTAAAAGGACTCTAAAGAAGGATGTCCCCGCGTTTTAATGGGCAGTGAGTACACGCATGGGCTCTTGTCACAAGCAGACAAGAGACCAGCCGTCCTCTGTCGGCGCGTGTCTGAGGTGATGGAGGAGGGCAGCCCGCAGCGCTCTGCAGAGGTGTCAGTTGTCACTGCGCCCTTCATCCACCGCACGTCCTTCCTGGCTCTTCTGCAATACCGACATCACCTCTTCACCAAGAGTTCGGTTTACCTGTGGTCAAAAAAAGAAGAAGAAGAAAAACAAAACGTGGAAAAGTTAACCAAAAACATTCTGTCTGTACGTCTGTCTCGGTGCAGCGTCTCGCTACTACACACATTTTACCTGTTTAAAAAAGTGCCTGAAGCGTATTGTTAATCTATCTCCTTGTATACTAAAAACAAACAAACAAACAAAAAAAAACAGATGAAATAAACCCTATTGTATTGATTAGTTTTGTTTTTTACAATAAGAATTTTTACCTCTGTAAAAAGCAAAAAAAAAATCTATATCAAGTGTATGATGTACATTTTTATTTCTATTTTTTTTAATCGTTTCTAACATGTATGATCGATGTAGCTCTTTGCTTTGAAGAAAAAAGGATGGAAGAGAAAAGAAAGTATTTTTTCTTTGAAATACAGGTCGATCATAGAGAGAACTACCAGAAGCGTGGCCTGGCCAGTACGTAGTTCTACATGTGTGTCCTAGCTCCCAATAAAAAACAAACCAAAACCAAAAATGAGAAATCCAGGAGTTGGTAGATTTGTTCGTGGCTTTATTTACATACTGACTGACCACTGACCCCCACATACCCTGTCCGGGGAACTGGCCTTTTAATGGCCCATATCGTATAGAGGTTCAGCATACACAGCATTCACTTCCCAGTACATACAGTCCACTTAGGGAAACTGACCATTGGTTTTGTGATGTCATAAAATCTGAAAATATGATTAATGCATTCACATTCCCTCACTGAACCCGGGGGGGGGGGTACGAGCACTTTGTATCTACACCTCATTGTCCATATTATCAGCTCCCCTGACCGTTATAGGAGCACTCTGTAGTTCTACAGTTACAGACTGTAGACCATCTGTTTCACTGTATACTGTATTACCCTGTACTCAGGACCACCACAGTGCAGGTACTATGTGGGTGGTGGCTCATTCTCAGCGTACTGCAGTACTCTGACGTGGTGTTGGTGTGTTTAGTGTGGTGGTGTTGCTGGTGTGAGTGGGATCAGACACCAGCCAGTGCTGCCTGGAGTGTTTTTAGACTGTGTCCACTCACTGCCCACTCTATTAGAACCATCCTACCTTGCTGGTCCACCTTGTAGATGGCACAGTCAGAGACGATAGCTCATATGCTGCTGCACAGTGCAGTGTTGGTCCTCCTGCTAGTCCTTCATCAGTGGTCACAGGACAAGACCTGCCCACGGGACGCTGCTGCCCACAGGGACACTGGCTGCCCACACTGAGATATCCAGCACCCTCTGTGTCCTGATTCCTCACACCGGCACAGGGCACACACCCACTTGCAGTGGTTGAGAATGATCCACCACCCACATCATAGCTCTGTGGTGGTCCTGTGGAGGTCTCCTGACCATTGAAGAAACAGGGTAATAACAAGTACACAGAGAATCAGATGAGACTACATGTCCTGTAAGTGGCCTCATATTGAAGTGAATGGAACAAGATCGTTTCCAAGTAATTTGAGACCATATTATTTGATGTTGTACATCATAATCATTGAACCCAATTTAAAGCACTGCTCACATTAAAACAACAAGGTTTGGTCGGTTCTATCAGCGATAAAAGCATAGCAAAAGCATAGTATACTAATTCCTAAGGGATATAATAGGTTTGGGAAATGGTCAGGTAACATTGAACACAACCACAATGAACATCATAAAAGGAACTTCAAAGGGAGGAAGAATACAAGACAAAAAAAAAAATTTGGGGGTGGGGGGGGGTTTTTAAAAAAAAGCATACGGGACGCAGTTTTGGGGGGGAAATCAAAAATTCAACATACATGTGGTTCCAGTTCTGACAGTTAGCATCTTTACCTGCACAGAACTAATACAGTTATGGGAAGCATACTGCCACTGTTCAGCTAATCATGCCCTGAATCAAGCTGGAAGCTGGTCTTGTGTTGGTCTGGCTCACGATTCACACCACTAACCAACAGGGAGACGTGGGTTCAAATCCCAGTCCTAGGTGAGTCAAATGCTGAGTCACACCAATAAGAGTCCTTGGGGCAAGACTCCCTAACACTGCACTTGACACTACCCTGTAACATAAGTGCGGCTCGTACGCCGCTACTGGATAAGAGTTGTTTGCTAAATGCCTTAAATGAAGGCAGATGATTCAATTTTTAGAAACCATGTTTTGTCATATTTCCCTGAAATACGCCTTTATATTCCAATAGCAATTAATAACTCAAATGCGCCACAAAAAAGCACTCATCATGTTGTGGGAGGCCCATAGGGACGTGTAACCATGTCCAGTTATTTTGTTTTCAGAGACAATGAAGTGGGACTGGATGCCTTACCTGCATTAATGTCCTGCTACCTGCTTACTCTTTTTAGCTTGTGCAGCGCGAGCTAGGTTCCAAAGAATGGTGGAGAAGGTTAACAGTGGTACCTACAACAGCCTGCACTGTTTCTAAAGAGGGAGAACCAGAAAATAGAAAAGCCTTTGAACTCCAAGAGATTTGGATGAGCCAGAGGTCAAACTGGGGTTGATCTTGGGATGTTTTTTTCCTAACACAATGGAGAAACCTGGAGCCAGTGTCGCGTAGCTAATTTTCTAGCTACATTATGCATTAGTCCAGCACTATTGTTTAGCTGAGCTGTTAGGTGGAAGACTAGCTAGCTAACTAACCCCAGCTGCTGTTTACCTTTTAGGTATCTCTTGTTGTTGCCTTTGTTTTTGTTGGATGGTAATTGGGGGGGCCTTGTTGTAAGGCAGTTCATTCTGAAAAGGCTAAGGAAACTGTTAATGTCCGTCTTGTGTTAGGTTTCACGTTTTTAGAAGGAGTGTATGTAGATGAGTCCTAAACGGGTGGGTTTTTTCCGAGGTTGGAGTGGGTTTCTAGTGAGGGTGGCTGTTTTGTAGCCTCCATTGATATATGAAGGCCAACTTCATGAAATGCTGACACATTACAACCCAAAGTCCATATCGTTTTTTAACACGTCGAATTGGGGAATGCCTAAAGACGAACAGAAAATGATCATGTTTATGCATTTTTTAGGCGGTTTAAGTGCGTTAAAAAGTTGGGGGCTGCCACGTCATAAGCTTTCATAGAGGAAATCCCAATTACTGCTGGAGAGAACACAAATGGACTGTCCAAATACAGCTACATACACGGACACGTGATAGCGAAGTAGCCCCAGCAAGAGCCCATGGGGGTGGTGATTGTGGTTGGTGTGGCGCAAAGGATAGCACTAGTTGTCATTGAGCTACCATACCACGTGGGAGATTGGGGTTTGATTCTTGTCTGGGTGACCATGCTGTGGCTACACCAATGAGAGTTCTTGGGCAAGACTCCTAACACTACAATTGGCCTACCTGTAATATGATTAACCTTGTAAGTTGTTTTCTGGAATAAATGCCACATGACTATGGTTAGCCTCTACATCAAAAAGGGCCTTTGGGTATAATGATGCCAACCAATGGCATGAACGCAGATAGTGGTTGAAATTCTTTAAGATGCTCAAAATTGCAGTGAAAAAAATGTCACTTAAAGATTAATCCAATCAAATTTAATTATAAAGAGCTTTTTACAACTGATGCTGTCCCAAAACATGGCTGTTTCTGCCGCTGTTTTAAGACATTCAAATTCCGACATTTAAATTCCGGACCCCCAACCTAGAGGTTAAGACCAAACAGCTTTCTCATAGTCTCTTTTATCGTTTATCTCTTGTGGGGGTCTGTTCGAGGCACCCGCTGGCATTGTCATGTCTGGACGTGTACAGGGTTCAGGAAAGCTTGCTAGTTTTTTAAAGCACCCATATTTGTATTTGAATCTGTAATGGAAACCTAAACTGCTTTCATTCATGACTATCTTTTATTGGGCCGGTTAGCATGTTGGCTAACCTAGCTAGCTTTCGATGTAAACCTAGCACTCCAGAGACACCAACAATATCCGCAACTGCAAAGACGCATCATATAAACTGGAAAAAGAAGAAACGGTTAGTTATGAGCTTCCATGTTCACCACCACAAACTGATGAGAAACTGGAACCAAATGCTGGTAGGAACAAAATGTTCAGAGGGCAGAAGCTGGGGACCCCAGACCCCCATGTCTACAACTGGTCTGTAAAGTTTATTTGGGTCAGCTTGCAAATTCTGTTTTGACTAGTCAACCCCCAGATCAGCATCCTGCCACAAGTTCTGCCTCCACGCTACTCTGCTTGTTCTTACAATGGCATTGGTTCTGCCATGAGTTTGAGTCAGAGTTAGATCCTGAAAGTCAGGCAGAACAAGCTTTAGGCTATGGACCGGCAGGGACTGTTTAGAGTGGTCAGTTTTTTTTACTGTTTTAGTTCTCTGTGTGAGCCATGCCAAGCTTGCTGGTGGGTGGGCAATAAGGACTGTGCTACGAGATGACATCACCATGTAATAGGGAAAAGACTGGAATTTCTCTGAGGCGTTTCAGACAGCTGAGAAAAGTGGTTTCTGTGGAAGAGAGAGTTTCTATCTCTGGCATGTACTCTGGACTTTGTAACAGAAAAACATTTGAAAATGTTTACATGCACAAAAAAAGCTACAATACACTACAGGAAATGGGAAAAACTTCCAAAAAAAAGCATAACAGGTCCTCCTTAAATAGTCTCAGATAGACTTGTTTGTGTGGTAACTGACTCTGTGGAAACACATTGACTTGTATAGAAGCAGGCTAACGGTTAGCCAGAATTGTGGTTCTGGTTGCTAATGCTGTCTTTTAGTTCACTTTTGATCAATCAGCTTAAAGCAAGGAGGAAATGTGAATCGCGAACGGTGCCTGTAACTCATCTACATAGGCGGGTTAAAATGTTAATCAATGAACGTGAAGGAGGCATTAGGTATACAGATACGCTCTAGTCCCAGATGGGCCTCCTTACCTCAGTCCAGCCATGTGAAAGCCATAGGAGGGACGTTAAGCTTGTGTTCGTTTCAGGATGTTTTTCTGGAAAAGCATATGGACGATTATCAGGGAGGGGGGAAAGGGGAAAAAAAGAAGTAGAGGGGGGGGGGGGGAGGGGGTAGGTGTGGTAGGGGGTTTTTGGGTTCTGATGGGGGAGGAATGTCACCCAAAGGCTTGGCCTGCTCTGTTTTTTTTTTTTTTTGTTTTTTTTTTTTTTTTTTTGGGGGGGTTTTTTTTTTTTTTTTTTTTTTTTTTGTGTTTTTTTTTTTTTTTTTTGTTTTTTTTTTTTTTTTTGCTTCGGTGACTGCAAATAGCATCAAAACTCCACAATGTGCAAAACATTTAAGCGTATTTTTCTCGTTAATGAAGTCACTTTTTTTCCTCTCTCTTTTTCTTAAAGAAAGGAGGAATCTATTTTTCCCTTACCTCTTCGGAAAGCCTTTTCACTTTGTGAGCTCATAAGACAACGAAGAGGCTTCAGAAGATCTTGAGAAGCAGACCTAGACATGTGTATTCAGGCCTGTACATGACCACTCTCACAAATAAAGCTTTTGCTGGAGGTATCCCTTGATGATCCCCCCACTCCTGAAAGAAACCTTTCAGTGGAGGACGTGGGGAGCCTTTTTAAAGTTCAAAGAGCTTCATGCTTAAAGGGGGGAAATCCACTGATTTTCCAAATTTCTTTGTAATTAAAGGCGTTAGGTCATTCAGAGTGGTTTGATATCAATCCTCCTTTTCCAGGAGACCAAATAACAGTAGCAGTGATGGGAGCCAGACGTTCCAGAGTGCTAAGTGCCTCCACAAAACTCCCTCACAAAAATTGTTATTACTTTAAACGGTTATGGAAATTACACTGCCCCTGATGCCTGAGATGCTCGGCCCATAAATAGTTTTAATACAATGGTTGAGTCATGAATTATTATTTTTTAAATTATACATTCATTTGTGAAGTATTTCCCACCAGGTCAGAAGTTTAGACACAGCTCCTCGTAGCAGTTTTCTCCTGTCGTTTTGTCTTAACGATTTACTGTAGGATAAAGGTAAAGACCCTCAAACAATGAAAAAAGCACTCGCGGAAATTTACAGTCCACCTTAAATTCCTCCAAAATTATATAACTATACGGGAAGATAAACCAGCTTTCTTAACCTGCAGTGGAGCTTGAATAGAACCAAGGTTTATTACTAAGCAGGTTGGAGCAATTCTATTGGTCCGGTCCATCATGGCAATATTCACTACCCTGAAAGGAAACCTAGAAGCTTTTACACTGGGGGGTGCAGAAAAAGAAGATCAAAGTTTTTACACCACTAAATCTATATTAGAGGTGGAGATGTGGAGAAAATATCATTACTGTGGTATATCAGGATTTATGTGGTTGTATCCAGTATATGGCACTGTTTCAGCCTCATCACCAGTTGGAAGCCTGGTAAAGTGTATGACTGTAGTCCTTCAAGATACACTAGCATCCATGTCGTCTGGGTTATGTCTTTAACCTTTACTGGTACTGTACATGCATATAGGGACTATGAGGTAAAACAATAGTTCACAGTGAAAAACGATTTGTTTCAAATTTGAACAAACTGTTTTTCAATAGTACCATCATAGGTGTAGCAGCTTTGGTGGACATGTCCCCCCCTATATGGGAAACATTTGAGTTCGTCCCACCTAAATTTATAACCCCTTTGGAGGAGACTTGTAGTTTGACAGCGTTGGCAGCTTGAGTGTCAGTTAGCTGTGGGTGTCTTGGCAAGCAGAGCGGTGTCTTTAAGCCCTGCTAAAGTGTTTTGGGTTGAAGGTGCCTGTGTAGTGACCCACTTCACTGACTCAGCTTTCCGCCTCGACGTAGTGTCTGGGTTGAAGGTTAGCGTGGCACGCAGCTTTGTGGGTCATTAACGGGAGCACAACGAAATAGCACGGGCAGCTAATTTACAGCTAGGACCGGCTTCTACCGTGTTGTTTACTGGTAACTGGAGGTTTGTGTAGCTAAACGTTAGCATCACCTGTGCTCGAGCTGTCAGGAAGCGTCCATTACCTTTAGTCTCATGTGTAATAAAACCGTGCAACACCCGTTAGAATTTGCTGTCAGTAGGGCAGTATGTGAAGCTCCAGAGTGTGCTGTTGGGACTTACCCTCACTGCCTGGACGTTAATGTTAGTCCCGTAAAGCCTAAACTCGTTTCAATCTTCATTTCAGCAATAATGCTACCCACGACGCCCTAAAACCACCACGGGGACGCACAAAACCAACCACAGGACACACCAACACCACCACAGGACGCACCAAAGAACCAACCACAGGACCACACCAAAACACCACCACAGGACGAAACTACAAACCCCACAGGATGTACACAAAACCACCACAGAACACACAAAACACCAACACAGGATGCACAAACACCAACCCACACGACGCACTAAAAAAACCTCCCACAGGACTCACAAAAATCACCACAGAATGCACCAAACCACCTTAGTACACAAAAACCAACCCCAGGACACACCAACACCACCCACAGGATTACACACCAACACCACCACAGAATGCCACAAAACCACCTCAGTACACACCCAACAACCACCACAGGACCCACACAAAAAAACCCAGGACACACCAACACCACCACAGGACCACAAAAAAAAACCAATAGACACACAGTTACCGGTGGGTTTTAAACAAGAATGTTCGTTTATACCACGGTTGTGGACACCACCAGGGCACCAGACATCATAACCCATGATTAAACAGTTTCAGCATTACAGTATCTTAAATTTCATGTATCGTCTATTAGAACCACTGGCTACGAGAGAAAAGAGAGGGGAGGTATAGGGAGTGCCCAGATAAAGAGAGTGAGGTTCTTTGAATGGATTAGTGATGAATCCCTTTGTACCTTGCTATCAAGCATTTTAGGGGCACATACAGAAGAGCTCAAATGAACTGAAACTGATCACCTGCCAAAGCTCAGTATCACTGTGTAGCTTTTCCATAGCTAGGTCAGGTACTGATACTGTATAATTACCGTTTTGGGGTAAATGTTTATGGTGTGCACTGAATTGTTGTAAGAACGTTCATGTCATTGGAGAAACACCAAGTGCTCGCCTGTAATGAGTTGAGTCTCTCCGGCAGCATCACTGTTACGGTCAGTATTTGTAATGCCTCAGCTACAGTGCGGTCACCTATATAGCTAAGCTAATATTTTGGAAGGGTGAGGTGGGCTTTAAATCATAGTAAGCAAATGTGTCGAGCCCCCCTGCCCCATGTCAAACTCACACCTACGCCCCTTGATTACAATCATTACCATTACCAGAGCTCAGAAGGTACATGTGTAGGTTCAGTGAGTGGCTTTGGATAGTAAATGAAATGCCTATACTTGTGCTGTAGAGACTACACACCCCTGTTTTCCACCCTTCCTATCTTTGTAACCCCTCTTATCTCTATCCCATCCCATTCTCATCCACATCCCTACAGTGAACGAGGTCTGGAAATCGATCCATATGAGTGGCTTTGTTCACATTGAATGATTTAAATTTTTAAAATATTGGGTGAATTCCCCTTTTAGTGTAAAGGCCCCTATTTAGGAAGTCCAGGTCCATTTTTATCACTAGCTTGGATATGAAATCACTCAAAGCAAGAGTGAAACCCGGAAAATTCTGTAACCCCCTGCAGTTTCCCCCCCTCTCTTCGGACTACAATGCTTTGAGGAAGGAGCACATCAAGGCAAACCTTAAAGCATTTTGCTTTGGCCCAGATTTCCTGTCTGGTTGGGAGTAGTGAGACCGCCCCCTTGTCTGAGCCGTCTTCCTGTTTTGCCTGTTTGGGCTGCTTCTCCCACCTGTTTGTTTACGTCCTGCGTGGGGTCGGTGTGCTGTTGGGACGAGGGGGGGTCAGATGTCCGCGTTCGAACCTTCCTGCCACTGTCCGGCGTTCTTCAGGTCAGAGTTCACGGCCCTCTGCTTGACCGCATGGACCTCTTGGATCACTGGGTTTCTCTTTTTAACGCAGCTGTTTAAGTTAGGTCGTGTCCTGTGATATCAGCTATGAACTCCTTACCCAGTACAGTGACTGATGTTAAATTCTAACCTGCTCTGATAGTGTAATTAGAGATTCGCTCTGGAGTGGTTAGTTGTTTATGCCTTAATAGTTTTAATAAAATCATCAGAATTATTACTATTATTTCTCATATCATAGCTGAATAAAACAAAGCAGTGGAATTAATAGAACGTGTATTTTTAAACTTCTGATACCCTATTGTGCTTATATGTCGAAGAGGAGATGTGGTAGATACAGTCTTGCTTTACAGACAATTTTTCTGGATGCCAGGTTTAGGACTACCATATATGGAAACTAACTGTAAACAGCTTGTTGTCAAGTTATTGTTCTGTGTGAAATTTGGTTCCCCCCATGGAAAACCAACCACCATTTGCACTTATAGCCGCATTTTTATTTAACCTACTGCAGGTTAGCCCCGCCTATTGCAATGAACTTATAAGGAGGTTGCTTCCTGAATGAAGTACCAGAGCAGCCAATCAGAAGCAGAGGTAATTCTACATATATTTAGTCCTTAAAGCACAACTACATAAACAGCTTCTTTAAACTGTAACGACATAAATACAGGTTGGAAAATGGTCATGTACAAATGAGTTATGAATTGTTTTTGGTACATCAAATTTACACATGGGCCTTTTGGGGGGACAGGGAAAGAAAAGTAAAGACAGATATGGGATATGTGTCTTTTAATAATGCTCTACTTCTGGATTTTTAACCCCTTTATTTTAGTTATTGAATTTTAATATAATATACAGTAACCCACCATTAATTATTATGAAAGTCAGAACAACTAAATATAATTAAATATAAATACATATATAATTTACTGAAAAATAATTCATAAACCACCTTACTGTGTCCATTAATGATGAAAAAAAAAAAAAAAAAAAAAAAAAAAAAAAAAAAAGAAAAAAAAAACAAAAAAAGCAATTATATAGCAGGTCAGCCAACTCTTTCAATATCTAAATATTTAAGACAATCCACCAGTCGCCATAACATTTAAAAACTCATACTGAAGTGTTTAATAAACACTTAATCGGCCATTTTAATCAGCTCCACTGACCCATATAGGACCACCTTGTAGTTCTACAGGTAAAGAACTTAGATGGACTACTGGTAGTCCATCTGTTTTCTCTACATAACTTTATTACCTTGTCCTTTAATAGACTGGGACCCGCACATGACCACCACAGGACCCTCTCATGTTTTAAATATGGTCTTGGGTCAGCTTATTTTCACCTGGAAAACAACAAAATTGGTAATATTAAAATGAAATATTATTCTTTAGGTTGTACATATTCGCTGTTAGAGTTTAGAATTATGTAATAATAGTAAAAAGGAAAGTGATAACCGAGATAAAACTCAGGAATCAGAATCAAGGTTTGTTTTGCCAAGTATGTTCACATAATACAAGGAAGTAGTCTTTGGTTACAGTAGCTCACGGTGCACAGAGAGTGACCAGCAGTACACACAGTTCACACACACACACACACATCGTAACACACGCACACAGACACACACCTACTACCTTACCTGGTATACCTTACAATTATGTGTAGCTGTGTATGTATACTACAGTGCTGAGTCCAGCAGTTCGGATGTAGAAGCAGATTAAGGCTTATAAAGTGCAGTACAAGAAGAAACACCAGTCTGAGACAGTCAGTACAGAGGATGGAGGACCAGTCTGAGACCCCCAGTCTGTACAGAGGAGGGGTGAATGAGTGTGAATACTGCTAATAACAGATAATTAGTAAATACATAAATAAGATAAATGAAAACAAAAAAAAGTGCAGTACAGCGGAACAGGAAGTGATGAAGTGTCCCGAATGTGGATCATTTCTTTCCATCACACAGTCCTAATCGGATATTTTTCTCTCCTCAGGACACCCACTGTATGGATGGCTGTGGGCACTGCTGGGTTACAGGCTTATAATCTCCTGACGGGGTGAGGTTTTCTTTACATGTCACCTCTTTGGAGCACCTGGAATTGCTCAGAGCTCATGCCCATCATTTATTAATACAGTGTAGAGTGTCAGTGGTAAACCTAGAATAGTCAGATGTGTTGCAACTGTCCCTAGTCGTTTCATCACAGCATCAGGAGGTTGTGAGTTTAAAGCCCAGCAAAAGAGTACACTGAAAATAGGTTACCCTATCACCTTTGGTGAAAATTACCTTGTGTAAGTCACCTTATTTTTTTAATGGGAGCTGATTATTTGTTTCCATACAGTGTGCAAAAAACAACAGATCGTCTTTCAGTACGCCGCCTTCAGAGAGCACACGGCGTCCCGGAATTAACATCTGATGTCTGTCTTCCTCCTCCCCGTTGACCCGCTTGCCCCCCCTCCTTCATGCTGCTGTTGCTTGGGTCCGTGCTTTCCTGTGAGGTAACCACCTGTAGTACACAACACGTAGCAGGATGTTTTTTTTGGGCAAAGGATAACCGTCCCCCCAAGCCCCCACATCCTCCTGGCTGGGACAGGGAGGAGGTCCGCCACGTTCCCACAGTGGTCGCAGTTAAAGGCCACCACACCACCCCGCCTGCCCCTATCAACCCATCAACTGTCCGCCTTTCGGGCATGGTGGGCACGCACGGGATGGACGCACACAGAGAGAAGAGAGAGAGAGAGAGCGGGGAGCCCTCGGAGTCCTTTGACTCTTGTTCCAGTCCTGGCTGGAAAGTCCATGGGGGGGGACTGACCGTGCCACACCAAAACCTCTTCTATTCAGCCCTCTGCCCTTTCAATGCAGCTTTGGTTTTCCCCCTAGAAGTGGCTTCCAGAAACCCGGAACAACGTCCCGGTTTGAATCTGTGGGCTCTTTGTTTCCCCATCTCTGTGCCTTAACCAGCCGTTCCGACACGCTTGTCCTTAGAAACCATGTTTCGTATTTTTTCAATGCATGGCTGTGTTTTTTTTGGCCTGCTTCCAAACCCTTTGCTAGTGGACCTGGGCGGATTGCAGGACCCACAGGGAGAGGAGCTTTGGACTACATGCAGTCCTTTAAATTTAATAAATGAGTCTCCTGACATCAATGCCAAGAAATCCGCTCGCCGTTCCTGAGGCTCTCTCTTGGTAGAGGCAAACTTGCTGCACTGTACCTTTAAACCCCGTGACTCCATATTATGGGTCCAACTTCAGTCGTTCACTCTCATAAACGGACTGTACATACTTTCAAAGCAGTGCAAGTGATCTAGTTTTGACTTAAGCGCACTGCATTCGTGAAAAAGAATAGTTGCACACAGAAGGAAGCTTGGGCCCCATTGCAATTGCTATTGGGACGGATGATCAAGTTTACCAAGAGAACAATAAATGATGGGAATGAGAAGGGATGGTGTGTGTATGCCAACTTCAGTAGCTATCCCCTGCACAGAAACACACGCTGGACGCGCCGTAACACCTGTTAATCTATTCAATTCTGTGGATAATTTTAGCTTGTTCTGGAAGGTCTAATCTTAAATCTTACTATGTTGCACTTCAAGTACTGTATGTTATGATAGAGACAGATTTTATGGAGACTTATCCTTAAGATTCCTTATGCCGTCATATTCTTATACGACCCCTCCTGATACTTCCTTATACTTAAAACTCCTTCCTAATAAGACTACTTCCTCCTTTTAATACATCCTTTGATCCGTACAGACGCCTTCTATACTTCCTTATCCTTACCAAGACTACTTCCTTATGCCTTCATATTTTATAGGCCTCCTCCTGATACTTCCTTATGCTTATTAAACGACTTCCTTATCCTTACAGGGACTCCTTCCTATGCTTCATATCCTAATAAGACTCTTACTTATTCTTTTAATATTACAGCCGCTTTCCTGAAACTTCCTTATACTAAAAACTACTTCCTTATTAAGACTTCCTTCCTTAAACCTCTTATCCTCACCAGACTCCTTCCTTATGCCTCAATCCTTACCAGACTCCTCCTTAAACCTCTTATCCTTACCAGACTCCCTTCCTTATGCCTCCATCATCCCTTAACAAAACTTCTCCTATACTTCTTTATTGTTTACAAGACCCCTTCGTATATTTCATTATTCAGTACAGGATCCTTCCTTATGCTTCATATTCTTATAAGACCTCTTCATTGATACTCCTATATCTAAAATACTTACCTTATAAGACCACTTCCTTAAACCTCACTATCCTTAAGATTCCTTTTTTTCTAAACTCTTTATCCATGCAAGGACTCCTTTCTGTTATACTTTCTTATTTTCTTACAGACCCCTTCCTTATGCCTTCCATCCTACAAGACTCCGTCCTTAAACTCCTTTTTGTTCGAGACTCCTCCTAATACTTCCTTGTCCTTACCCAGACTCCCCTCCGTGTGATTCTATATCCTAAGACTCCTTCCTTATAATTCCTTAACCTTATATGATTTCTCGTATACTTGCTTATTCTCATAAAAATACTTTCTAAACTCTATATACTTCTTATATAACTCATTCTTTCGACTTGTCCTTATCCTTTATAAGAATCGTCCGTATCTGGACTACTGACATTGCAAAGCCCACCTGCACCGGCCTCATTCATGTCCAGGAAACAACAGACTAATATACAATGCTGTGTTTGTGAATTGGATAATAAAGGAAATAAACAAGTGAAGGAACGTGTGGGGAGGATACAAGAGTAAACGGATGAACAAACTGTTTATTATGCATAAAGGGAAATAAACAGATGAAGGAAGAATGCGGAGTATGGATAAAGAACCATGACCGAATGACTCCAAAGTTGGTGTATGGATAAAGTGATTGGAGAAGGAAAACTGTTGGTGTTATGATAAAGATGATTGGATGAAGGAACTGTTGGTGTATGATAAAGAAATAAATGGATGAAATATCAAAGTGGTGTATCGATAAAGGAAATAAGCGAATGAAGGAGCAGTGTACAGACGAAAGCAGTTACAGACAGGAAGCTCTAGCATGTTAGCCTTTTTAGCGGCTGAGCTTTAGCTCACTTCTCCAAAATCTGAATCTGCTTTGAGTGGGTGGGACATGGAGACATCAGCGTTGTGATTGGTTAGGAACTGCTTACCAGAAAGCGCTTACCCAAGCTAAGGAACCGCCCCGTTTACATAAAGATGAGAGAGGTATGTGAATTATTATTGTTAAAATTGTTATGGGATCTTTGGGGTGACCTTCATAAGGCACACTTTGTACTGTATGTTGTAACCCGACGAGTAAAATAACTTAACAGTTAGGTTCCTCTAGGACTTTAAGGCTGGACGGTTTGAGCCCCTCCCCGAACTGTATTCTCTGGAATGATGGAAAGAAGTGCAGGACATTTATGTTGGAATATGTGGAGCTAACCTTCCAGTCACAGTACCTCACCAATCCAAAGGACCATGATGATAACCCAGCCTCTATAACTCAAAAACAGTAAGCTCAGAGTTCAAGGGGTTCAGCCGAAAGCGCACTGGCTTTACTGCACTGAATTGTTTATCCTAATAGACCTGCACTGATGGACTTGAGCCAGAAGGGGAAGATGCAGCTTGTTCTCCAGATCCCTTCCCCTCGCTCTGCGCTTTCTCCACGCAAGCCTCGAAAGTGGATGATATGATATCATTTTGAGGCGCAGAAGGGCCTAATGCACATCTCCTCCTTCCTCTGCATATGCGAGGGATGCGAGTGAGGGCAGGGATCCCACCCCACCCACACCAATCCCACCAATAGCCCCGCCCGTGTTTCCAACCCAAACCAGGGAACATATAAAAACAAAAATTAATTGTGGGAGAGATCAAACCCGGAAAGCCCATCAAGGCCTGCTTTTGATTGGATTTGGGTGTGGGAACAGCTCGTGGCCTGAATTGGGGGATGGAGGAGGGGTGGGCGGGCGGAGTTGGGGTTGGATTTGACAGATCTCATTGTGGCCTAATTTAAACCAGGGCCCCGGCGTGTCTGCCTGCCCCCTTTGTTTACATTGGCTGAAATCTGAAACAAATTGTGAACCATGATACCCTCCTGTCCCCTGCACAGCTCCAATACACTGCCTCCCTCTCAGGATTTAGGCTGTGTGTGTGCACGGGCATGCTCACTCCCCCCTCCTTTCTGCCTCGCTCTCCTCATCAAAAAACCACAACAAACACCGCCCCAACCACCACACCAAGTCCAAACACACTCTATCCTAGGCTTTATATAACAAGCATGGACTCTGCGTCACCCTGACACTGTTCCTATATATATGCAGTGGACAGTGGCCCGAAAGCTAAAGCATCTCGTGTTGTCTAGACAATCTTCAGGGAGGGGAGCTAGACCATGTATATTTTAAGGGGTGTCTATTGAAAACTGATAGCCGTTCCTTTGGGCCCCATGTCACCAAAGAGGTCTCCCAAAGTATGGCCTGTGGTGTAGAGTTCCTTAGTTATATTGGGGTTTTACCAGCAAAGTTTTATAGGAAAGTCTTTTAATGTCGCTACTAGATGATTCTCGTTGAGTGCCAAGACGGGTAACAGTTCAGGGTTTTTTAGAGTCATTAAGCAGTACTAAACCTCCACTGACATGTTTCTGAATTGTGATGAATGTCGAAGCAACAAGTTCCACAATGTAATGGAACTAAACTCAACAAAGATTAGGGTTCTACCTCTGCATCTATGGCTTTGCAGTGTTTAAACAGAATGGAAAGGCGATGCTAGCTAAGGTGGCCTTGGGGCCGAGGCACATCAATGAGGAATTCACTGAAGGTCCAGTGTTAGAATTAAAACTGGGGAAAAGCCGGGTACATGAGTGAAGTAATGTGTACGACCTCTTTAAGCTTGATTATCACCAGCAACTAAAGGCTGAGAAAGTAGCAATACAAGACAGGGCCACCAAGTAAATCTTCACTTACTGCGGATTTTGCTCATTCCAAGGCACACCAAGTACCACATAAGTGTTTTCTATTCCCGGAAAAGTCAAAAGCAAATTGTTACATTTGTGTGTTGCTAAATATGCCGTCACCATGTTTTGTAGTCATCCATTAGCAGGGTTGAGCTCTGCGTCCTAAGCATCTTTGTTTATGGGAAAATGAATGAATTCTGTGGTAAACGCCAGAGTTCCAAAGGTCACCGTTTCGAGGCACAAAGCAAATTTACCCCAGTATACTTGTGTCACGAATTATTGGCATCATAAATAGTCCAAACAGAAATATTGGTACACATAGACTGCTCTAGAAAAGTGTAAGCGCCTGTGTTTTTTGTTTTCTGATGAAAACTAGGTCAGTAAGCGTTGTTGCACATTTTATTGTTAAGCATATTAGTAATGTGTCAAAAGTGCCATGTAAAATTGGACCAATAGTAATTGGACAAGGTAATCAAAAATCTAAA
>JAMWET010005748.1:987500-1005419 GCA_024036415.1 Prochilodus magdalenae | reverse complement strand
TTATGTAGATTTCTATATTGTTATTAAACAAAGTGTTTCCCAATTAATTACTTTGAGTGGTAAAAATAATGTAAATCTCTAGAATGCACAGTTTGGGAAAGGTGATCATAAGATACATGGGTTCATCAATTGGATGACATTAAGATGATACTCAAAGACCTTGCCTGATTCTAAAAAACTATCAAACCACATGATACACACACTTTTTTTAGTGCATGCCATTTCAGTCAAATAGACACATCAAAGGGCCTAGAAAACTAGCTGCTAAAGATAGTCTTTGGGTCTGAGGTTCTTAACTTTTTCTGATGATTTAAACTTCACAGATTCCAACTGCCACCAGATGTAGTGTACAACAGAGGAGATTCCACACCATTGTGAGGAGTGGCCCAATATGTCCCTGTGAAAATATACTAAAACCTACAGTGTACACGGATGTATATCATCCTGAGAGAGTCGCAGAAGAACACCCATCAGGAGTACGACATCTAGAGGATGTGCAACAGCCTCTCTAAAGCGCGATCAGTGTCCATGAGTTTCAACAGTCAGACACGCTATGACTCGTAGTATGTATGGAATGATAACACAGAGAAAGCCACTTTTCCTCCAGGAAGAACATGCCTGTTAAAAGTTTTCTGAAGACCTCCTGGATGAGCCTGAAGACTGCTGAAATAATGCTATGTGAAATGCATAATGGGCATACATTGATCATTTTAATGGCTTCCAGTGAGAGATGTTTATGTTTGGCAAAGCTGTGTAGATAGTTCTCAGCTTGGTGGATAGCACCTTCTTGTTTTGTGGTGCTACTTTTGCAATTGCTGCTAATAGTGGCAAGGCTAAATAGGAGATTCTGGACTGTAATCTAAGAAAGTGATTTATCCATGAAGAGGTGAAGCATCAATCTAAAGGTGGTCCCTGCCAGATAAACACAACAGCCCTAAAAAGGATACGCCCATAGTGTCTATAAAGTCTCAAACAAAAGCAGAACGAAAATGCTGCAGCAGACTAAGGAGATGGAATTCACAACTTAGTTAGATACAAGCCCATCAATTTTACATAAGCATGAAGAAGTCCTTGTTGGAGAACTGGATCTAAAGGACCAGTTGTGCAAGGCTACAACAGTGACCTTAGACAGGAACCCATTTGCGTTGAGTGTCGATTACTGCCTCAAAACATGGGTTATGACCGAGTTCCTCTCTTTCTCCTTTTTTGGATCATGTGCAATGTTACAGATTAAGAATACCCTATGACAATAATATATACATAAACATATATAGATTCATATATTTATATAACTATTAATAGTACTCCTTTTTATGTCTATATTTATGCTTAATACTTGAGTTCATATAACAAAATACTCTTCAGTACTTGATTTAAAAAAATTCCTGAACTTCTATGTCTGCAAGGGTCAGTCAGGATCCCAGCTGGGTTTAGGTAGCAATGAGGTTAGCACACACTATGCAGCGAAAATCTTTAAAAATAGCAGCCTATCAGGAATGATGATGTCCTTACACAAAATGGTTTTAACTGGGAGAATCCAAAAGCTGAATCAGTGCATGTTTGATGTGACTCAGAGATCTTCAGGCTTTGTGTAGAAGTCCATCATTAAAATAGGGCAAGGTGGGTGGAGGTCCGATTCACCAACACGGTTATCTGCACAGATTCCTACAGGTTTATGATGTCTTGCCTTTGTCAGTTAGGGCCTTACTAAACAGTTCTAAAAGAGGAGCTGCAAAACATTAAGGGACAAAAGTCAGATCTACACCAGACAGAAATAGTCATTCATGAGGG
This sequence comes from Prochilodus magdalenae, assembly GCA_024036415.1. Taxonomy (NCBI): domain Eukaryota; kingdom Metazoa; phylum Chordata; class Actinopteri; order Characiformes; family Prochilodontidae; genus Prochilodus; species Prochilodus magdalenae. The sequence continues at coordinate 1,003,628 of JAMWET010005748.1, read as the reverse complement.
GTTTTAATTTAGAATTGGTGCTTTTTTTGTCTTTCATGTGGTCCGTCAGGGTGATAGCGAACACAAGGGTATTTCATGCCGGATCTTTGTCAAAGTCAAACAACATCTAATCTCATATTCTATCTGAAAACGCCACCAGTGAACCTTTTACACCATCTTCGTGTGTTGATTTCTATATCTGAACATGATCGTTATGGGTAAAAAAAGGGGGAGAAATATCTCATGTAAGCACTAGTTTATACCCTTTACAACCACTGGTGTGTACCTCACCATTCTAGTGTTTTTAAAGACGGTTTTAAGCCAAAATCATATTTCAGTTTCTAGCAGCAATGGTTCAGGAAACCCTTGGCACCCTAGTCTCCTTATCGATGACCACTAGTGAACAATTTGGACTCTTATCTGTTATTAATTAATTATTTAGTGTTAGCTGCTTACTAGACTATGGTGATCTTCGTTATATGGTGTGTATCAGTAATATGAGGTTTTTTGTGGTGTCGATTATCGATTATATAAAGATACTGTATAGCCTTTTCCGGCTGCTAGGTTATTTATCAAACCACACTTCATTTGTTTGTAAAGCCGAGTAATGGCACAGTGTATCAACATCTCCAATGTGGTGACGCCTCGGTAAGGACCCAGAGATGTAAAATGGCACACATATTAGACATCCAAAAAAGTGCTGCTGTATTATAAAATGAAGAAGACAAATTAGTCTTTTCTTTGATGCAAAAAATAAATCTGTTCATGTCCACAGTTAAAATATTCATAGGTCATGAAGTTATTCATTTAGGCTCTTAGCCAAAACAAGCACACTTTGGAATCAACTAATCAAATACCCATAACCATCAGCCGTATTTGAAAGGAATCGAATGAGTTAGCAGAGTATATGATAGACTGATTAAGTGTAATATTAAACTAGCTTAATTGCACTTCTGCCAATACATTAAGCCATAATCAAATAGCTAGCTCACAGCAGCAGCGACTAGTGCTGGAAATTGATGAAAATGGATAAATAGGGTCTGAGATTAGCCATCTGTTTACATGAGCAAGATGACATGCACATGCAAAGTTTTTATGCAAATGTACAGGCAACGCTTTTCAACAATGCCTGGCTGGAAAAGCCTTCCTGAAGGTAGGCACTGCCCACTTCTTTGGCTACGCTTCTGTCGAATTCTCCCCCTTTCTCACTCATCATCCCTTTGAACAGCAGGTTTGGCAAAGAAAACTAGGAAAGACTATTTTAACTTCCATGTGTTTATTTATTTTATTTTTATTGCTATTTTATTAAAAACAGCTTCCTGTGCGCGGGCCGTCTTCTGGTGACAGTTGCAGAGCCTGCCAGCTACATGCTTACTGTGTTTCCCCTTCTTCCTAGCACTCGCGCGTTTAGCCCAGGCCCGGCTCAGATCATCATCGGACTGCTGGCGACAGGGTGCAGGGAATGAGCCAGTGACCACTAACGCTTGACCGGAGCCGGGCAATCACGAGTGTGTTCACCATGACGCAGAGGCCCGCGGCGGTGACTGTTGATACCACGCGGCCCAGCCCGCGCTGGTGGCTCGTTCAGTTGAGGTTTAATCAGAGCTGTGCGGAAGTGAGTGTTTTTTTTTTGCCGCAGCTCTGTGGAGTTTGGGCCCAGAATCTATGTGCGCAGCTCCGCCGATCTTTTCACGCCATGGTTTCGCCTGACAGCAGCGCGCGCGCATGCACGTGTAGATGTTCAAAGGGACTGTTTGGCTCCGAGCGCGCCAGGGATGATACGTCACTGGTAAACTTCGCCCCCGTCCCTGTGAAAGAGAATCAGGTTTGGGGATCATTAACCTGAATAAAGTGTGGGCTGATTGCACTGCATGTCATCATGGACGATTCCGGTGGGTTTCCAAAACCCAGTTCACCTCAGTTGATGGAGAAACGTGCTGAAGACGGCCGTCGGCGAAGGCGACCAGGCTGTTCGAGCGCACTTTTCGTGCACCAGCTGAGAGGCCGAGCCCTGGTCCCACTGTGAGGCAGGAGATTTCGGCTGCGGGTACTTTGAAGACCGGTGCTTTTTTGCTCGCCAATGTCACACGCTGAACACAAGCCGGAGACGGGGAGGAAGAGGACTGATCAGGCACCACAGGGCCACCTAAATGCGCGATGTTGAGCGTGCAGTGTATGTGGTAAGTGTGCCCCCAGTGTTAAACCCATTTATGAACAGCATGCTTAAAACAACTTCCTGGAAAAGAATTAACGACTCTCAGACTATACAAAGGGGCTGTTTCATTTCCGATTATGCAGTGTGAGCTGGTGTGCAAAACTCATAGGACATGATGCTCTGGAGGCCCCCAGTCTTTAGTACTAAGCTGAGACTGTGTACATTATTGACTTTTTATCATTTAGCAAAAAGAGTTGGGGATGGGTATGTAAAGTTGAAAAACAAAGTTAGTTCTGACTCTGTATTACACCCAAAAACTATAACAGCTTGCACATTACTTGACGTTTACTCACTTAAATGCATTGTGTTGAGGATATTTTAAAATTATGAGTTATTTTATTTTTAATGTGAACCTCTTGCACTTTAAACATGTTAAAAGGCTATTTACCACATTGTGATTCTGCCCTTTCCTTTTCACAGTAGTTTTTGTTAAAAGACTTTTTCCAGAGTACTAAAGCACCCAGGCGACGAGGCCTTTCAGGGGTGTCATTTTACTTACTGGGTTTCTGGTTGCTGCATTTATTTTTTTGCTCATTTTAATCTTACAACTTGACTTATTGGGAACAAGTTTTTCAGGACTGCAATCAGGCCAAGTCCAGCATCCCCTGCATCATCTTTTCTTCTGCATGCAAGCCATGCATTTGCAGAATGTGGTTTTGGCATTATCGTGTGTTGCAATATGCTATGGTCGTCCCTGGACAAATAAATTCCTATCTTGACAGGAGCATAAGTTTTTTTTTGTTTTGCTCCAAATCTCTTTGGTATTCGATCTGTATTGCCCCCCAATGCCACTAAATACACTAAACCCATACTGTTCACAGGATTCCCTGGATTTTTTTTACAACCTGGTCTTCCGTCTTTTGGTCCAGAGTACATAACCTTCATTTTATTACAAATAGCCCTGAAATGACTGTTTCATTTGACCACACTACATGCTATCACTGTGTTGATGGTCAAACTCCAGAGGCTTTCCCAGAGCCTAGAGAAGTCGGGAGTTGCCCTTGGGCACACAGTAAAAAGTTTTAACTGGCATTTGGGATGTGAAAAAAACTTCCTATTTGTGGTTGCCTGACAAAAAGTTTGCCAAAGCAATCATGACAGTACACCGATAGTTTTCTTACCCTAGTAGCCGTGCCGCCTAAGGGATTGGGACAGCACAAGTTTATTGTGCCGAGGCCCTTCATCTTTGTCCTTTGAAAATTCCTTTAAAAAAAATCTTTTAATAACTGTCCATTTTCCCTTTCTATCTTTGCCTTCCAGCGGACAAGGCAGTTTTAATACATTTCCCTCCACTTCTTTGTTGATCAAAACTGGGGCAATTCTAAAGCACATCTTTGCTACATTTCCTGGATGCTACTTTTTTGCACAAATTCATGATTAATTTTTATCACCCGTTGACATTGACCTGGTTTCAAAATCGCACCTTATGTGTCATATATTTTGTACCCTCATTTTTACTCACTCTAATTTTGCCCTCATTTCCTATAATGTATTTATAAAGTGCCTGCAGAAACTGAATATGTCAGAAATGAATGTATATTTTTTTTTACAATGGAATAAAGAACACAAAGTACAATTTTAAATTAAACAGCCCCATATTTTTTTTCTGCTTTGCGGCGTTGGTATAAAGAAATATTGTAGTAAAACACATAATGGAGACAAAGTTAACTCTACCTACTCATTTTATTTAACTTCTTAAATATAGTTTTTAAATTTTTTTACTAGATATCTAGAAGATACTTTGCATGTTCCCTCATTTAAAAGAAAGACCTGTGTTAATAGCTTGTGGGACCAAACAATTACTGTTTATTAACAGTAACCATGCTTCCATTTACAAATTGCTAGTAGCAAGTGGCTTTACTATGTTTAACCGACCTTAATATATCATTTTTATTATATTTTAGTAAAATATGATCTATAAATAATGAATATAATATTATTAATATACTATAATAATAATTTATTTCCCAGAAAAAAGCCCCTCATGGTGGAAAGATGCTGCAGCCCCCAGCCCCGTTTGTTTTTCCCTATACAACAAGACATCGCAATGTGATCGTCTTGCTCGCGGATTTGTGTGTCTTCCAGTGCTTCAGAGGATGGAAAAAGACAGGCTTGCTTTTGCTGCTCATTAAAAAAAGAAAAAAGTGAGAACGTTAGTTTTTTCATCTTTCCGTTTTTCAAATAATTAATTGCGCTTATTTGACATGAACTATTTCTGTACCTAGATCTGGCTGTAATTTTTCAGTGTAATTATACAATCCTGGAATGGTGCACATTTACTGATGAAAGTACATATGATTGATGTACAGGTTGGTCCCCAAAAACATGTGATGACAATGGTGCAGTGCTTTTAAAACATTTACATTTATTAAGGGCCAGCAGAGAGAAAAGTCAAACCCCAAGTGGCCATTTGTTTAAACAAAAACCACCTTTTTCAAAACCAATCAGTGGGGGGGTTTTAGGAATGTGTTGTTTATATAGTAAGGGTCTTGCATTATTGTTTTACATTGCCCGTTGCTTCCACCTCTGGGCTGTACAGAACCCCTTAGTGCAGTTTGGTTTGAATTCTCTATCAAAGCTTTCTCCTCCACACAAAGAGTGTCCTATCATTGGAAATGTCGTCTGTCAATAAATATTATTTATGATTCATGAAAATATGATTTTTTTTCATGTAAACTAAAAAAGCCTGGTTAAAAATAAATCAGTCAATGTGTTTGTTTGGTTCCTTGGCATATTCAATTAATTTATTTATTTATTTATTGTATTTTTTCTTTTTAGGGGCCTCAAGAAAATTCTGCGCTGTGGAAATGAATAATGCACCTGGATACTTTTTACTGAACAAGAGGGGGTGCTGAAGCCAATACTGTTCGCAAGGAGCCCCTTTAAGAACACCCAATGGGAAAGAGGTTGTGGGAATTTTACCACAAGCTTTGACAGATCCATTTGTTGAACAAAATCTTTCTCAGTGCCAAACCATCATGTTAGATTACATTCTTCACAGTATGTCTGTTTCCCATGGCTGTCCATCTAACCTTGCTTTCCTTTCATCTTTCTGCATGTGCACAGGTACGCATCCCCTCATTCATTCCAAACAGTGACCACGATGCTATGGAAATATCGCTAGAGGACAAATCAACTGCTGTACAGCCTCAAAACGCACCAATACAGCCTCAAACCACACGTCAATTACAGTCTACTTGTAGCCAAAGAGGTGGACCAGTTTTTCTAAAAAACAAAAGTACGCAGAACCTACAAGATACATCTACATTAGAGTAGATACAGAGTGATACAGAAAAGACAAAAAGAACCTCGTGTCATCAGCTAAGAAATCTACATTTAAGACCAGAGACTAACCGCAAGGCTAATTCAGACTCAGCTATTCTCATCCAGCAGGTAGTATTACCTTATACAGCCAATTTCACTTGTCTGGCAAAACGCAAGCTGCAGAGATGTCAACTCCTAAGAGCCCATTTCACAGCCCCATCAATGTCACTATCAGACAAACCAGGCTCTCAGAGAAACATGCCCAGCTCCAAGACCTCCCAACCTTCACAAAGAAATGTTCAGAATCCCAGTGCAGTGGCATGTATCAGTCCTCAACTGTCGGCGGCTACCTCTTCCTCAAACCACACAAACCAGACTCTTGCTCTTGGCTTCTGTCCAGTCATTACAAGCCCCACTTGTAGTCGCAAAGAAAAGAGAAATTTACCAGTCTCAGTTGACCAAAGTCCTGAGACCAATTGCTCGGTCATCCACTCCAAGCAATACAAGCTTCAATTCCTCCAGTGGAAACTTTTTAGTGCTCAAGTCAAAAAACATGAACAGGACTAGGTCAAAAGAGGAAGGGTCGTCTGTTTTTTTTCAGGGGGGGGGGAGTTGCCGCAGATTCCATTTTCCCCCCTCAGGAGCAGCGCACAGTTCCTCTTCGGACTGCCTCGGTTTTACACCTCCATTACATCATCTCCCAATACACCTGTCCAAGGGCCACTCCACACCTGTGGGCAAGGCCCAGTTCAAACACATCCAAGGCCTGCTTCACGACATGGCCAAGGCTCAGGTCAGACTGTTAAAAGACCCATAAAGCTTCCAAGCCCCCAATTATTCTATGCAAAAAAGGTCCACCTCCACATGGTCAGGGCACAGGTCTACCTGTCCAAGGCCCACTTCCACCTGATCAAGGCCAAGTTCTACCCATCCAAGGCCCCCTCCCTTTTGGCCAATGCCCAGTTCTACCTGTCCAATGCAGTGTTCTACCTGTCCAAGCCCCAGTTCCACCAGTCAAAAAAAGCCACAGCTCTTACCCATGCCAACGGGCCCGGTACTACCTGTCCCAAACCTCAGTTCCACTGGTCAAAAACGCCCAGTTCTTTCCATCCAAGGCCCGGTGCTACCTAGTCCAAACCTCAAGTTTCCACCTGTCCAAAAGCCCCGTTCTTTTCCATCCAAGGCCCGGTACTACCTGGCCCAAATCACCAGTTTCAACTGTCAAAGGGGCAGTTCTAACCTCATCCATCACATTCCCGTTCCATCAACCCATAATCCTGTTTTCCGCCAACTCAAAATGATATCAAATGATGATTACTTCCACCACACTCACAGACCTTAACTCTACAAGCCCATGTTCCTTCTGCGCCTCAACTCAACAACCTGGCCCATCAGCACAGCCATCTTATCCATCGAATCACATGTCATTTACCCATGTCATTCTTTTCAGTTCAGTCGATGAAGTCTCCTGTTTCTGCAGTTTTTCAAGTGCACAGACTAACAGACTAATCCCCCCCACCTCCAACAGAGCAAATGCCGGTACAACACCCCACTACCTGTCTGGCCCTGCTTTGTTCATCTTCAGATCTCAGTTTCCTCCGAACTGATAATACCATCAGATTTTTACTTCAGCCTTTGCCCCCATTGCCTTACCACTCAACCATTGTACTAACCCAGCAGGAGGCTGCTTTAGAGCAACCGTCCATGATCCATTCACAATCATCTGGGCAACCTTTACAACTTGCACCACTTCTTACCCTGAAAGAACAGCAAGCAGCAGCCTGCAACCAAAAGATAATGTAGCCAAAAGAGACCTACACACGCCTGTGGAAATGCCTGTTTCTACAGGTAGTAACTTTGAGGAAGCTATACAAAGGTTCCCGCCTTGCTCAAGTCCGGCCACCATTTGTGCAACCAATGAATCGATTACCATGGACATGCACGATGGGGCCGCGTGGGGAAGACACACACGGTGCTAGGATGAGGATAGTAGTGGTCCACAAGCACTCTATGCCTGGCCAATGGGAGAACATTTAAGGGTTCTCTCCAAACCTGAGTCAAACTTCCGAGTGTTAGATTCTACAAAAGTAACAACAGACCTTCAGGCCAAACATGGTGGAAAGGCGGTCCACAGATAAACAGCGAAGTCAGATAAGCACATCCAGATACAGGATGCAGCACATCCAGTCAAGTTTTTGGGAATCAACTGATTCTCATCTTGTGAGCCTGCATTAACACCATCATTCAGCTTTGGGACACTTTCCTGCAGCAGATGTGGGTTCGCAGCATGCCGAAAAGCCACGCAGAGTGTATAGCACGAGAGTACATAAGAAGAATACGGAGTGCTCTGAATGTGGCCGAATTCTCAGCAATGCATCTTCACTGGAGAGAACCACATGAGGCTCCACCGAGTGAGAGGCCATATAACTGCTCCCAATGTTGTGTAAAAGCTTTTCCAATGTGTGCGAGGCCTCAACCGACACGTCAAAGTCCACATGCAGAAGAGAAAGTTACAAGTGTGAGGGAGTGCATTGGTCGGCAGCTTTGTTTACCAGTTCACTCTAACTCTAAGCACAAACTCCATCCACTCTGGGAGACAGACCCATTCCCTTGTAAAAATAGTGTGGCGCAAGAAGTTCTTGGCCAAGACCGAAGCCGGTCCACTCACATGCGCATGCATACAGGGGAGAAGCCGTTCTTCTGTCTTCAGTGTGGCAAGACATTCAAACACAGAGTTGCACTGAACATGCATGTACAAGGGCATAGAGGTGAGAAACGTTACGTGTGCCCGCACTGCGAGAAAGGCTTCGTAGATCTGGGTAACTTTAAGAGACACAAGCGCATCCACACGGGAGAGAAGCCATTTGAATGCAAAGAATGTGGTAAGCGTTTTACTCAGTCAGCACACCTCAAGAAACATCTCAACACACAACATGCAACATCAAAAACAAATTAGAACCTAGAGATAAATATAACACCAAATTGTATTGTACAACTGTATTAAATTTGTAAAATTATATTCTTTATTTTCTAAGCATTACAGACTGATTTTAGCTGTTTTTTCTAGCTGTGCTGGAACGGTTTAGCCAACTAGGTAACAAGTGACAAGATAACCTATTTAATTCCAGGAAATTAAAAGTAAATGTTTTTTTTTTTTTTAGAAAGTTGGTATTTATTATTCCTCTTTAACTGAATACTTAGGCCAAACCCATAACAACAAACCTTTATGGTCCTCAGGTCATTTGAAGAATTAGCTGTGAAAATTGAAGTTACTATGCAAATCATGCAGAAGAAAATGTACATTTCTATTCTTTTTTAAACAGTGAGCTCTTGAATGTGTTTTTTGGAGCTGTGTTTAAGTTTACAGTCGTTTTATGACTTTTTTTTTTTGAAGGCTTTAAGCAAATGCAACATCTTTGTAAATATGGAAATACGATGTAAATGAAGTAGACCTTTTGATAACACCTGTGTGCCATCTAGAAGGCTTTCTGGCCCTGTCAGTCGCTGAATCATCATGCATTTCGACCATGATAAACGCTATGAAGGCAAGGTCAATTCAAGGGGTGAGCCACAGAGTTTTCTATGTAAAAGCTGAACATGTCTGAAAATGTAATTTCATCTACTAATGGTGATACAGTATTAAACCAATAGTGCATAGTACTTACAGTGGTTGATTAGTCTGTCATGCTTTAAGTCAACAAACGAAACTACAGTACTCAAAAGTGAACAGTGAGAGAACACAGGACATGGCGTGGTTTTTAATGTGGTTGTCAAAGGAACTGCTAGGCATTTTGCTAAAACGCTAACACTGATCTTTTAGTTTATTTAAATGTGCGGGAACAGATTTCCAGTTTTTCTGCTGAACTAATTTGGATAACAAGCATTAAAGGATTATATATCCTTAAACAGTGCTGGATTCGGTTTGAGTTTTTAAATCTGCTCTAATAAAGCTTTGTGTCCTTCTACATGTAGTAGGCCTTTCTATTTTTACATTCCCTGACATTCGTATGCAGCTGGTATGCACTCGCACTTAATTAAATTCTTCCAACAGCCATTATTTTAGGTCTAAGACTAGCAAAAGCTGTTTCTCATATTGTCACTTCCCAAAGAAAACAAGTAAAAATGGTAACATGTTTGAATGTTAATATAAAGAGGTTTTATTCCAAGTGGTTCTGGAGTATTCCTGTGGGTCCATTGACCATTTTAAGATAAACACCAGCAGCTGTGTTCAAATTATATAGCTTCCAGCTCTTTATTAGGTTCACCTATGCTGTATCTGCAGTTAACAATCAAAATGATTTTACAGCTGAGTTTATTAGCGAAATGTAGAAACTTTCAGCTGTTTGCAATAAACCAATCAAATGAAGAATCTAAAAAGCTCAACACTGCAAGACAAAATCGTGACTCGTCACTGAAGTTGATCCACTGCCATTCTGAGTCACTCCATGACAGTTTGCCATGACACCATTGCAGTCTTTGGGAAGGTTGACGTGGTGTTAAGTCCTGCCTCGTCAGCTGTCTGCCTATGGTGCTGGCACTTAACGGAATGACACTCAGTCAGGTACAGCTTACGTCGCATGTGCCACAGGGCGTGAAACTTGGGTCATTTGCATGTCTTACGCTGTCAAACCTCCCCAACAAGTTTTACTCCTGTTGGTTGATTCCTTACAATTATTTGTGCCACTATTTTTTTTTGACAATGAGTTTAAATGGCATCTCCAAATTCAACACAAAATGCCAGTTTTAATGACTACGTCAGTCTGTGAATTATTCTACATCCTGAATAAAATCCCTCAAAAGCGCACACATTTTCAAATCAGGTCTTGTCTTAGGCACCCCTAATGTGTCCAATCAAGGGCTTCTAGTTGCATCAGGTTACCTGAGATAAAACACATCAAATACCTGGGCTGTCTTTAACGTTTCCTGGATGCTGTCTATTTATACAGTATTCCGAGGAAGGCAGTCATGTCATTTATACAGTATTCCGAGGAAGGCAGCCAGTCATGTCTGAATGTAGTGGTTGTATGAAACACTGCCCATCTGAGGTTCCTTCATTTGCCTGTTTTTGAAAAAGCAGTTTAGATGTATCTATCACAGCCTAATGCATTAAGTGCTTATTCAGCCCCTTCACAGCCCTGGACTGGCTAAGGGTCTGTGATGTTTGATTGCGTGTTAGAAATATATATTAAAAGAGTTGTCTAAAAAGCTAAGGGAAAAAAATCATTGCCTTGCACAAACAAGGAACATAAAAAGATAAAAGTAAAATCACTGAGCATTCCTAGGAAGCATAGGAAGCACATTTGGAAGCATAGGTCACAAGATCAAAGTTAAAGGAACAACGGCTACTGTGTCCACTCTATTAAATAATCCTACCTCGTTTGTCCACCTTGTAGATGTAATGTTAGAGACAATAACTCAGTTGTTATTACACATTATATGTTGGACATCCTGTAGTATGCTTAGAGGATGCACCCACAGGGCGCTGTTGGCTGGTGTAACAGGGAGGTTTAGGCAGGTTGCAAGAGCAAAGGGGTTTTATTAGGGGTTGTCCAGGAATCAGTATCAGAACAGGCAGGGGTCAGAACACAAGCAGACATCAGAGACATATGCATATGGACAAAAACCCCAGAAAGCAAAGCAAAGGTTAAAACCATGGAAACCAACACAAACACTGTAAGATACACCAGTCAAGTCTAGAGGAAACCACGGCTCAGAACTCTGGTGGGGACATGGAGACTTGGCTCCATACTATGGGGTATAATTGGCAGTCTTAATGAGTCCTATTCAGCTGCAGGTGTGAGAGTAGATGGAGCCAGTGTGGAGCTGGAAAAGCCATGCAGTAACATATATGCACCAGAGAGGGTGGTATGTGACAACTTGGTTGGCTGGTGGACTATTCTCAGTCCAGCAGTAATACTGAGGTGTTTAAACACTCCTGTAGCACTGCTGCGTCTGATCCACCCACATCAGCACATCAGTGTCACTGCAGGGCAAAGAATGAACCACCACCCACATAATACTTGCTCTGTGGTGGTCATGCGGGTGCCCTGACCATTGAAGAACACAGTGCTCTTGCAGGGTAAGTGGAGGTAATAAAATGGACAGTGGGGGTAAATCAGGAGAAAAGGCATGATAATTTTTTGGAAAGAAATTTTTCAGGTTAGATCTAAAGGCTTTACAACTCTAGACCTTGTTTCTTGCAGTGTACTTACTGTAACTGACGTGTTACTTACTGATATGCAGTACTGTCATAATGTTACTGTTTTGGCACTAAAATCAGTATATGGCCTTGCAATGAACACAAACTAACATAAATACTGTACAAACTGGCAGATACATTGCTGTACACTTCACGTTCACTAAGATGCCTGAGGGAAACCTCTGAAACTTTTCCTTAAAAAACTTTTAGTTTTAAAAACGTAAAAAAATTCCTATTAAAAACAGATGAAAACGAATCTTAAAGAGTGGCTTTAATAAGTGTATTTTAATAACCACGGTGTGTTGTTAGACTGTATTCAACATCAAACGACCCACTGTGAGAACATTTTGCATAGTCAAAAGAGACTGAAACACAAATGGCTACAGCTGAAGTGAATTGTTTCTGTTCCTGTCTGTTAACAGTTCCTATTGGTTATCAACACTTTATCAGATCAGTTCATATTAGTCTGAGGGAGACAGGAAATAAACAATCAGGTCTTATTTTAATACCTGGCTTAAGCTTTGAAATCTCCTCTGGTTGCATCAGGACAGTGCTTTCTCAGGACAGTGGCAGTACGTCCCGCAGCATGTTTAGGGCTGAAAACAGCAGACAGGCCCACAGTGGTAGAGACAGGCCGAGGGAGACCCCTCCGCTCCTCTGAACAGAGTAAGAGCATTTACCCACATTTCCTTCCTTATCCACAACAGACAGAGTTACATCAGGTGAGCAGCAGGAGGCACTGTAGAGTCCCATCACCACATCTATTCCCCCATTGTCCACTGTAGTCTGTGAGAAGTTTCCTCTGCCTTGCTGGATTGCGATGTATTCAATACCAGAGCCATTGCCATCGGTGATGTTCACAGACAGCTCCCAGGTTGAATTAGTGCAGTCAGAAAGGCAGATACCACTTTCACCCACTATCTCACACAATGGGGGAGTGATGTCAGTCACCTGTTAGGAATGAAGAACATATGATTTAGAAGTGGCTGAAGATCACTAAATGTGAATGTTTGACGTGAACATATATACCCATGCTCTATAGAGGACACACTGCACTTTAATGTGCAATCACTGTTTATTTGCTGAATTTAACACTTTTTGAACACAGCAATAAATATAATTTGTGCACTAACTGTAGACCAGGGATGCACAACTCATCTGTTAATTTTCAGGTTTAGTGGGTGTTTTAATAGACAAATGCAATCCTTTTCACTTAGAAAATCAGAAAAATATGTCTTTTAATAGCTGAGATTTAACTGATTCTTCTTTGATGGTTTCTCAGATTTGTTTATGTGCATCGAGGTGTCATTATAGAAGCGGTAGTGGTTTAAATGAGAATAAAGTGCTGATACTTTCACTATTAACATGGTGTGTGTATCGACCAGTATCAGCAAATCATTATAATACATTCTAAAATTCATTTATTTCCTCAAAGGGACAACCATGTGCAATACTATGTTATATACAATATATATTATAATATATATACAACAGACTTAGAAAGTCTTTTGTCCCTCAGGCCATAAGACTGTTCACCTCCTCTCAGTTTAGCAAATGAAAAACTCTGTGATACTCTTTATTTCGGTCACTCTAACGGACACACCCCCATCTTTGCACACACTCCCTTCTAAATGCCCTATTTCTATTTCTATTTTATTATTCTACCGTTCTGTACCACTGTTTACATATTTTGCACTGCTAAATTATTTATATTACTGCGTACTTGCACTGTATATGTGGCTGACACCAGCCATCTTCTCTATTGCACTGTCTATATGGCTGACATCAGTCGTCATCTATCAATATTAAAATGTAATACATACAATATGTTGTCAATGTTTATTATGAACAAATGAAAAGCATTTTAGCTTATTTATTTATTTATATGTCATAATAGACACGAGATAAACTTAGCATAATCAAATTTTGTATACAATCAACCAGTAAACAATCCTGCTGATTAATACTTTCTCTGCTGTTCGAAGCCAATACAGTAAATACACATGGCTGTTTTGGTTTACCATAGTTCCAGTATTGCCTGCCATTGGTATCTGTTCAGTAAATGCGCATGTCTGAGAACCTGATTTACGAAAGTGAATCTGCATTCGAGGGGGAACTGTATCAGATACTTCTAATGAGAAGTCTCGGTACGAATGTAAAAGTCTGATTATGTCAAAGAATAAAATGTAGAATTGCCCCCAATAAGAACTGCCCACTTTGAGCACTGGTAGCAAGTGTAAGTACCTTGGCAAGGACAGAAAGACGGAGCACAACATAGTTGGAATCAGCACCTCCTGGTCCTTCAGCTGCAATGGTCAGAGTGATTTCCGTTCCTGATGTGGTGCCTGCAGGTGGCTTCAGAGTCACTGCGCTTTCAGTGCTGATCCCACTCACCAGATCAAGCCTGAAATCAGATAGGGTCTGATATTTTACAGTGATCTGGCTGTAAAGAAGTGAGAAGCGACTTGGTGTGTTTCCTATTGTCTATGCAACATTGCTTTTATAGTAGTTAACAGTGCACTATGACATTGTAATACACTATGTGGTCAAAAGTATTTGGACACCGCTTCTAATTACTCAGTCAGATCCATTGCTAACAGATAAATCAGATAAATCAAGTGCATGCCATCTCCATAGACAAACACTGACAGTAGAATTGATCTTATAGTGATTATTACTACTACTAATCATATTTTTTTGATGATGGTGAAAAAGCTCAACCCAGTGATCACATCAAGCTGTCCATGTTGTCACAGCTCTAAATGCAACTCCATGCAAAGGCATTTCAATTATATGCAACATTTTCCTGTTCCAGCATTACAGATCCCCTGTGCACAAATTGAGGTCTAAACCCCAAGGGCTAACCAGAGCCCTGACCTCAACCCCTTTGAACACTGTTGAGTGGTAGATCTGAAGTTAGCAAATATACATTTACTCACTCTTACTGTCTCTTTCTTTCTGTTTTTGGCTGCTTTAGAGAAGTATGATTAGTAAGTATTAGTACGATGTTGTTGCTAATTTTAATGCTAGAAATGGCATCAGTGTTACCAATGTGAACTGTGGACTGAATGTACCATCACACCCCTGTAGGCGACAGCTGTAGTAAACTTGGAGAGCTGACTGGCTAGATCATATATATTAGAGTTATGTAGCCTTTATTCTGTAGTTTAGGGGGTTCACCTAGAGGGGTTCCTAGACTTGGCTACTCTTTACTGGAACTCATGCAGTGACTGTTTACGTTCTTTATGAAATGCAGTTAATCTTACTTTTTGTTGTAGGTGAGAGGAATGTCCCTGTCGTTTCCGATAGTCATGCTGTAGGTGCCACCGGTTCCTTTGGTCATTACGTTATAAGGTAGTGTAAAGTCTTCTCCTGGCAGCAGAGTGCTGTTTACTGTAGCCTGCAGGGACAGAAACATCTCACTGTATGTTATGTAAGCCCTAATGCACATATGCATTTACTCATCACTTCTAAAGTTACTTATTTGTTTTTATTGTCTTTATATAGATTACCCTGTAGAAAAGTGATGCAAAGGCCAAACTGTGGAGAAAAAGGATCTTATTGTAATTCAAAGCATACAAGCTTATTGGTCAAGTGCAATAGAGGTGGTCTCATGGCTTGGATTTGCATGGCTGCTTCTGAAATAGGTTCCTTAATCTTTGTAGATGACGTTTGATAGAAGCAGCAGAATGAATTCAGAAATCCACAGAAAAGACCCTGAAATCATATGTAATTACTATGTATAGAACAAACAAAAGAATTGGCCTTGATGGTCTTTACTAATAGATAATGATTAACAAGCCCTGAACACAAACTAAACTTCTAAACTCCTGCTGGATTAATTGTGGCCTTAGGCTTTGATTACTATAAGCCTAATAAATTCTTACCATGAGAAAACATTGTATTCTTTGAGATCTTGGAAGTAATCATATAGTTATCGTGGGCACAAATTTATAAATATATATGTTTAAAAGTGCCAGTATAAATTTTATGTCTATTCAGTGAGTGTTTTTCCCGTATAGAATTTCAGTGAGGCTAATCATTCTCTGAGTAGAGAGTTTTTAAGCCATTTTGAGCCATATGTGTTTTTTACACACAGAGGAATTTGTCCTCCTGATTTAATCCATCCGTAAAGTGAAACACCCACACACACACACTAGGTGGCAGTGAGCACACTTGTCCAGAGCAGTGGGCAGCCCTATTCACGGCACCCAGGGTGCAGGTGGGGGTCATGAGTCTTGCTGAAGGGCACCTCAGTTGTTATTGTCCGTTTAGGGTAAGAACCCGGCACCCCTCCAGTCACAAGGCTGGTTCCTTAACCTCCACTCCACGACTGTATATCTGTCTATCATATCGTCGCTGTCCAATAAAAAACATGTATCTCCACTTTTGTCCATTTTTACTTTTATGCATCATTTGAACACAGCAGCTACTGTTTACACTGAGTGAGACTCTCATGGTGAACGGACCG
>JAMWET010005748.1:980000-982500 GCA_024036415.1 Prochilodus magdalenae | reverse complement strand
TGTACGTTAATGAGGTCCTGTGGGTTGACTGCATTTTGGTGATAATAGCCCCCTCCCTCTGTAGAATCTGCTAAACGCTGCTTTATAATGACCTATGAATTCTTGGATTATGCACAGATTAATGCACCACTGAAGGTAATTCAGCTCATTTTATATAACCGACTCTCAGCCCTGTTCTTTAAGTAATGCCGTCCTGCACATTTTAGTGTTTTCTTTGCTCACATCCACTTTAAATCAGGTGTCAAGGTAAGCCAATTCATTTAATCAGGTGTGTTATAACTGTAACACAAACACCCAAACATGTAGTGGACCAGGTCCAGCATTGGAAACCACAGGTCTAAATCCAGTTCAAAGTCTGGACATAGTGACTTAAATAAATAGAGAAGGAAGTCACGCGTTGCACACTTGTGCCATTTGTGAGGAAAAATGTGAATAATGCCATTGTTGGGCAACAGCTCAGGAAGTGATTTCACTTACGCGGATCATTGAATGGGACCAGGATGTATTCTGAGGGTTCGTCCTGGGTCCCTTTTTTACTGTCAATGATGTTAAATGCGACTCGTTTGGCCTCAGCAATGTCATCAGACATGCTGCCTGTTGTGTCAATCACAAAGCACAGAACAGCAGAACGAGCAATACCCATCAGCCTGTAGCAAGATAAAGAGAAAGAGACAGACGGAGTGAGAGAATATATATACACTATAAATACAGTCGTACTTGATACACATTGTACATATACATTTTGCAGATGCTTGCATGCAAAATATCATATACAGTAAGCAATGTGCTTGTATTTTTTGCAGTGTTGAGATAGACAAATCAAAAGAGTAATATGTCACAGATTATTAATTACTTCTCTCAAGGTGTAATGGGACTATGTTAATTAGTTCAAATTTATTAAGAAAGAATCAGACTAAACATCATTTAAAAGGCTTGTTGCTATCTCTACAAGACAATGCTTGATATGCTAATTAAAATGATGAACATCTGATGCTCTCTGTAAATCAAGAAACTAGCCACTAGAACCAGCTCAAGAACAGCTGCTCCCAAAAAAACCCAAAGCTCTGAAGAATGTCTGTATGTAAGTTTGGGGCTGACTCTTTCTCTGCATTTCATCCATCAGTTTTATATTACGGGGTTTTGTGATTGCCAACAAACATTTTCAGTAACAAATTCCCTTTATAAAAACTGATAAAGCACAAAATGAGTCTGTCTACTGTACTTGAACATTACCTGCACAGTGACAAGATATTAACTGACTTATCTTTTTTCATAAAAATACACTAATTTGGAAACTATGTTGAAAAAAGTTGGGACTGGAGCAGAACAGGAACATTGTAAAATTGTCAAAAACTAATATGATACAAAAGAATCATCCAGGAAAAGCTTAGTACAATATGTGCAAGCCGTGCATGGGCATCTTAAAAAGAATGTTCCTCTGCTGGTGATTGCAAGGACTTTAGTTATTTTAACATCATCTGACATGCTTCTGTGATAAACAGCACCACATCGGCTCAGGACCACTTATCAGTAAACACAGTTTTCTGTTATCTCCACAAATACCAGATAAGCACAGTGAAATGTATATGTCAACAACTTCTCTTAACTTCTCCTAACTCAGGCACCTTTAAAATTGTTAATGTTAATCCTGGGCAGAAAAGAGCAGAGAAGGATCACCCAGACAGTTATCATGGTTCTGCCATGTTTTGGAGGGTACAAATGGATAACTTGCACGCCTTTCAATGCACCATTAACACTGAAGCAACTGCTTCAGGGACATCCATGCTTCTTTCAAAATAACAACGCAGAGAAACATCCTCTAGGTGTTGAAAAAGTATGGCTGCATAATCTAAGAGTGTGGGTGCTAAGTCCAAACCTATCCTCCAGTAAAAATGTATGACTTGCTTAGCTCTAAGTGTGACAAAGGTCCTTTATGGTTGCAAGACTGAATAGCTGTATGACAGAGGAATGGCAAAAATATATGCTTTGAAAACTGGAACGTTTGGTGTCATCAGTCCAACAGCTATTAGCAGGAAATTAGGAAAGGCTATAATCTCGGCTGGGATCATATGATGCAACATTTACACATTTTCGATGCTAAAACAGGAAACTCTATGTCATGCGGTTGATGATAAGTAAAGCCTCTTACAAAAGTCACAACTGTCTCAACATCTCTCATCTCATCTCATCTCATCTCGAAATGAAACTCCCAACATGTCCTTGGATTTTGAGGGGTTAAAACTAATGACGATTTATTATTACTTTAATATAGAAATATAGAGTTGTATGCTAAAGTTAAAACATGTCAAATTACATGTTTTATTGATTTTTGAACATCCTCTACAGCAGAGGTTCACCAGCCTTTTCTGCCCCATGGCCCACCTGATAATAACTACAAAGCATAGCAGCCCACCAGAAAACTACAATCAACTTTTAGAAGTACAATTTCTCCAAGAAATTAGATTAAAGAAAAACTAAGATAAGTCCAAATCCAAGCAAG